>VYXC01013172.1:1579256-1672655 GCA_013397175.1 Platysteira castanea
TATATTATATAATTTTAGCCATTGTACAGCATTTTTTCCCACTTTGATTTCATTATAAACTAGATAAAAAGTTGCATTAAGAAAATTGGCAGAGTTAATTAGTGATCAGAATTTTAGTGCTTCTTGTTTATTTCAGAATCCCTGAATTTTATTAATGGTTGATACAGATAAGAACATTAACGTTGGTAATAAAGACTACACAAGTAAAACTTTAATTATGTACATTTTTACAGTACATCTCTCTTACATGTAAAATCACATAATAGAGCATATATTCAGTTAAATGACACATATGAACTGAAGATCGAATGTTATTTGTAGTATAACACACTCCAAATATTTTTTCTGTGTAACAGAAGAAAACCCTGCACTCTGCCTACCTTATTGTTAAACAGTTTTCTACACATAGCATCTGTNCAGCTCAGGAACCTTTGGCTCATTCTTGGTGTTCAAATTAGTAGTTCACTTAACCGTTGAGGAAATATTGCTTTTTTTGATTATATTTGATTAGAAATCAGCTTTTTATAGAAACTAGAGAACACAGTTAACCTAAAGAGCCTTCCTAAATGACTCAGAAAAAGATCTCACTGCTTCAAAAAGGCCTTAGAAAATAACTGGAGTTATTAAACTATGGTTTAATTTAATATGATGATGAGCAGAAACCTTTCCATGTCAATATGTTCATGAAATAGCAAAGTAGGGAGAAATATGACTGCTTCTTTCACTGTTATAATATATATAATAAAAGTGATGAAAAGAGAAATTGCAGGCTTTGTTATCTGCCATTTGTTTTTAATCCAATTTGGGGGAAAAAAAATGTTGAAGCTTTTCACGGTCTGCATTCAGTGGAGTCAAAACTCTCTGTAGTAAGAGCTCTGTGATCAGCATTCCCATTTAAAGTTTTGTGCTTGGTGAAACAATGTTTTCTGACAAGTTGTTTTCTGACATGATCTCTGTTATAACTAGACCAGCTCCATATGTTCTTTATCAGTACTGGCTAGACTCCTTCCACTCCTTTGACTCAAAAGACCACAATATCATGTAGAACTGTCCTGCTATTAGGTCAAATACTGGTTGATGGTCCTTTCTTACAGAAGTCTCATACCAATTTACTTCGATTTCCCATTACTGTTTTGGATTACTGCAATGTATATCCTGTATTCAGAAAGCTTAAGACCTGATTGAATTTTTTCATAGGTAGGAACTGCCTTCTGCTAAAAAGACATATCTTTATAAATGCTGTTGTATTTATAGTAATTTATTTTATGCATACTAGATATATCTAAAGCACATGTACAACTACCAGAGCTGAGAAGGCTTTAGAAATTCAGAGATAGCTATTTATAAAATGGAAGAAAGGATAGGAAATTCAAGCTGAGTTATATTANGATATAGATAAGAACATTAACGTTGGTAATAAAGACTACACAAGTAAAACTTTAATTATGTACATTTTTACAGTACATCTCTCTTACATGTAAAATCACATAATAGAGCATATATTCAGTTAAATGACACATATGAACTGAAGATCGAATGTTATTTGTAGTATAACACACTCCAAATATTTTTTCTGTGTAACAGAAGAAAACCCTGCACTCTGCCTACCTTATTGTTAAACAGTTTTCTACACATAGCATCTGTTTACATTAGTAATGTAATTGCTGTGATAATAAGATCATTGATTTAGTATCTAAGGAAATAATCAGTCAGGACATCACATTCGTCTTGCTTTACTTGACAGCCTATCTTCTACACTGAATAGACAATGGCAATTCTTCCCATTGTTTCAGAGAAATGGAGCAACACAAAACCCCAGAAATACCTCTTCTCTTTGCCAACTATTGCCATAAAAATGTTTGCTGCAGCTAACTGGTATTGGACAAATTTAATTTTAACAGTGGCACAAGGCCAGTACATTTTAGTGTAAGAAAATTGTATTTCTTTTGTTATTCAGACAGTATGACAGCCTTATCTTTCACTTGACAGTTAAGCAGAAAAGAACTGTGAAATACTGAAATTCAAATAAAACAAAGATCCAAACTTTGGTTAAACTGTCTCACTAGGATTTTTTTCCCCCTATGTCTAAGCATTTTTTAATGAGAAAATACATTTAAAAAAGGTCTGCTTACTAGGAGTTAAAAAGCAATTTACAAGACTGTGAGATATCTATGTACTTGGGTTCAATTACTAAAATTACAGAGGAAAAAAAAATCAGTCATGAGTGTTAAAATACAGAACAATCACAGGTTTATGATTTTTTTTTTCTTTATCTTATTGACAGTGTTGCCTTAATATGTCCTTCTTGCTGCAACTTTGGATTTCATAAGCTTTCAAAAATCCATGGTTCATGATGAGCTCATGGGCTGAAATTGTAGAAGTTCAAGCTGTTTTGACCACATGTGATCAAGCTACAGAGGGCAAGTGTCTGTCACCTCTACGCCTCTGCTGCCCACGAAGCCCAGCATTCACCACAGGGCCTGTACCCAGCAGTGCTGAATGACTTCTGCCTAGAATTTGTTGTAGATGACCAAAGAGTACGAAAAATCTCGCTGCCCTGTGGGGATGAATCTCTGCTCATCACTTTATAGACACAGCAAATGAACTCATATTATATACAACATCAAATAATACTGCTCTATACTAATATACAAATAATACTGATATTGAAATAATACCACTCATATAGCACCAGTATGTGACAGGAGAAGGGTCAATGGCTTCAAACTGAAAGAGAATAGACTTAGATTTTAGATATTAAAAAAAAAATTTTACTGTGATGATGATGAGGCACTGGAACCAGTTGCCCAGAGAATCTGTGGCTGCCCCACCCCTGGAAGTGTTTAAGGACAGGTTGGATGGAACTCTGAGCAGCTTAGTCTAAGTGAAAGGTGTCCCTGCCCATGGCAGGAATGTTGGAATTAGATGATTTTAAGGTTCTTTCCAACCCAGGCCATTCTATGTTTCTATGATACCTTACTTATTTACTGCCCTTATTTACCACGTGCTTCACAGACAGTTAATCTCTAAACATTTTAGAGAGGAAGAGAAGTAGTACTCTAACTCTTTAAAGGATAAGATTAAAAAATACATTTAAAGTATTACACACCATGGTGTGCTCTCCAGGAAATGAACTGAAAAAGTAAATTTACCTCACTGCCCCTCAGCATCAGAAAAGATTCAGGTTTCCTTTCCTCCTGCGCACTCTTTGTTTTAAATGAAAGTGGGAAGAAGACTTACATTGTGGAAGAGTCAGTAGAAATGAAGATATGCAAAACTGAGCCCTTATCATGGAGTGTTAATTACCTATGCGGTAGTTGTACTTACAAGATGAGAGCAACCAAAGACAGGTTGTTCTTTGTTTCCAAACCAGATGTGGGGTAGCAGAAGTGTGGCCTCACAGCTCATCTAAATTCTGAATTCCGGCAGGCTGACAGCTGCTCCTTTTCTGCTGATTAAGAAACACCGACAAACATTTTTTTTTTCCTTTTTTTTTCCCTCCACAAAGATCTTCT
The DNA here is from genome assembly GCA_013397175.1 of Platysteira castanea. Taxonomy (NCBI): domain Eukaryota; kingdom Metazoa; phylum Chordata; class Aves; order Passeriformes; genus Platysteira; species Platysteira castanea. The sequence goes on from VYXC01013172.1 coordinate 1,582,772, forward strand.
TGGCTGCTTATATTTGTAAACTCAAAAATGGGCTCTTCTCACTCAGTGTTTTTAACTGTGGTTACTAAAAAGGAGGTATTGTTAAGCTGAAGAAGAGAGGAAAGGTTTGGATGAGATGTGCTAGGAGGTATAATGATATACCACACATTTACTGATGTATCACAAAAAAATGACAATTACAACTGAACATTGTGCCATTAACTTTCCTGGACAGAAGCCTTGTAAAGTCTCTCCGAAATGAAGTCCTTTCTTGTCAGACAAATGAAGTGTATTCAGTTTTGGCCCCTTAGGGGATCGCTGGCAGAGTTCAGACCTGACACAGGTCCAGACCCCCTTCTGCTCCACATAAGGTAGAAAATCTGTGTTTCTCTTTTAATTTGCAGGATAGTATTCTAGATGTCTTGGTGTTCTTCCACTTCTCAGAAAAAAGAAAATATTCAAAAGGACATGATGCTAACGATGCCCAAAAGAGGAAGTTTGAGATTAGAGGAAAATGATCCGGGGGCTGGAGCACTGCTCCAATGAAGACAGGCTGAGATGGTTGGGATTGTTCAGCCTGGAGAAGAGAAAGCTCCAGGGAGACCTTAAAGCTGCCTTCCAGTACCTGAAGGGAGCCTACAAGAAAGCTGGAGAGGGACTTTTTACAAAAGCATGTAGAGGATAAGGCACGGGATAATGGCTTTAAACTGAGAGAAGGTTTATACTAGAGATAAGGAATAAATTCTCTACTGCAAGAGTAGCGAGACACTTGAACACATGGTCCAGAGAAGCTCTGGATGCCCCATCTGTGGAAATGTTCAATGCCAGGCTGGATGGGGCTTTAAGTAACTCCTGTGGCAGAGGAGTTAGAACTAGATGATGTTCAAGGTCCCTTCCTACCAAAACTGTTCCATGACTCTACAAAATGTGGATGTTTATGGGCATTACCTCAGGGTGGGCAATGTGCTGCTGTGATTCTACTTGACATCTAGGAGAGATTTGGTAGGATACCTTCATATTAGGAGTTGCACACCACTTGTGTTTTTGAAGATGTATTTGTTCCAATCCCATCTGAACAATTTTTTCCTCTCTAATAGTAATTTCCTTTTGAAGGGAAATGAAGATTTGGCAACATATGAAGAAGTACTTTGTGTTTGTCACTATGCAGCTTTCCCAGTACTCTTTCCTGGGGCTGGATGGTCTAGTTTGAGGTACATGCCCAAGCTATAAATGAACATCTGCTATATGCTTAGACTATGTATATTGAGGGCTTTTTTAATATACATGTGCATGAATACACAAATATTGCTGTCATGTAAAAAAAATTATACAGATGTCCAAAATTATATATGTATTTAATTAGATTTAAAGGTGTTTATTTCAGTTTTAATGTTCTTCATCGGGAAAATGTGCCTACTAAAGAAGCTTATTGAGATACAAACAAGTTAGTCCTGAGATTCTGCAGCATACACACCAACAGCCTCAGAAACTGGGACTGGAATACGAGTTCTCTTCCTACCAGTTTTTACCTAACTAAAATGGTTGTTCTTCTTCCTATAGCAGGGGAGTTCAGAAGGTTGAATCAAAATAAAAGATGTACATCTGGATAGCTGATAGTAGCTTAAACAGTAGTGAAATATGGCTAATGGGTACTAACCAAAGAGGATAGAAGGCATCCGGATCCAATCCCCATCCTCTAAAGGCATCTACTCTGATTGCAAACAGGTTTTTCCTAATGATTTCCACACAGGGAAATTCTGGAGTGATATAAATTTTACCTTGTTNNTTTTTTTTTTTTTTTTTTTTTAACCTGACCTTTCGTCTCAGAAAAAGAAAACTACTGGAAATGCAGACCTAGGAAGAGCAAACTGGGGAACACCTGTGGAAAAGCAAATCTTCACTGCAGAAAGATGAAGGTTCAATATAGGAAGGGCTCAAGTTAAAACTGCTTGTCTGCTGCTACCTGAGCAGAAACACTGGATGAGAATAGTAGGAGAGAAGATGAAAAAACAGTTTTTTCCTTCACTCTGAGATGAAAGATGTTTTTCAGTTGGAGATTTATTGTGTCAGTCACACAGGTCATTAGTAATAAGTCACATTTATTTTATACTTACATCTGAGAATAACACCTCTCTATGGTTATGCCAAATTCTGTTTGCCTACTTTCCTCAGGGCAGGTGGGTTTTTCTGACTGTCAGCTGAGTATCATTGGTGGTTTTTATTATCACTAAGAATCAGAAAAAATATTGGAAAGTAAGTATTGTGATGGTTTGGAAAAGTTTTGTGCTTCTTATATAAACTTGTTGGAAACTGATTTGGAATTTACTCTTTCTTTTTCTTCCATTTCTTTCACATTCACCATTTTTGTGCAGTTCTCTTCCTCTTACTGTCTTTACTCAGTTCTGTACTGCTCTGTGGGAAATAAATTTCTTTCAGATAAGGCAGAGGATGCAAGATATTCTAGGATGTTCTGTATTAAATCAGGAGGCTCTGTGGTTAGTCTTGATAGAATATTACAAAAATTCTACATGCACACTGCAGCTCTTACTTGTAGGTGGTTTTACACTTTGAGAACACTTTTTGAAAACTGTAGTCCTGGGAGATCAAATGACATGAAGATGATGGATTGTTGAGGATATCTTGAAATGAGCAGTGCCTGTTCCATTTATGAATGTAGCAATCTTCAAGGTTAGAAATGAAAGCTGAAAAATAAGTAGTTAAAGCTGTTCGAAGTAAAGGAACAGTTCTGAAATGGAGTTAGGTATAAGCTGCTTCATATATCACCCTTTGTTATGGTGTAAAATTTGAGTGTAGGTGTGAGCAATCACTATAAATTGCCGTGGAGATTAGTATTTCAGTCACTGAAGTCACACTGACTTGTGCAGGAACTGTTTGAGGTAAAATTAACAGCATCTTTATATTTTATCTCCTTTGGTTAAAATCTGTTAAAAATTGCCATGCCATTACTTGTAAACTTCACTTTTAAAGGAAAATCGGACTGAGTGTTACTGGAGTTTGATACTTAAAGCTTCTGACCTTATGTCTTGTATCAATCAAACACTTCTGGGCTATCTTAAATGGCATTTTCCATCCCCATCTCTCCTGGCTGTCATGGAAACGCCATGCACCCTCTTCTAAAGGTAGAGTAATACTGTTGGGCCCAGCACAAATCACATTAACAGTGGAGTTGGAATCAACTTAGACATAATAGTGGTTGTAGCTTAGGGAAATAGCCCCTTGCCTCTCTTCTAGACAGCTCCATGTCTGAGCACTTCCTGGGAAACCAGGTTCCATTTCCTGGAGGAAAGCCGTCCTGAAGAACACCTGCAATTCTGCACTGAGGTGATGAAAATGGCAGGCATGAAATCCCTGCATTACTGTTAGCTGGAGAGAAGTTTCCTCTGAGATCTGTGATTTATGAAGGACGCTTAGCTTTTGCCATCCAACGCCTTTCTTCAAGGGTGCAAGCGTTCATGAAGAAATTAGAGGGAGACAAAATGCTGCACCTCAGACATCTCATTCTCACAGCACAGAGAAGAGTCACTGGCTGGCTCTAAACTTGCCTTACTCTTTCCTTCTCCCCCAAATGCCATCTTGATTGTCATCAGCAACAGGAGGAAAAATGAACATCTGTACAGGGAGACTTTATTTTATCATTTTCTGAGCTCTTTTTCCTTACGGGTGTTCACTTTTTCTTTGGTTTGTTTCCATTTTGGAGTTGTAAGTTCTAAGGTTTGTTCCAGGAAAAAGAGAATAAGATATATCCTCATCCCCTCTCATAGCGAAAACCCCACAGCTCTGTTCTTAACTGTCATTCCAGAAAAAATCCTGGAAATTTCTCTCTTTCAGCCTCTCCTCCCATTTCTATTGAGTAAAATGGCAGCAACTGCTCCACCATTAGGATCAATATCCAGGCCATTATGTTGGCAAAAGAAGCAGCAAATCACATTTACGTGGATTGTCAGATTCATTATTATAAGCAGATGGCAGTCCTTGCACTACAATGCAGCTGAGAAAAGACTGACATCATTTCAAATTAAAATCTATAATGCTAATACACCTCTCTAACTGTTTGTACAGGCCTAAGTGCATTAATCTTCTGAATGATTTGCCAACGTATGCACTGCTTTAGGTGTTTTCACTTGAGTGGAGCTAAAAGGAGAGCTTTTAACTGAGAATGGTTAACATTTATTCATACAGATTGATAAAAGTTAACATGCAATTTTCTTTACTAGTAGCTCCCTAATAGGAATTAATGGGACATTTTGAAGAGAAAATGCCGAGTTCAGAAGGCTAGTTTAAGAAATGTGTTAACTATTGAAGAGAAAAATACGTTAGTAGCATCTCCCTTATATGAACTGCTTTTAAAATAACTACTCATAAAAAAGCAGAGCATTTTCACAATGTGTTGTAAACTTGTCTAAGTATGCAAATAAATTTCATTTGTCAAATGTAGGCAAAAAAAAGGAAATTTTTATGGTCAGATGACCATCAAAATTTTGAAAAGTGAATATAAAATAAGTCTGTTCTTTTAATACATCTAAAGTGGAAGATGGTTCCCCAAAAAAAGTTGTTTACATACTTCAGGGATGGTTATATCTGCAGTGTCTAAACAATATATCCTGTCATCATATTTCCTATAGCATGCTCTAAAATATCAGCATTTCATACACAGTTTTTAGGATGTGGAGGCTGATTTCTGCATTCTTCCACCTTTCTCCAGAAAGGATATATCTGAGAGAGAGTATCTTCTGGTGACTGAACTATGGACAGTGTGCTGTCAGGCTGCCTAACCATGAGAATGTAATGCTTTTGCTTCTAGAGAAATATTTGGATCATTAAGGGCCATCCTGGACTTCTTCTGCCTGCAGGTATGATGCTGAATAATGCCACACTGGAAGCCGTGTCATCACACTGTCTATTACAGGTTAAATACCTTTCCTCTTGGAAGGACTTAATAGGTGAGTCGCATTTCACTGATGCAGCTGATCGGATCCACGGGGCAAACAAAATTCCTGTATTTTCCCTAAAGAAGATTGTTTTAAAACATCCAGATATACCACAAACCACGAACCTCTGTAATTTTCCCATCAAAGGCTTTATAAATATAATGTCATTGCAGAAAGGCTTAACTTTGCCAAAGAAGTAACTGAGAAAATAAAGTTTGTTAGAATGTTTTGACCAAACTCAGGTAGGATCTTTTGTGCCATTTATTGCTATCCAGAGATTTAATTTCAAAGGAAACAGCGTCTTCAAATCTACATTATGTGTTGCCTTCTCCCAGTATGTGCCAGTGCCATGTGCTAACATTAATTACTTACTTCTTTAAATGTATCATTGATGTTTAGTTTTTCTGAATTCTTTTGTTGTTAGCGTATCCGAAACCCGATGTCTCTGTATTTCATTCATATTTGCTCACCTTTAATGACAAAAAATTGATTTCTTAATATTTTCTTGTTCCATTCATCTGATTCAGCACTACAACCTAGTTTGGCTTGCCCAAACCAGTTGTTATATGCAGCAATAGAAAATAACATGTTTCACTAACATAAACAATATACAACAGCTTAATAATTTGTTTACCTAGAGATTTTTTTTTTTTTTTGAGTAGGGATTGATTTGTATTACAAATAAAAAATTTGATTAACAAGGTACTGGGAAAAAATGTAGTTTTCTATTTGAGAAGTTGCTTTAAAACATACTGCATGGAGAGCTGCACAGCAGGATTCAGAAAAAGATAATGAAAAGCAATTTCATTTTCCAAATTTTTTAAAGGGAATGTCATTCAAGAAAATTAAACTTGAAAGAAAGATATGTACCCAATCGCAGCTATATGAGTCTCATCTTCCAAAAAAACTTACTGTTTCATGAAAAATTTTTTGTACTTGGTGGTTCCAGTTTATATGGATGTTGAAATTAACTGATTAATGTAAGAAATTTAGGTCAGCTTCAAATTGTCAGATTTAACTATCAGAGAATAAATTAGTAAGAATTCTGAGAAACTAAAAATTCACCAATGTTTTGATATGTTGAACAGGGCTCATAGTAATATTTGAATGTTTTAAATACATTGTTCTGTAAAGTTGTCTACCAATTATTGAAGTCCTAAATGCTATGCACATCTTTCAGGTTTCTCTTTTAGAGATTACAGATAAAAACAGGTAAATCCAGGGTGTTAAAATTTATGGTTCTGATTATTTAAAGTGCATGAGTTGCGTCTGATATTTATTTAAGAATTTCTTTTCATACCATAATATTTAAACTGCTTAATTAATGGATAATAACAAGAGATGGGAAATGTGTAATTTACAAATTAAAAAAAAGCTCTTAAAAGTTTTGCAGAACATCTGGAGCTTTTCCACAACACTCTTGAAATAATATACTCCAAGCCGTAGATCCCATTACAACACATCTCACATATGTACTACCACAACTACTCAATGAATTGATTTCTCATATGTGAATTGCATGGATTCATTAAGTACAATACACACTAACATTCCTCACTCTGAGTTGATTAGTCAAGTTATTAACATCCAAAATACTACTGCTGAATTAACAAATTTGAATAGAGATTTCCCTGAGATGTAGCTCCAGAGCTTTTTTTATGATATGGCATTTCTCCCAAGTGACTCTCAGTGACACAGTTTGAAAGCTGTAGTAGTTGGTTAGTAAACTGTAAATTAGTATTTTTTCAATACATGAAATAATAGACTTTTTTTGATCAGTGGCTGAAGATATAAGACGCATTTATGGGTTGTGCATGCCTCACATTCAATCTGAGCCCTAGAGTGTGCACTTCTTTCCCCACCCCCCTTTCCACTGCCTGCATTGCAGTTTGTTTTACTGACTGATCACTTAAAGAGATATCTACTTAAGGATGTCAAAAGGTGTAGTAAATGGGAGGCAGGCCACTGGGAGACAAAAGAGGGAGGTCATTCCGCCTGACCTCCTCCTGTTTTTTCCCACTAAGAAAGCTGCTGCTCAGCTGACTTAAGATTGAGAGACAAGGCAGAAAAACAGCAAAAACAGTATTAACTCAACCTGTTTGGTACCGTCCTTTCTACTTGCCAGAGGTTTTTCTTCATGCTGGTCTCCTGTTGCAGTCATTCCCTTCACAAATGCCACAGTATATTGTTTCTTCTCTATTGTTCATCCTGCATGCTGGTTGTATAAGTGAATGGAAATTCAGTGATAAAGTCCTCTCTGACTTTTATTAGTTACATAGAGATTAGTTTCAATGGTTAAGTTATGATTCTCAGTAGCTGATGTTTTGTTGACATTGCAAAGAGGATTTTTTTCTTTAGGTGATATGTAAGACTTCTGTAATTTCTTGTTCTGGCATTAAGGTACTGGGAAGGGAATCCCAACCTTTAACCTCACAGCTATATTGATGAGTTGCAAATTGATTTCTTGTGTGTATTCAGTCTCTGAGCTTGGCAGGAGGGTCCCAGACGTTCGGCCAGTAAACATTGAGGCGAGTGCAAGTGGATGTAATATTGAAGAGAAGCAACAAGTGTACTCCACTTGCAGGTATTGCGTACTTCTCTTACCCAGTGCCTGGCAGATCATGTCTACTTTAACAGCTCCTTGTTTTCCTAATCAGTAGAAATGAGGAATATCTTCTGCATTGGCATCCACTGTAACTAAGAGGCACTTACTTCTGTTCTTCGGACAGCAGAGGTTTCATCCCAACAAAGTGGAAGTTAGGCTTAAAAACATACAGTCTAAAGAGATATTTGAAAGGCATTTGTACTTTATAGAGGCTCACTGCAAGTAATTTTCCTTAATCTACTGAAGCTCACTCTCAAAGCTGTGCATGCTTTATTATGAACTTGTAGAGAAAGTAGTAATATAATTTACCCATAGAAGGAGGGAAGACAAGCTTACCTCATACATTATCATGCAAAATCATTTTAAAAGGTCCATATAAGAGGAAAGAGTGTAATTTTTAAAAAAATTAAAATAAAATTGGCTTTTGATAAACATGCATGCCCAAATTAATCTTCAACTTATTTACTATTTTTGCTACTTAAGGCTTACATTAAAAATATTTTATTCTCTTATATTTTTCTTCTATTTAGATACAACTAAAAGCCACACTTTAAAAATTAGAAATCCTTCTGATGAGGGAATATATGCAACTGAGAAATAAAGGTTTGCAGTCTCACAGGTTAAGCACCTAGGAGGCAAGGCTGGAGAAAATACCAGTGAATGAGCGTAAGGCCTGACCAAACTTTGGCAAGTGAATGATTCTGAGTGAGATACTTCATGGTCCTGTGTTGTAATTACTCACTTTCTTTGGTGGAAGTTACTCAGGCTATGTTAATTTGACTTATGTCAACATCTATAATAGAGAGTTCAAGTCCATAATTCTGGGTTTATAAAGACACTAAAATTCTAGAATACAAAGTAGAAAGACTCTCCACAGTAATGGGAGAAAAAAGAAAAAGATGTTCACAGGGCATTTATAACCTAATTATATTTCCTGTCATGGATATTAGTCTGAAAGGTTTGTTGTTTTGTTTGGGGTGTGGTTTTTTTGGTTTTTGTCTCTTTTGCTTGGTTTGGGGGAATTTTTTTGGTGGTTTTTTTTTTGTTTTTTTTTAAATGAAAGCATATAAATTCTTGGGAAATACCTAATTCATAGTGTTCTGTAAACAGGACTTTTAATGCAAGCTTGCTGGCATATAACTGTGAAAAATAATAGCAAATAGGAAATGTTTGGAGTACAACTCTACCTTCATCAAGAAAATGAAACAAACTTTTAAACATAACCAAATTTACTTACTTTCATTATCTGAAAATGTCAGTGATGTACCATTGCCAGTCCTTAGTTTCTCCCATCAGCTATACAGCTAAATAGCCCCCTTCCCCTTTTCTAAGTTTGGGGTCTTTCTATGATTTATGGTCTCATATTTAGTTTAAAAGCATGAATAGATGTATTATTTAAGACATTTTCTGAAAATCTCTGGAAAAAATTTTAAAAATCATGACGGTAAAACAATAGCAAGTCATAGGGATCCAATAAGACACTTCATATTCTATTCTGTTGTGTCACGTGCTAACTTAAGGGTAAACATTTCCTTTTATTCTTTCCCAGGGGTACCACATAGTTATTGATACTCTCTGCTGGTTCCATATCCATATAGAACATATCCACATAAGCAGCTGAAGAGGTGACTTTAAGAACCTGAGATTAGAATGGCACCAGAATTTAATGTTTTAGCCTATTCTCTGGAGGAGCAAGAAATATTTTAGTGCAGGAGTACTCAAGACCCTGTACATGAATATGTGAACAGGATGAATCTGTTGTCCTTAATAATGTTTTGTGTAGCCATTTTGAAAGCAAACTTTGTCAATTACGAAAGGTAGAAATTATCAATTAATCTTCGTTTATTAATAAGTTTCAATTAAAGAGTTTGCTTATGATTTAAAAACCAAACTCTTTCCATTGGGATCCTTAAATTTAGGGCTGTCAGAGCATCCTGCAATGCAAGAAAAGTGCTTTTCTCAAATGACAATTAGTTTTTCACTGTTACTGATTCACTAGGTGTCTTCTGTCCAGTGGGGCAGCACAAGTGGGGGCGGCCTATTGGATAAAGAGCTCCAAATGAGGATGATAGATGTGCTTTAAAGCTAGCCATCTCTACCTACTTTCAAAGGTGCTGAACTAGTGATTTTTTTCCCACTTCCTCCTTTTTTCATTTCTCAAGATACACATTTGCAAAAGTACAGAATCTCCAGTGAATGGCAAAGTGGGATGCGGACAAAGGTTTTCCTTACTCGGAAGGGATGAGCATGGTGTAGAGTGAAAAGTTCATTGTATGATGGATGAGCCAGTGAGTATGAAGGTCACTCTGTCAGTGGTACACAAGAGAGGATTATGGGTGACAACAGCTCCAAAGGACTGGCAACTAAATTGTTTACAAAATGCAATAATAGAGAATTGTAAGAAACTTCCCCAACTCTGTTACCGCAAAAGGATCACCAGGACAAATAAGCTGAAAGGTTTTTTTGAATATCTTCGGGAACACTTCAAAAATAGGGAGAGATTGTTGCTTTGAAGACTAAGATCATCTGTTCCTTTTCAAATTAAATTATTACAGAAGTCCCAGCTCAAAGGAACGAACACACCAGAACCCCACCAACCTATTCTGAAAAAACCTCCCAACCAAACCACAAAATAAAATTAAGTTATATCATTTTTAACTAACACCCTGCCAAAAAGAAAACAAAAAAATAATTTGAAGAGTTTTCCAAGATACTTCTGTGTGCTGAATGCAAATAAAGGTTTAAATTGTGCAAGAATACTCTTATTCTGTTTAACAGAATATTTTTTAAAGTCAGTCAGTTAATGTTCTAATAAAAAATGACCGTAGGCACAGCTCCCGAAGTGACCCTCAAATGCCCCAGTACTTGCATACTTTATTTTCTGCCAGCTAAAAATAATATAAAATAACCTGAGGTTGTTATAAAATGTTAATCTCATTAACATTATAAGCCTTAGTATTTAATTACCACTTTCTTCCATTTCTGACTTGTTTTTCTTTCAAATAAACGCAATTTGGGATGTCTGAATGTTAAATTGGCTAAGATAGGAATACGGAAAATGTAACATTTAATGCTATAAAATTTCATTATGATCCAATCTTGTTCTAGAAATGCTTCCTTTGAAGTCCCTTATTTTGAAAAGCAATGTATCTTAAAAACTTGAGCAATTAGTATATCAAATTTCTGTACAAATGTTTTCTTAAACAAAACCCCACAGTTTTAAATAAAAAAATCATCCTCAAGACATATACCATCTTTTCTCCAGCTAAACAGAAGCATATTTGGAAAGATTTCCAGCACCAACCAGTGTGAGAATATGCCAGAAACAATGGTGTCTGTCCATATCAAAGCAGAGTACTGGATAGTGTTTTTACACTGACTTAAAGCTGTGATAACAGGCCTTTTCAGATATGCCAGTTCTTAAATAAGGCACCCTTCATTTAACCAAGTGTTCAGTATTGCCAAATCTATAAAGCTAAATTGCTTTTTTATAAGGTAGAACCTTACCTGTTGGATAAAGTATGTGCAGTGAGGCTTATAAATGCTCATAAAGGGAAAGTATGGATGGTAAAAATATCCATTACCTTTTGGAAAAAGGACGATTATTTCAAAGAAAATGCCAGCAGTGGGAGACATATAATAATAATTTAGGAGGAAAAATAAAACTGACTTTTTTCCCAGTACCACTGTTAATAATACAACTACTTCTTTTATATTAATTAAAAAGTGTTTCTTGCTTGCTATATATTTTTAGTTAGCAGCCAAGTATTTTACACTTTATAGCAAAGACTGGACTTCAACCAAATTGGGAGCAAGTGTGCTGTGGAAAGCTATTGGGGGAAACTTTATAACATAGTGTCTATTAATGAAGGACAAATTCATTTAATAGATCTCCCTGTAAAACAACATCTGTTGGTAAATTGGCTAGTGGAATTGCTGTGGGTGAAATTCACTTTTGTGTACTGAAATGGCACAGTTAGACTTTTGAGTTGAGTTAGACTTTTTACCTACCAGTGAGATACAGATAAATGGCTCAAGCGCTTTTTTCCAAGAGACAGTACTATGCTTTCCTGTGCTGCTGAAAGCACATAAAGAGATCTGAGGAAAAGAAAAAGCCAAATTTCCACATTCCAAAGCTCACCTTTGTCAGCATTTGGAACTACTTCATAATAGATAAATCAGCTTGCTTTGGTCTGAGTGGGACACTTGTGTCATTTACTTTTTCTCCAAATGGACTTGGTAGTATTTATTCTACATCAGTGGCCCTGAAGGGCTTTATTATGTAAACCTCCTCAGATACTGACCTTTGCCAAGTACACCTGACTATGAAAGTGTGGTTGTCTGTCCTGCTGATGGACAGCCTCCAGTAACTGCACTTCAGTAAGTACAGAAGATAGAATTACATGAGTATTTTAACATCTGAAGTACAAGTAGTTGTGCATCTGGGATGGGGAGTAATGAGAAGATATTCAGGGATCCAAACAACAATTAAGAGCTCTCATTTCTAAGGTAATCTTCAAAAATTCCAGATTGGATCAGATTTTCTATCCCTTTTTGACATTTGTTAGGGTACAAAGATCCATTGTGGGGAACTAATCTGACTATGCAGAACAAAGACAATAGGACTGGTCAAAAAATCATTTCACTGTGAATGAGAATACAACAATTTTAGGGAAAAAAAGTCCAGTCTCAGTTTTCCTATCATGGAGAAATTCCCTTGATCATTTGGGATTTGTTAATTTTTCTTCCCGAATAGTTCTATTGGGTTTGCATGGCCAGGTTTCTAATGGCGGGGGGCTAAGGGGGAAACACGAGTGGCTTCTGCGAGAAGCTTCTCATGTCTAACAGAGCATAACTCATGCCGATATCACAAGCTTGAGCATGGAAACATCTTTTGTCTCCTCTCCTTTTTTCCAAAGGCTGGCAAATTGGCATCATGTCATGTTCCTAAGCTGCTCACTAAGAATGAATTATTTCCCTCTTGAACAACTTGCTTCCTTCCTTCTTCCCTCCCTCCCTCCCTCTCTTCCTTCCTTGTTCCCTCCCTTCCTTCCTCCCTACCCTAGCCTACCCTAGCCTACCCTAGCCTACCCTACCCTACCCATCTTCCCCTCCTTCCTTCATTCCAACTCCTGCCCATGGTGATGTCAAATTTTGGTGTAGATCAATTTATTAATGATATCTTTTTTTCCTCTGACTGAGAAACTGTAGGGAAAGCAATCAACCTACAGAGGATGATATCAGAATACTTTCTTAAGCTGATAAGACTATACTACTTAGGAAAAGCGCTACTGGATTGCTCTGGACATTTGCAAAAAATGTTACAGAAATTAAAGCATCCTCCTCCGTGAGCTCTCCCTTGTAGAGGAAGTGTAAGCTGAATTAGGCTGGATTCAATTAGCCACACTACAATTCTTCTTGGTGAACTTAGTGTTTTGCAACTGGAATAGACATATCCTAGCATATTTATGAGTAATGCTATGCAAAGACTTAAGTGTGGCTTCAGAGGTCTCAGTGTACCTCCAAGGACAGTGATATCTTAAAATTCAGTGATCTAGATTGTGTCTAAACAAAAACTTTTAGTGAGGAAAAGCAAAGCTTCAATTACAGTTTGCTGGAACTTCAGAAACAGAGTGGACATGTGATTCCTTACTTCAAGCAAATGTTTCCAGTAAACGGTATTATAAATTCACCAGTCATATAACTAAATTGAGGGTTTGCATCACAAATTTGAGTAAATTACACCAAATTTAAGAAAATACTTCCAATTAAAAAAAATAAAGCATTTAAATACAGTATTGTTTAAGTTGAAGGATAAACTGAAAACAAAATAAAATCTGGCATTTCAAATGGAATTTAATATATAAATATTTTGGTTTGAAAACTGAAAATCATTCATTAATTTGTATCAAATAAAAAGTCTCCTTGGGACATTCAACAGTGTTAATGATAATTGAGTACTCAACTGGAAAAGCCTCCAGTATAGGCTGATGTAGTACATATGTCAGGGGAGATTATAACTCTCTCAACTATGACGGAAATCCCCAGTCTGTTAAATGTAGGAAGTTAGAGGGAATAAACCAGCACTAAATATCTTCATCATATATGACGCTTAAAGTTCCCGTTACCACACTTGGAGTCTTCATCTTACCTCACCTCTTGTTTCAGAAGACCATTATGTTATTTCTCTTGGTGAAACAAATGATTTTGCAATGTTCTTTGTGTTAGTAGGTGTTCCTGCATTGTTTGTCTTTGCAGCACTTGAGGGGCTCAGATATTAAAGCTCCACATTCCCTCAAGCAGCAGGGATGCCCTGCCGGGGAGGAAGGGGTGGGGTGGGGCGGGCTGTGTAACCCCTCTTCCCTCGCAGTCCCTGTTGATGCTCTGTTGGGCAATGCAGGGGGAAGATAATGCAGGGGGAAGACTGGCACCAGAGCGGAGACCCAGGAAACAGCAGTGAGCCACAAGCTGGCTTTAGCGAGTAGTTTCCCCTGTTACCTCAACCAGAACTTTACAATTTCCTATTGAGGAGTCTTTTCAGGGTGTATTGACAGGAGTGGCAGACAGGGTAATGAAAGACAAATTCCATAACGCAAAAGGCAGAGGCGCTGACAATGAGATCAGAGAGCTGACCCCTGACCCAAGTCAGCATTTTCTTTTCTCTCCTTCTCCTTCCCTCTTTCTTTCTCAGTTTACTGTTTCAGGTTTGCTTATTATATGGAACAGTCTCAGTTGTGACCCTGAGCCCATTATTGCTTTGGCTTTTCCCCTTCCCTCAAACAATTGTTTGGAAAATGGCCCCAACAATGTGGAAAAGATGCTGATAAGTATAGAAAAGAGAGGTTAATGAGAAAAGTTTGGAGATGGTTGCAGTTTTTATCGAAAAGAATAAAAGGAAGAGTAGTGTTTTCAGTGCTGGTGATAACTAGAAGATTAGTGCAAACCTTGTCTCTGCGTTTATGTAAGTTTGTGTGTGGTGTCTGTGCGTGATGAAGTCCTTCTGACAGCCACTTTCACGAGGAGGATAGGACAAGCAGTGTCATTTCTTTTCTTGTAATTATTTAAGACTTTAAGACAACACCAAGATGTGAAAGATGTCTATGCTGTAATTTTTCACGTACTTTTTCCCTTTTTTACCCTTTTCCTACAGAAACACATTCACTAGTTTAAATAATTAATGCTCTACCCTAGGGGTGGCAAGACAGGAATTCTACTGAATACTAGACATCTCACTTCTGAGGTACATGGCTTCTTTAGTGCTACATTCTTTTAGGATATACTGTCTCACCACCAGTTGTGGTGACGTTTTCACACTTTAAACATCTAGAAAGATCTCCACTTTAAAGTCTGAATAATGGCTAGTAGAAATAGTCCAGTTATGCAAATCATAAAGATGCTTTTCAAAATTTTTATTTGTCATCTCCAGAAGGTTTCCTTACTTTTGGGAGTCTCTTCAACACTGTGTGAGATATTTCTGTTGTACTGCATCAGTCTCACTGATATTCAGCTAGTTCCATCTTCTCTCAATAATTTTAAACTTCTTCCAATTTCCTGAGTGCACTGAGGACCATATCATCAAAAAATCAAAAGAATTGTTTGTGTTTGCAGAACAGAAGATTTGTCTTAGAAATAAAAAAAAAAAAAACAAAAAACAAAACCAAAAAACCCCACTATTAGATATATGTGTATTTATTCCTCAAGAATATAGTGTTTTAACATCCACAAACTACAAGGTACTTGAAGCCAAACAGGTAGGGATGGAGAATAAAAAATTCCAAGGCTGACAACTTTCAAGCTGTTTCTTTCACGAGGTGATCAATTTGTGAGAGTTTGGGTGCTAAATCAAGGTTGTGCTGATGAGAAATAAACCTTTTGTTTGACAAATAGAACTGGAAAAACATTGCCTACACTCTTTATTAAAAATATCCTCTGCCATTATTGGTCTGAGCCTTGAAGAATGCTATTGCAAGACATGCTGTGTTAGGTGCAGTGCTGTTCATAGCAATAATTTAATTGTAGACAAGCAAGAGCAGTATCCCAAAATTTTAGGTTCTATGAACCTGTAAATGAAAATATAGGCTCCTCTCAGGAGAAGATATAAGAAAAATAGAAATAAAAAGTTCTGAAGTTTATTGGCATGTTTTATAAACATAAAGGTAGCAGTGTTTTAACTAAATCACTCCAAACCTGCTAATAGTTAATAAAGTACTTATGGGAAGATTTTGTTCTTTGTAAAACTTTATTACACTACATTATTACAGACTGAATAGAAGGAGCTTGAAGAGTCATCTAAATCTGACCTTTCTCTGTCTCTTTCCCTAGCTCATTGTGCTATTAACAATAAGTTGAATATGGAAAATATTCTTTCTTAAAGCAACATATCCCCTTGGGAGCAATTTTGTTCTCTGACCAATAGACATTTTTCTTTCTCTTACAGGACATTTATCAGGTTCAAGCATGTTTTGCCTCTTTTGCAAAGGACTACAAATCAAATCAAATATCACATAGTACCTAGGGATTACCTATGCCTCATGCTCTACCTTATTATAGGTACTATCTCTTACACCAACATATCCCATGTGAAAGTAGCCCTATTAGTATTCTCCACTAATGCTTTAAAGCAGGCCATTGGATAAGGGAATAAAGATAGAACCTTTAAATTATTAATAATAAAAAAAGTCTCCTATATCATATCAATTCAGGGAAAAAAAAGCAATTTGCTACAGTGGAATAGGCATTAATTGAAAGGTTGACCTTCACTCAGCACAGCTTAGACAAGATCAGCAGAGTGGAGGCACTGGCGGACTGCAGATCTCCAGAGGGTTTCTAGCTTCTTGTTGTGATGCTTTGGATGAGGCTTTGCATTCTGCCTCACTTCAGGGACTTGTTAAACTGCTGAAATTTGTGAAGTGAGGAAAAGAGCACTATTTGTACACAGGCTTCTGGCATGTTTCAAAATATGGGGCCAACAGGGTCATACCTTTCAGCATCGACCTATGAGCTTGCCCGCCTCACATTCCCAAAGCATCATTCAGAATGGGGAGCCATGTGTGGGTAGTAGGATTCTTCTACTTAGGACACTATGGCACCTAATTTGGATTTTCTATTGATTTGGTTTCATCAAATTGAGCAGGTAAGCATATTGGCCAGTGTTTATTGCAGGTGCTGGCAATCACAGGTGGACTATTAAACCAGACAAAATGGTACTTTCCTAAACATATTTTTCCTGGGAGACTAGATGATCCAAATCCTACTTCTGAAAGAGGCATAGTTTTTTTCCCAAAGAAGAAAAGAAATATCTGTGATTTTATCATTGTTTAGGTAGGCTGAAAATAGCAGTAAAATGAAAGTTTTGTTGAAAGTCTTCACAAACGATGAAGCGCATGCTCCAAATCTGGAGCACATTTCTGTGTGTCATCTCTAAAACCAAAAAAGTTAGTCAATCCGCATTTTCAAATTAACCAGTGGTGGCTTCCCCTCAAAGAAGTCTTGTAACTACTCAGTCAGATTTAGTTATTTTCAGATCCTGCACCTCTTGAGAAAAGAGATTCTCCAGGTAACATCAACCAAGGAAATAGCAGAGCTCCAGCTGATTGACGGAACCTGTCCTGCTGCTATGCCATATTACAAGATGACTAAATATAGGGTTCCTCAATATTACTTTTCTGTTTGAAGCAGATTGTGGCTAGCAAAATTGGAGCAAGGAAGAATGAGAATATATTCAGTGTGGCAGACAATGTTCAAATAGCCTGTGAAAAGAAAACCTGCTCCTTTGCATATACAGGTTTCAGTCACTTGCCTCATTTTTCCCAGGTCATACATCTCTGGGGACAAAAACTCAAAACCAAACTAACAACATCAACAAACAAAACAAACAAACAAACAACCCCCTCCCCCCAAAAAAAACACCCCACTGCTCTCTGCAAAATGATTACAAACCCACACAGATCAAACTTTAATCTAACTATGCAGAAAAAATGGCTACACTGTGGATTGTTTGGGGACAGATTTACTACCACTGAACAGAATTCTGAAAATCAAGATCATAGCATTTACTAAATGTCAGACAATCCACACTGCATACAAAGTCGAAATAGAGGATTCATGAAAATACTCTTCACACTGCTGTCAAGATCACAGAATTAGGTGATCTGTTCATTTCTTTGATGTCCTGTCATAGCTAGTTTGTGGTATGACATCATAATACAAGTGGGAAAGGAAATAAATTAATTTTCAAAGTTGAAGGAAAACTAATGAATTAAAACTGTGGGAAATGGGACAGTTCAAGCTTCTGTGCTATTTCTGGAAGCACAATAGTGAGCAGTAGATACTTTTTGAAACACTTTGCTTCCATTACTCTGATTTTCTAGAAAATAAGTGTTTTTTAAAGTCAAAAAACCTCTATGGCTCACTTCTCTCATTTGCTGTGAAAGTTGAAGTGAGTGAAAGGGGTAGATAAAGTACTGTACTGCTTAAATATGACTGAATTCCGCAAAAGTCAGAGGGTCCTTAGAAATGCAATTTATGAAACAATTTCATTATATTTTTAGTGTTCTTTTGCAGTACAGACTTAGGATGAAACACAGACGAGCTCAGACATGCAAAAATATTGCAGAGCAGAAAAATATAAGTTAAGCTGGAGCTGCTGTGATCAACCTCAAAATGCAGATAGTGATAGTCCACTGTGGGAATTGCAGTCAAACACGATGCCTCTTTGTGGGGGTGTGTGTGTGTATGTCACGATCCAACTAAAGTGAATCGTGATANGGAAGTGTAATTTTTGATAATTCATTAAAAGTCTAGAATAGTCATGATTACTCTTTGAGGTATTAAGTAGTAAAAAGTAAGGCAGAAACCTACTTCTCCTTTTGCCAACTCTATTCTTTTCCTGTTACAAGGTATTTTTCTAACAAAGCTCTTTATGAGTCTTTCACCTAATGCTTCATAGGAGAGACGGATTATCATCCCTGCATTCCTCCAGAAATGGTTCTACAAAAGGGAGAACCAGAGCCATTGATCCTTCTACTACATATATTGTGAAAAGGCACAAAGATTATCTGTATGGCACTGAACACAGAGAAGGATAAAGTAGGATCAGTTGACACTTGTTCCTTACCCTTTCTCCTGTGTTGCAGTGTACAGGAAAAATATCATCACTGGAGATGATTGGGTCCATAGGACATATCTTCCCCAGCCCTGTAATCAGGGGGAAAATCAAGGAAAAGCTAGCCAGAAAGTGCAAGAGTTTTATTAACTTCCTAAGTACTCAATATCTGTACCACAATTTGGACTAGCACTTCTCCTGCATTGTTTGTCTGTTTGCCCACACACTCATCCAGTGTCAAGCAAGTTGTTATATCTCATGAGTGGTGAAAATTTTTATTATAACTATATTTTTAACTGAAAAAATAAGGAGTTGAATTCATAGTGCACACTGAAAACATTTTATTTTTATTTGTGTCTCATTATTCAATATGCTCATAACTTTCTGAAAGATACTAGTGGTCTTCTAGTCTTCTTTTTCAATAGAAAAGATGGAAAAAAACTTGCTTTTTGAATAAAATTGGTTGAGCAATTCTTGAGGTATAGTTTAGAAACCAGTTTCTCTTCTCTACTTTCCAGGCAAAATTTTTTACACACTCCTATCACAAACACTTTACGAATAAGGAAAATAATTCCCCTAATTTGCTAGTGGTGTTTAATCAGTGGATCATGGTTATTAAGTTACCTCTGACAGAAAGAAATAAAGCCAAACCTGAGTGTGTGTTTATTTTCTCAACAGTACAACAACATTTTCTCTGCTCTAAGTTCTTTGCTGTCTTTTGCCTTGGGCCACCCATCAGAATACTTGGAGTTTTTCCTAAAAACCATACCTGCATAAAGCATGGTGCACAAAACTGTTTTGTAGAGCCAATCAGGAGGCCTTTTTAACAGCTCTCTGCAATAATGTTTTGTGTTGCCTTTATGGTAATCCATACCCTATAACAGTGATAAACTCTAATGTCAATTAAATTTTTGTCATTGTGATAAGCATTTAGGATTAATAAGAAGTAATAAGTGCTCCTAGATTTAAAAAATGTAAAATAATAATTTCTTCTGCAGCAAATTTTCTTTGCACTCCCTTTTTATTAGTGTCTGCAAACCAGAAATGAAAGTGCATGTATTCTCTTTGCGGAACTGCAAAGATATTTTTCATAGTACTCTATGCAAATATAGCTTAAAAGACCCTGATAATATGAATAAAGCTTGCATAGATGTGAACACAGTCACCGTTGATTTAACAGGACTATTCGTGTGCAACTCTTTCTTACATAAATAAATTTGAACTTTGAGTTTTAAAGTCTTATAGCATGCTAAATGAAATAAATTAAGAATTTCTCTTCAACATATCAGGACAATTAAGAGCAGACTCTATCTGGGAAACCAACAAAATCCTCCTGTCCATTCCTATTGCGCCTTCTGCTTTCCTGCAGGCTACACTGTCAGCTCTGTGCTCATTCCTGTACCACTGTTCAGGTACCGCTGGGCGGGAGGAGATGCAGGACCCCATCAGGCTGTACAGATCACTATACAGACCTTCCAGAAGCTCCACTGCTGCTTCTGGGAAATTATTGAATGGAATAATAGAATCAGAGAATGGTTTGGGTTCGAAGGGACCTTAGAGATCACCTGGTTCCATTCATTATGACCAACAGAAACAGGAATGAAGGGCCCATGGCTACTCATCCTCCTGACTAACCTTCCAGCTTAGTATAGGAACTAACATTTAGGTGGGCCCAGGTAGCATGTATTTTATCTAACATTATTCCTTTTAGTTTTGTTCTGTGACACCCCAGCCACCTAAACCTCTGCCTTCAGCTGTATAGTCCTATCCTACTGTCTTTTCAGTAAAGCTCCACAAAACTGCCTACATTTAACCAAGGTGCCAGTTTTAGGAGGGTACTGTCTCTGTGGTCTTCTGGAGAGAGGTGGTTTCCTTTAGACAACATGCATTTTAAAGCCTGCAGAGTCCCGCAGCTCCTACTGACCCATCTGATGCTATCCTCACTCCTTTGGCTGTACAACTCACCTATACTTGCAAATAAAATGCCCAACACCTTTTATCTGATCTAGAGCATGAGTGGCACACTGTCCCTTTATACAAGCAAACTCTCTTCTTGCTGCAAAGAAGACAGTCTCATATATCATGCTTACCATCCTTGGTCAGCTGCAGAAGTCAGCTCCAAATGTGTCTGGGAGGATGCCATTGCACTGACTGTGCAACTGTGACAGGACTCTGTCAGGCAGGCTGCAGTAAAATTGCACAGACAGCTGCTCATCCAAGCTTAGCGCCAAAGCATTTTATTATCATCTGGTCCTCTCTCAACAAGACCATTTCCTCCATATGTATGGGCACCCAAGACTACGTTTTCCTGTGGTTCTGTGATGTCATTTTACATCTCACATGAAAATATGAGATGAGGTGGCTATTATTAGAGCTTGATAAACTACAGGAGGTAGACATGTTCCATTTAAATTGAAGCCAGATTGTGAAGCCCTTATTTCATATCAGTAAGTCATTATGTGGATGTGCAGGCTTCAGCCTATTGACAGTTCCCAAGCCTTGGGAGTACTGCCCAGTGCTTAAAAACTTACACTAAAGAAAAAGGAAAAATCTAAAAGGGATAAATATTACAGATTTCAGGCTTCTTTCCCTAATGAACCACTGTTAGGCTTTTTGAACTTTGGTGTAAGAAGGAATATCCTAAATTGCTCTTTTAGATCAGCATCTCTTTTTGGCCTGAATTTTCCTTCATTCCTCTTCCACTGTCTTTTGAAGTTTCATGAGGCAAGATCTGCATTTAACCTGCGGTTCTTCCCAGCCCCACAATATGCTTTATAAATCTTTGAGTCTCTCATACTGTGTTCCCTACTGTATAGAATAAAGTGGAAATTGACTTCTGCAGAGGC
Organism: Platysteira castanea; assembly: GCA_013397175.1. Lineage (NCBI taxonomy): Eukaryota > Metazoa > Chordata > Aves > Passeriformes > Platysteira > Platysteira castanea. Next base: position 1,604,255 of record VYXC01013172.1, read on the forward strand.
CATTACCAAGATTTATTGATCTGAAAGGATAACATTTTCTTAGTCAAAACTGAAGCTAAACATGAAGGGAAGAGACTAAACATATTTGGTCCTGTGAGCATTTTATTGCTGAGGTGCCAGGACCTTATTTCCGTTTTGGAATAATGTATTCTTTTTCTTTTTTATTTTTTTGAGCTCACAGAAAATGTCCGTATTTGTTTCCATGTTGTAGTTCAAAGCCTTTCTTTTTAAATTTTAGTAAGGACACTTCTCTGCAGGCTTTCCCTGAGGTCTGAAGTGGGTTTGTTGTTTCTGAAATCTCTGCAGCAGTTCTTTTTAATATCATGCCAGCTTGGAATTAAATTGCTTTTCACCTCTGGCATCTGTGACATGAAAAATATACATTTCTGTATTCTGAAAATAAGAGACAGTTAGCATTTTGACATTTAATGAGTCTAGACATACCAGTTAGGCAGACTCAAATCTTTACAGTAGTGGCTTTTCAGTGTCTTTTAAAAACTATTTTTAATGCTTCCAAATGGTGTAATTAAATATGCTTTAGAAACGTGATTTTTGTATTTTTGTAGCTTTTTTTCAGTCATATATTTTTCAGAGAGGGTTTTTTGAAATGCTTTAAATAGATCTGTATGTATGGCATCCCATTTGTGATACATTTGATAGTAGTTAAAACTTAATATGTGATTTTTCCTTGAAATACCTAAAATAAACCTAAGTTCCATTGTATGGAACATTTAGGTGCCTAAATGTAGGTGTAAGCAATAGTGCAATAGCAAAAAGAAGCATAATATAAATTATTTTGGGGATAGTGGTAATCCCTTTTTTTTTTTTTAATAAACAGATCGTCAAATGCCATTTGAAACTTCTTAGAAAAACCTTATTGATCTTAACTCTAGTTTGCTCATATTTATAGCCAGCTAGATCTTGAACGCCTATCTGAGTTGTCCAAAAGCTTCTTTGCCTCTTCCATAATTTATTAAGTGCTGTTTATCTATCTGCTCCTCTGATTTGTGCTCATCAGCCCTTGCTAACAGTTCCCAAACCCAAATATCCTCTCCCTTTCCTTCTAAGACACATGGGCATAACTTACATTTCTGGCATATGTAAAGGCCAGAAATCAGCAGCTTGGGTGTACTTCAGAGCTCCTTTGACTTTGGAAGGTCTCTGTACAGCAGTCCATTCCCATGGATCTGGTAAGACTGGGAGACACCACTGTGGCCATGCTGAGCCACGCCGAGGTAATTACGTTGAGTTGCTCCCCTTGCAAATTTATTACATTTAATTCATCTGGTTTCACTTGTAAATCCAAAGTGGCATAAAATCTTTGTTACTGCAAACAAAATTATGCCAACTTTAGGAATGAACTGTTGTTTTGAATTTCAAAGTATGGGAAAAGATCTATTTTGTGAAAACTGTTTTTTAATACACACTCATTAGTGTAATGAATTAGTTGTAAGAGGATTCTGTGATTCATAAAACTAACCAACTGTTTGCATTAACAGGGTGAAATATTAAAGCCTTATAACACAAGCTTCCTAACAGGTGGTCTGGATAGTATTTTTCCCAGTCCCAAGTGTCAATGTCTCTTGACGGAAAGGAAATTGTTAGAGTTTTGCAAGGCTTCAGGAAACTAATACACCAGTTCACCTTCTTTAGCATAGTATATATTTACACCGTGAAAGTCTCCCTTGTACTTCTCAACCTCTTTCATACATATATAGGCTTCCCTTTGATGAAATGCAATCATAGGTGTAATTACGCTTACTGACTTCGCTGTTCCGGGAGTGCTTCACTCTCTGTCTTGGCCTGTTCAATCACAGGCAGTAAGTATTAGTGTTCTTTGTGGTTCTTTATGGCTGTTTCTTGATCTTAAAAAGTCCCGAGCCCGAGCCAAGAGACTGGACACTCCTGCTCATTCGTGTTCAAGTTGTTTATTTTTTCTTATCTCTCAGAGTCTGGAGCAAGGACAGCAGGACCTGCTCCTCCAAGAATTACAGCAGGAATGACGCCTGAGAAGGCCGTCTTTACCTTTTTATCTCTTTCAGGAAAACCAACCAAGTTCTACAACGTATAATTATTTATCAATTTTTTCCAATTAATTTCTACCTTTTCTTAACATGACAGTGCTACCTTCACCAATCCCCCATCACCTTCGTCACAGCGGAAAATGGAGGAGAGAGAAGAAAGAGGAAGGGGAAGGGCACCGCCCTTTCCTCTCCATCTTAACTTTTTTCTCTCATACCTCCATAAATCTAAAACTACAATCACCCAGTGACAAGATAAGCTAATTACACACTCTCTTTCTGTTTTGCATTTCATCTGTCAATGTGGGCAGCGTTCTCCGATGACACGGCTCAAGCATAGAGTTCTGAGCTTTTGTCTCGAGTTCCGAACTGTCTGGCATGACTCCAGACCCCCCTGTACAGTCTGAGGAGTGTTCTGGGCTGCCACAAGTAAGAACAGTTGGAAGGGAAAAACCTTGTGGTTTAGGACAGTTCTCTTTGAAACATACCTTTAAATCCTTTTATTGACATGTTCTTATCAATCAGTGACAAAGGAAGAAAAGAGTTGAATAGTTAAATATAAATGTAAACATTTTTTCTTTGCTCATGGGGGAACTGGAGCTTCTTCTGGGCATTAAAACAATCAACGGCATTAGACGTCCTCCTTGGAAGACATGACCTGCTGCCAATTGCTTTTTCTAATATCTCAAAACTTCTTTGGGTCCTTCTGTGATGAGAGGACTGTGCATTGCCACCTTTGAGAAATGCTGCTGTAGGAGCAGTAACAGAAATCTCCAGTGTGGAGAAGATCAGCGCAGTTGGAAGCCTCAGAACAGTGGGTTTCTCTTAGCAAGATTAAGAGTTTTACCCATAGTTCTAGCCCACGGATACCCTAGGAATTATATTTACTAAGAATATGTTAGTGTTTTGAACTAAAAAACAAAACAAAACAAAACACAACAAGAAAAAACCCCCAGCATATACAGGTGGAGATCATGTACTGGAGGTAACATCTATGAGAGAAGGCACTTCGATATTTGAAATTCTGGGATAAAATTGTGAAAGTGTGTCTTCATATGCAGTACTTGAATAGTTGGAACATTCATGGAAGAAAACTAACCTCATTTGTGATGGCCTATATCAATCACAAATGTTTATAAAGTCATGGAAGTGTGGGAATGCAGTCAGGAAAATCAAAGAAAATTCAGACTCTAAAAGGAACAGATTTACACTTTGATTAGATCATCAAGTAAGATTCAAGAATGATTGTCACCTTTTGCACAAATCTTGTAGAAGACACTTGCTCCTACAGAGCCCAAACCAGAAAATCATCCTGTTATCTGGTATGCAGCAATAATATTTCCATGTTTCAAGAACTAACAATGAGAAATGCATATTTCTTCCACATTTCCAGCACATTATATACATAATATTAAGTTGTTTACATTATCCTCATACACTTCCACAATATCATTTTTATACAACGATGATCACCTTATTTTGCAATGTCTAATTTTATTTTGCAATGTCTAACATTGAAGTTTTTAAAATATATCTATTTTTGAATAAGGAAAGGTCATGCCTTATAGGTTCTAGAACTTTATGGTAGAAATCAACAGTGAAGGTCAAGCTATCTAAAAAAATTCTTTTGATTGTTTTATGTATTGATTTAAGCCTTATAAATTACTCTTCACCAAATTTTAATCCCTTCCTCTCCTCTTTCTAGAAGCCAAAGAAACCATCAATTTAAAAAGAATTGCAGAATTATTTATTTGCACACATTATTTATTTAATTTGATAAATTTTTTTTCTTAAGTCTATTGTATAAAAATGAGCTGCACCAAGCTGATGACTTTGAGGTTAATAAGTGACAAGTTTTGAAGATAGGAATATTTAATTTCATTAATTCATCATTAGACTAAGTCTTTCAAAATTCCCCTTTTTCAAGAATGTAAAATATCAAATATTATATAATTTCCATCCACTGTTGTTTAAACTTCTATATGGTACTTATAGCTGCAATTTCTTGAATTTAATTTTGTGTTATATCCAAATTTCTTAAAATACATACATGGTTTTATGTTTGATACTAAAAAAAGTTTACCTTTTACTAAACACAAGTACTACAAAGGAGTTGAATCTGAGCATATATATTCATGGTATAGGTGGAAGTTTTACTGCCAATGTACTATGCAGATTATTTATTTAAAATATTAAATGCAGATTTCTCTGGATAATATTATGTTTTTATAGTTATTATATAATATATATTTATTTATGTATGCATATTCATAAGTATATATTTATTTTATAGTATATAGTTATTATATTTTTATTTTAATATTTGTATTTTTCACCATACATTTTCATTTGGAGGAGTAGAGTTTTTCAGATGACAAGTGAACACATTTAACAATCCTATCTTGTAATTTTGTATTTCCTTTATTAAACATGTGGATTCTGAATTTCTCACTGTCCCTTATACCTCTTTTTTTCTGTCCAGAGGTGAAGATGAATTTTGCAGAAGTTAAAGTAATGAGAAAATGATCTGTAGATGATTAAACAGGAGTAAAGTGAAGCACAGTGATATTTTCAGAGGTAATGTCATGAAACAATCCAGGAAGCTCAAAAGATCAGCAGCAGAACTTCCTGGGAAGCCTCAGTTGTGCTCTCAAAACACCCTCCATTCTGTGTAAGCTTCCAGAGATATGTTGCTTCCTGACACTTTAGTTGTTTTGATTTTCTTTTTCACAAGCTTTTTATCCTTGTCAAAAATCTCAGAAAAATGCTCCATGTCATCTATCCAATATATAGAGTAATTACAATTAGCACTGAAGGAGAAGTATGAGGAGCATAGGTTAAACAATGAAAAAGAATTTCAGCTCTCTGACCCCTGCTGAGAGAGAAAATGTGCAGCACATTAATAAATTATACATATGTCTCCATGTATATGAAGACCATGTAGAAATGAGGGAAAGCTGAGGGTATGACACAAAGTGGAATGGATCTCAAAAAACTGTAAAAGGTTTGTTTCACTCTTCTAAGAAAGGACATATGGACAGAACTACTGCATAAATTTTTCCGTTAAAAGTTTATTTTCTTTTAAAACACTGTTGATTAAGAAGTATAGAACCAAGGTGTTTTATATACTAAAAGCGATAGGTTTTGACTCTGTACCTGTCATGTACTTCCATAAGAGAAGCTGGAATTTCCCTAAATGAATTCTAGAGCAGAATTCAGAAGACTTAGAGGAAAAAATCTCTTTACAGCCACAACCCAAAATCTGTGGAGAAAAAGGAGGGCGAAAATATATTTTTTTATGAAAAACTTGTTTTATATAAAAGTTGACAGGCTGAGAAATTAATAGAGGCAGTTGAAACCAGGAGAAACAAATCAGGGCTAATGATAGACTTGTTGAAATTATGTCTGGTTACTTTGAGCACCTCTAAAATTAGCATATGGAGCCTTTTCAATTTAGGCCATCTCTACTGAAACAACTTATTTACTCCTGAGGTTCTTACTTAAAAGTGCAGCGAAATTAAGACTGCTTGCAAATTTCTGCTTTCTTCTTTTAATTTGCTTGAATAAAGTGTATCGTTTCTGCCTAGGCTCATGTTAAAACAGCTTTTGTAAAATGTAATATCCTCACTAAGACATTCTTGAAAATTATTATAAAGAAAATATATCTGTGAGGAAATTTAAATGAAAGATACAATGAGGGCTCCTAGGACTTCCTACGCAGAGTTTATAATTAATATGAGGGTTTGAAAAAAGTGAATGTCATACACAACGGTAGAGATTTTTACCAGTAACAACTGGTAATTTCAGCTACAGCTGTAATGCATAAGTCTAGTAGATGTGTGGGGGTTAAAATGAATTTATTTTCTAATAAATAATTTTTAGTAAATTTTTTTTTGTAATAAGCTTATTTGGGCTTCTCATTTAAAGGATCTCATAGCTCCACTAAAATGTCAAAAAAGCTTACTGGAGGACCAAAAAATTCAGAAGGGAATATTGTCTTCTGATAGACCCTTGGATGGCAAAGCAAGATACTGAAGGATGAAAAAGGAACTACTGCAGTTCTTACCACTAACATAAATTCAACTGCATACAGAAACACAGAAAATGTGTGTGTGCTTAATGAAATTATATAATTGTTTTCTGTGTGAGTATTGATTATATATAGAGGTACAAGGTCAATGTCCTGGAAACAAATAAATATCTGTGAACTGTGTCACATGCACAGTACTTGGATACTTACAGTGTTACTTACCCAGGCGCTGAACTGCTTGTACAAAGGAATGCTCTCAGACTGTGCCTCATTGGGATTAGAAGCAGAGAAGGGCCATATTAGCTGTATTGTATGATGGCTTCTCAACCTTCTTTGCTGCCACTTGAGAAATAAGATGAAATCAATTGCCTTCTCCGTGTACTGCAACTGTGTGAGTGACAGGAATGCAATAAAAATCCATAGCTATAAAAATTAGCTAAATAGGCTGCTACTATGGCTTATCACTTGTTTGGAACATTAAAATGAAAGTCATTTAAAACTTCGGAGTTTCTCTTTGAAATACACTAATTGAAAAACCTTCTGAAAGTTTAACTCTGTTGCTTGATTTTATAACAGTCAAGAGTAGTTTCTGGTATGAAAGATTATGTTAATAGTGCCGTAACATTCTGATCCATGCAGATTTGCAGAGCCCATGGGCTTGACGGATGTGTTCAGAAGCCCAGAAGTGCTTGCAATAGCAGAGTACTTCTGTACCATCTCATCTTTCACTTTATTTTGTTTGTTTATCTTTTAAAATATTGTAAACACGCATATAGCTAAATATTAAAAACTGCACCCCAAGGGTTTAAAATTCAGTAAAATGTCAAGAGATTGGTTCCTCATAGGGAGTTAACTGCAGCTGCCCACTTGCTTATAAAAACGACCCTTAAATTCCATTCTGGTCCAATCTTACAAAATGATCTCACATCCTTCCCCAGATGACTAGTTAAGCTGAATATGTATATACATGCATATACTGAAAAAAATAGTGAAGTAATATAGGCTGGATTACATCATGTCTATGGTTAACAGGAGCCAGAGGTCTAGGTTTTCTCTGCAGTTTGTGGCAAGAAGCTGCAGGCCAAAAGGTCAAGAAAAATATTTGGAATTGAACAAGCAAGGGAAAGGTGTAAGAGAAGAAACGGGCAGTCTGAAAAGGTCTTGAAAGAGTTCTCTAGAAAATGCACACTGCTGTTATACTGATCTCTCACAGTTTAGAGAAGAAACAAATTAGTAACATTGAAATCTGAGGGATTTGTGGCAAGTTGCAATAGTCGAACAAGCATGATTCAGCTCTTTCTTTTCCACAGTAACTTCATTGTCAATCACAGCACAAAACTCTTGACTTTTATTTTTTTTCATCATAGTGTAAAGTGTAATTTCTGATAGCATTACAAAATTCTGATACCAGATTCCTTTGTAAATGTAAACATCATTCCTTCCTTAGTAATGCTTGTTAGTCCAAACACCACGAAGAGTTGGAGAGACTCAACTGTTTTAGTTCAAATGAAATAAAAATGTTGAGCAGTAGCATTAATAGTATTTGTAGTCAAGTCTGCTTCCAATAAACCTTTGTAGCGAGACTTCCTGCGTTTGAGTGGAACACAGGTCTGCTGTCAGAGTTGTCATGGAGCTCCTCAAAAAAAGGACTTGGAGGTCAGGACATATGTCTAGATATAACATGGTAAAAATCCTGTGCAGCTTATGTCTCAAATCTGAAAAAAAATTACTGGTGCAATTCATTTGCAATTGAAGTCTTAGAGGATTTTCTCTATCTAAAATTTCATTTCCAGAACAACTTTCTTCAAGCGTCTTTTCTACATGGACAAGGAACAGTATTTGTAGTAACACAAAATTGCAAAATTATTATTACTTTTTATTATTTATTTAAATACCTTTTCACAATTTCACTAGAAGAAAAAGTTTCTCAACCTTGTCTTTTTGTGGATTTCTTTTTTGGCTTTCTTTGGATTTTTCTCATTTCTTAGCTGTGTTCCTCCCCTTATACCAAACTGGTATACATAGGGGAGGTTTTATTTAATTCAGCCCTTACCAATTGCTTTACTTACTGTCCTTTGCAATAGTCAAGGAATGTACAATTTGATACTAATTTAATAATTTGCTTAGCAAGTTTTCGCCTGTTTATCATTTCTCCATTTAATCTTATGATTCAGATATTACTTTTCAACTTAAACATACCATTCTAATTGCAAATTTAGAGCTAGTATGATGCATGTAGTTTCATACACAATTTCATGTGAACTTTGATAAACAGTAAAATGATATATGTCCACAGTTCTAGAACTAAAAATTTAATAAAAAGAAAGGTAAATGAATATTTTTTTTTCTTGGAATATGTCAACAGGGCACAGATTTCCTGATATTTTAAAAAATTATGTAGCTATTACTGTAGAACTGTTTAATTTATCAAACACAATTATCATTTTCATAATTTTGTTCTTACAATCCTTCATAAATACCCAATGATGATTCTTGTCATAAAGAAAAATCCTATCCCACAATTCCTCTGATTTTATTTCTAATTAATAAGTTTGATAAACTATCTGCAGCTATATTACTCTCGTAGTATATATGTGGTATATTTAGTACGTGCCTCCAAATATGCATCTTCTTTCAGCAATACTCATTGAACATTTAAAAGGCTTACTTCAAAGCAAAGCTCTTTATACAGACTTGACCAATGGGTTTTGCAATTTTGACTGCATTCTTTATTTTATTTCAGTGATCCTCAGGGAATGGACAGAAAATTGTGTTAACAATTAAATTGTCTTTACTGAATTTGCTCCTGCCATCTACATGTTAGCTGATTCCTTTTCCTAAATGCTTCCGAAGTGGCAGATATCCCATGAATCCCATTTCTATGAATGGAATTTAAGGAGTTGTAGCCACTTCATTTTCTTAATCTATTTATTCAATGCCAAATATTAATGCCAGTTTTCCGATCTTTTGATCTTCACCACTTTCATAATTCACAAATTTTCAGCATCTCATTAATGTGATTATCACTGCTACACCTATACATCCTTAAATAGCCACAGATGGAGTTAACTTAGACTCCTTAGGGTTTTATTATGTTTATTCTCTTTATTTTGAGCTGTGATTTCCTGTTTTGTTTTTATATTTCTTTAGCTATCTGAACAAAACTAATACACAAACAAACAAACAAACTCCCCCCCACTCCCCCTGCCTAAGCTCCTAGTTTGTCAGTATACAGAGAAATCAAGTTTGGAAGGTAGAGTGATGTCAGACAGAAAGGTAAAAGCAATGATGCAGACAACAAAGAAAGTGAAATGGAAGGCTGTTGTGAATAAAAAAGTACATATTTGGAATCAAGTCTCAGCCCCAAGTTTCCAGAATTCAGTTAAACTCCATCTTCTCCTTATTACTGATAATTTCACTTTTGGGAAGGAAAAACATCCAGCTCTGATTTAAATGATATAATCTTAAGGCAAATAATTTTGAATCATGAATCAATGTGACAATATAATAAATTATCACACATATACATTCAGAACAAATGTATTATTTATGTGCTTTTCAGAGACAGATGCTTTGATGGTTTGGAATAGCTTCTGTGTTGGCAGAGTGTCTGTTGTTCCTTCCACCCTTGGGACACACACAAGAAAACCCCGTGTGCTTCACCTATCTAGGTGGGGTTGCTCTTTTTCCGTGGACATTCAGTAGGAAGCAAAGGAAGAATATCACCCAGGCAAAAAATCTATTACCAGAGCTGATTACATCTCTACCATCCCCTTTTCTGATTCTGTATTTATAAGGGTAATTAATTGACCTTTCTAATTTTTCCTTTCCCTCTTTCTTTCTCTTCCATCCTATGGATTGCTCTCAAGTACCTTGCTATGTGTAGGAAGAAAAACTGTTTTATCAGGGAAAGGGAAGGGAATGGGGAGGAGTTCAACCTGCCCAGCATATGCTGGGGTGTCTCAGGCTACCAGCACTGAAATGTCCTAGAGATTTCTAAAAATTACAGATGACAATTTCTTAACTTATAGAGTGCTTCATCTTACATAGAGGGGTTTTGTCTTACCTCATCTTGACAGATAAAGAAGACCTGATCACAGGACTAAAAACTGGTGGTTTCTTGGGTACAAATCACAACTTGATTTCACTACACTATGCAAAAGGAATAAAAGACATACTGATGAGATACTAACTTGGCGCTTAAAAGGGTCAGTTTAACAAAGGAAAAAACAATTATGAGACAAATCAACTGGGAGACAAAACCCAATTGGAAAAGACTAAATAGTTCTTGCAAACTATTTAGTAATTTTTAACTAGATGCCTAAAATGCTATCAGCAAAAGTTCAGTTTTGTCAAAATTGAAAACAAGCACAAGATAGCCTAAAGGATAAATGACAGCAGCTATAAAAATGTGGCAACCCCATAAACAGTAAATAAGTTACGAAAAGAAAAAAAAATAGAGTAATGAAGATTAATTAGATCAATTTTATCAATAGAAGATGATTTGGAAATAAAAGGGCAAAAATACATTTATAAAATTAACCTTTTTTCCTAGGATGTTAAACTTTATTTGTAAAATTCAGCATACTGTGTGCTGATATGGGTATTAATGAGTGAAGGTCTCTGAGCTCTCTTTGGTTCACAGGTGAACACACTTCTAAGCTTTTGGCCCAACTATATCTGCAAGATACATATTTTCTTAATATCCTGGCCTGGTCTTCTCAAAAAAAGAAATTAGGTATCATGGTGGATTATAATAGATTGGTCATTTACATGACTAAAACAAGCTCATGCAATTCTTTGATCTAAACCCAGTGCATTTGAAATCACATAATCACAGAATGGGTAAGGTTGGGAGGGACCACAACAGATCATCTGGTCCAACCTCCCTGCTCAAGCAGAGTCATCCCTGAGCACACGGCACAGGATTGTGTCCAGGTGGTTCTTGAATATCTCCAGTGAGGGAGACCTCACAGCTTGTCTGGGCAAACTGCTCCAGTGCATGGTCATCCACACAGTAAAAAGTTCTTCATACTCAGGTGGAACTTCTGTGCATCACTTTCTGCCCATTGCCTTTTGTCCTGTTGCTGGACAGCACTGAGGAGAGCCTGGGTCCAAGCTCTTCGAACCCGCCCTTCAGGTATTTGTACACATTGATGGGGTCTTGTCTCAGTTGTCTCTTCTCGAGGCTGAACAGGCCCAGCTCCCTCAGTCTGTCCTCATAACAGAGATGCTCCCGTCCCCTATCCATATTTGTTGCCCTCTAGAACTGGACACAGCACTCCAGCTGTGACATCGCTATGGCTGACTAGAGGGGCAGGATCACCTTCCTTGACATGCTGGCAATGCTCTTCCTGGTGTACCCCTGGATACCACTGGTCTTCTTGGCCCCCAGGGCACACTATTGACTCGTGGGCTACTTGTTGTCCACTCGCATCCCTATGNCTTCTTGGCCCCCAGGGCACACTGTTGACTCGTGGGCTACTTGTTGTCCACTCGCATCCCTATGATTATTTGTGGAGGAGTGACTGATACCTCAGAGGGCTGTGCTGTCCTTGAGAGAGATCTCACCAGGCTGGAAAGATCGGCAGAAAGGAACCATCTGAAGTTCAGCAAAGGCAAATGCAGGGTCCTGCTCCTTGTGAGGAATAACCCCAGGCACCAGTACAGGCTGGGGACTGAACTGCAGGAAAGCTGCTCCATGGAGAGGAATTTGGGAGTCCTGGTGAACAATGAGCTATCCATATCTACAAGTATCTGAAAGGAGGGTGACAAGAGGGTGGATCCAGGCTCTTCTCAGTGATGCTGAGCAGCAGGACAAGAGGCAATGGGCAGAAACTGATGCACAGGAAATTCCACCTAAATATGAGAAGAACTTGTTTACTGTGCTGGTGCCAAGCAATAGGACCTGATGAGCCATTTGGTGCCTTTCAGCCTTACTGATTGTGTGACTCTGTGATTCTGTGACTACTGCAACTCTGAACCTTCTGCTTGCATCCACAATAATGAAGAATACTGGTAAACTGGAAAGCCTTTAGAGAGGGTTGAGTCATGCCATGAAAATAATTTAAAGATTGGAAAATATTCTACATATAGTCCAGCACTCTATCTATCTTATCAGTGAGAAAATTTAGGAGATGGCCTGAGCTGAGCCTAGACTTGTCTATGTGAAACATCAAGACACAATAGTAGGTTGATCTTCATTCCAGTGTAGAAGAAATAAGATCCATTTCCTGGCAGTAAAAGAAAACAGAATCAGACTTAAGATTAGGTAGAAACTGTTACTACTGAAGTAATTTATGGGTTTTACTATAGATTTGAGGGGACATTATTCTAAAAGTCTTAAAAATTCATTCAATGTGGTCGCCTAGCTGTACTATGTACAGGATAAGACACGGATCACAATATCTGGTTGTTCCCTTGACTTGGTCACAAACCTCTAAAAGGGAAATTACTCTCTGAAGTGTTTCATAAATCTCTAACACATTGCAGAATTTACCACTTTGAAAGGACACTTTTATCTTCCATGCCTTCACCAGAGAGTGGTGCAGATCCAGAACACATCTGCTGGTTTGACAGAGTACTTCTATTTGTCTGGAAGAGAGAAAGTGAGGCGGGGGGAAAGGGTCCTTCTCAGGTCTTGTTTTCTGATGCGGTTCCTCTAGAATGTAGCTGGAGTGCTTCAGATATATTATTGCTTATCTTGAATGAAGAGTGATACTACAGAAAAATGGGGAGGCATAATACCTGTAGAACAACATGCTCACAGTGATGCTTATTTCTGTCATGAGTGGATTTAGGTCCTGAGAAATATACAGTCACCCCCTCTTCAGAGCTACCTGCTACACTCAGGTGTCTAGGATCTCAGAGCAGGGCAATAAGTCCACCACAAAGTTCCTTGTGAAGAAAGAGCCTGGGGGAGACAAAAAGTTCCGCAGTTTATGAGCTACCTGAGTGCTGCAAGTTGAAAGGGGAAACACAACAGGAAGCATTTATATCCAGAATGACAGTGGCAGCAGGCTGTAAAGGAAAAGCATCCTTTCTCTGAGGTGTCTGAAGAGTGGAAGTTTGCAAGTTGGATCTGAAGGAGCTGTGGAAATCAAACATCTAGGTTGAATAAAATCACTATAGCACAGTTTCTTTCTGAACATCTTTTGTGTAAGGGTTCAGAAAGGCAGTATGAGAAGAAAGTCATATCTAAGGTAAATTGCTGACATCAGTGCAAGAAGCTGACAGGGAAAAATAAAAGAAGAATGGAAGTTCAATAGAGCATCCACTACTGAAAGCATCTCTTGAATGTTTTTGGTGTTGATTTTTCTTTTAATGTCCCAAGGATAGTGTTAGAAAAAGTGCTACGAGAAGGGAAGTTTGACTATATAGAAAGGGTTTTCCTTATCTTTTATTTTAATGTCAGCTACAGAACTGTTCCCTCTATATATATGTTTTATCAAACCATGTTTTCAGATACAGATAACCAACATAGACAATACTTTTACGATAAAAGTTTTAATATGGGAACACTCATTGATTTCTAATTTAAAATTATCATAGGAAGCTATAATTATTTTAAAACTGGAGGGCAATAAGCAAATATTTTAAATTGCTTCAGTTTCTGACTGGTATCTTTTCTTGAAAATACGTAAATAAAAGTCATAGAATCAAAGCACTCCTTTTTATATTTTATGTATGTAAAATGTTTCTAAAATATTAGAACCTAATACTGTATACATGAGGGCTTGAAAAGAACTATCAGAGTATCTTTCCTTTTCAGCTATCTGATTAAGTTGAATCAAACATTCTATAGGGTACTGGAAAAGCACAGTCAATTTACAGAGCCAGAGACAGCTTCACTCTAGATGTGAGGAGACATACAGCAGCACATAATGTGACTGAGATCATACGTGTCAGATGGGGCAGCATCAGTGGAGCCTTAGTCAGTCATTCCCTACAATACGCTCCTGATTTGAAGAGTTTTACCCTCATTTTTGTCTGTCTTAGGCATTTTGTGGCCTTTTTGATTCATAGAAGTCTATTATAAAATCATATCAGGTCAGAGTAGTAGGTCTTTACAGTTACTTTTCAGTTCCCTGTGGAGAGATTCAACTTGTGGTGCTGGGCAGGCTTTCAGAGAGCAGCCAGTTTCACTGCTGGGGGAGAGCACATTGAGCAGAGCTTCTCTGCATTGCACCCTTTCTGCCCGGCTGTCCTCTCCCAGTCCTCCTGGGGGACTTCCACTGCTTTAAGGTTTATTAAACATACACTGAGCATGGGGAGGACTGTAGCTGTGACTGCGTCCTCACAACAGAGAGAAGCAAAAAGGCGGGAAGATTTATGCTAATTTAATGAAATGCAGCATGGTTTTCAAGGACTTCAGCTTCAAGGAAAGAATATGGCACTGATTGTCCCACCATTTCAGCACATCTTTTTTCACCCAAAGCAAGTTGCACACGATTTGTCTTCTGAACAGTAAGACCTCTGTTTTTCCTGCCTGAGGCCTAGCAAGAGGAAATGCTAAGCTAACTGGAACCTGGCTATTTGTATTGAATTAGTACAGTCATTAGGACTCTAACTATTTTTATTTGGTGACAGTTTGCTACTGATACCACCTTTGGGACAAGCACCTCTCTCTTTTATGTTGCTTTTCTTATCACTGACAGGAGAAAATGACTGATTGGTTTTGGCCCTTGCTTAAAACTCCTTTTCGTGACTTTCTTGAGTGCATATCCTGTAGCAAATAGATACTGCTAGTATGCACCAGTCTTCATTTACCAGCCTGAACAAGTGCTGACTGATGAGGGAGCTGACAGTCTGCCCTACTGTTGAAGCTGGAAGATATAGTTACATGTGAATTTGCTGGCTTTTTTAGACCTGAATAACTGCAATTGTGTATAAGGGTCACCTCTGGGCTCAGTTATCATTCTGAAGAAAAAATTGAACTTTAAAAAAAAAAAAGTCATGCATTTTTTGCCTTCTGCTAAATGATGCCCAAGGAATGCATGGCCTTGGAAAGTCAGGTTTTCACAAAGTGGCTCAGAAAAAAATTAGACTAATGCTATTATGATGGCAAGCAGAGATGTTAGACATAATTATTATCCAAATTAAACCACTGGTATTTTTTCCAAGAGCAGTGGACTCTCAAATCAGTCTCACACTCCCTCCCTGTCTGTCTACCTGCTTGTCTGTCCTCAAGATTTTTGCACCATATTATCCAATTATATGTGTCACTGTCGACTTTTCCATTAGGAGTTTGTTCCTACATTGTCTTCAATATTACTAATCACGCAGGACTCTACTCTGGAAAATTTAAGGCAGTCATGATTCAGTTTATAATCCCAGAACCCTGCTAGCTCTTCAGAATTTTGTGATAGTGGTTTGACATAGCAATATAAATAATCAGAAAGGACAAACACAAAACTGCTTTGCACTCCATAGTTGTATTATCAGGTATGTGACGTTTTAGCAATCTTTGTTTTGGGTTAAATTTTTTTTTTCTTCTCCCTATACCAGCTTAAAATCTTAATTTCAAAGCCTTAGCTAACAACTTGTAATTTAAAAGAAACTTTTTAACCAAACTATCTCCTTGCTGACTGTAAGCTTCTTATCAGCATGAATTTGAAAGTAGTAGAAAGAAATACTTGGTATTTGTTCTGACTCCTCTTAGCTTCACAAGAAGCAGTAGACTCTAGGTGTTCATTGAATGGTGACCACCTACATCTCCTAAAGTCTTTAACACTCAACTTTTCTTTCTCTTCTCATGTTGCAAATATAGTTAATTATTAGTTCAGCATATTATACCTTCTAGAGGAATGGATTCCCATTCTACTATGAGTTCTCTATCAGAGGTGCTTTGTTAGAGCATTTTATGAAAGCTTTTTCAAATTCTTTAGAAATGTTGTTTCTGAGTCAATTCTATTCATTGTAGAAAATAGTCATATGCATCTAATTAGGCAGGCTGATATCTATTGTATCAGCATACACAGAAAAGTGGTTTATTTTAGCCTTTTAAAGGTTTATACCCAAGTTCTTCTACTGCACATAGTTTATCTATTCAAATCTGCTTTGCCTGCTGCTTTGATATAGTCACAGAGAATGGTCTTATTAGCATTATGTTAAGGACACTTAGCAGGAAGAAAACAAGCTGCTGCCCTGATCTCATTCTTGTTTATTATTGACATTCATATTCAGACAGGAGCATTTTTCTCAAGAATATTATTTTTGGTTTGTTTTAATGATGAATGTAAATCTTTTCAATCCTATAAAATTCTAATGTGACTCAAGAACTGATAAAAAGATCACAGGAAGGAAAGTTGAAAGGTAGGGGATTTATAGACATATTCTTTAAAACTGCTTTGCTTTTATTTCTTGTTAATACCCATCTAGCACAACACCTAATTAACATTCTGGATAAAACATAGCATTATTAAGGCTTCAGTACACTCATAGACACCTTTCAATTAAGGTGCTTGAGTTCACACAAAACACGCTTTCCAATCCTCAGAAAAAGCTTTCAAGAAAACCAGTTGAATCTTGACAAGTTTATGTTAAACAAAAAGAGAGAGGCTTTTCAAAGCTTGTTTGGGGTCTTAAAAAAAAAAAAAAAAAAAAAAAAAAGAAGAAGAAAAAGGAAAAGAAAAAGAAAAAGAACCCATCCAGAAATGTACAGAAACACTTTTCGGGCCTTTAGCAAAAAGAAGCAAGAACTCTAGAAAGGTATATTTTTTTTTAAGTCTCAGGCTGATCTCAAAAATTTGCTAACTTTTTTGGAAATAGTGCTTTTCAGAGGCTACGTAGCTTCACTGGGGTTTCTTCACTCTACATAGCATTGTACTGAATTTGAACCACTTAACGTTTTCATGGAGTAGATCTGGCTTAAGACTGGAAAAAATCAGTGCCTGTCAGGCCAGTGGAACAAACTGGTGTTTTGGAATCTATTCTTTGATCCCCAAAGTTCATGTACCCCATTTTATTATTATCAACTAGTTGACATACCTTTCTTGTGCTTCTGTGCCAGACTGACATTTTGTTATGAATTCATTGTAAAATGGATTTCAGTAACACATAAGTGAAATTAAAATAGAATCTTACTGCAATTTTCTGTTTTCTTCTGTAGAACACTGAAAGTATTAATCAAATTTAATGAAAAAAAACCCCAAAAAACGAGTTCTTCATTTTCTGTCTTATGTAGCTTTTGTCCAAGCTAAACTTTCTTTCCCCACACTCTGTTTTTTTTCTTTTACTTAGATAAACTGTCTTTCTAAGGACTACTTACGGTTTCAAAAAAAAAATGGAAGTAATCTAGAGTTCACTTACAGATCAAGTACCATAAGCTGGTGTTTTTAAGTATCCTGAAAGTTTATTAATGCTTTCCAACTCATTTCCTATTTCCCTGCCAAAAGCAGTCTTTAGTGGACTGTAAAGTTTTTTAAATAATAGACATTTGATCCAAGTTTCTTATGATTTTTCTTTTCAAGAGATCACATACTTTCAGAAATCTGGTAAATTTTTATTGCAGTATAAAAATCCGGTATTTGGACTGGGTGCTAAGAGTTGTGAACTTATTAGCCTTTTAACATCTGTTAAAAAATTCATTTCCTCATTCTGAGAGATTCATCTTTGCTTTAATACACACACTCATATGATGTTTAAGTCAGAAGAATAAAAGATTGCTGACTCTTCCACTCACAAATAACAGTATCTGATATCAAAATGGTCATAACCTTCTAAAAAAAAGCACTCTTTTGAAGTACAATGCAGGACTGTAAAAAATTGTCATTGGTATGTATTTTATGGGCTTGACAGAAGCATTTGCATCTCTAAATAAAGGATCTCTTTGATTGTGTATGGCTTCCAAAAAAGAGGCAGACCATCTATCTGTGATCAAAGTTCTCGTGGATGCAAGTTTATACTCATCCAAACATGTACTTGACAGACTCTTAAACTGGGGTCTCAGCAAAAGATCCTGCCCGTAACCAAATTGTGATCTCACAGAAGACTAGCATGAGGAACAACAAATGCAGAGGGAACCTTCTGAACACAAGTCAGTCTTAAATATCTCAGACTTGGGGTCTTTGGTCTGTCAAATTCATAAGCCACAGAATTTTTTGATGCTTTTGTGTTTTGTGGTAATTTGTAGGACACCTAGGCTGTAAAACAGCATTAAACTCAATGTCAGTGTGGCACTGTTAACATCTATAAACTGGCCTAGCAGAGAAGCTTAGAGCAGGGTTAGACATTTCTACAATCAACAATCTTTTCTGTGCTTTTGATTAAAATTTAATAAAAATGTTCAGTGAGGTGAAAACTTGTGCAGAGCAGGTGAGGAAAGATCAACATTTACTCAGCCCAAATCTAATCCAGCCACTTTTCCCTCTTCTCATATTCCCCATTCATACAGAGGGGCCAGACTGTCCCATCTATTCCTGAAACTTAACAGGCAGCATGACATAGTCTCTTACTCAGGAAAGAGGATTTAAAAAAAGTAGTTTCTATTTGTAGAATCTGAGGTATCTAAAACTCTATCTGCGGCCCCACAGCAGCCACAGCTCACCTTTTTAAGCCAGAGGTTTTTCTTTGACTGCAAGGATATAAAATTCCAGTGGGGTCACAGGGAATCCTATTCAGAAACTCACCACTGTAAAATGTAAGAAGCCAGAATTCAGTGATGATCAACTCAGAGCCAAAATAAACCAACTGACTCAACATTGCAAAGTCCCAGTGTGACTGTGGAGTTCAGGCTATGCAAACTGTTTAGACCAGACAAACTCTGCAACTGTCTCAGGATACTTTTTACTGATTAGGAAATGGTGCTGGTGAAATTATCGCATTAACATTTTACAGGAATACAAAGGATGGACAAAAAAGAGAGAAAGAATGGGAAGCTTGAGGCAGATTTCTTCATTGTGCTCTCTGAAAGTATTGGATCGTTCCCAGAACTGGTACTGTATCTTGATGGGCTAAAGCCTGCATAAGCAATAAAATAAAGTAGAAGTTAATTAACAAAGCATGTGGTTTAAGTACTGATCTTAAGTTGTAATTTTAGATTGTATGAATTAATACAGCGTAAACCTCTTTGTTGATGCTGACTGCTAAATATATCTGGTTGGTAAGGCACAAAAAAAGCTTCCTTTCCTCCTCATGAGACCTTTGAAAGGCCAGGATTTCAGCATAGAAACAGTGGCCTTCAAAAGCCTTCCATCATAAACATTCAAAGTAGCCCAACATGGAAGGTCAGTCATCAATCACTGTTACGCTGTCCTTCCTGTGAAGCTCAAGCAACTTCATAGCACAAGCCATTTCATGTGCATCCAAATTCATTCTGACATGGGGATTGTGGGTTACATCACTATGGAAATACATGGCTTTATTCTACATGTGCTGTGATGAATCACAGAATCATTAAGGTTGCAATAGACTCTTAAAATCCTCCAGTCCGACTGTTAAGCAAGCATTGCCAGGTCCACCACTAACCCACATCTCTCAGTGGCACACCTACACGTCTTCTAAATACCTCTGGGCGTGGTGACTCAACCACTTCCCCGGGCAGCCTGTGCCAATGCTTAGCAACTCCTTTGGTGAAGAAATTTTTCCAAATATCCGATATAAATCTTCCCTAAGTAGAGTGAATCTTGGTAGAGGATGTATTTGTGGCCAAAATTTATATCATTCCTTCAGCAATTTTTTTCATTAAGTTAGAATTTTAGATTTTGATACTTTTTTAAGGAAAAAAGGGTTGTTTTTTTAATTATTGTTATTCGTAAAAACGAAGCAAGGAACAATGTATCTTGAGAAAATGTGTCTTAAAAAAATATGTTTGTCTTGCACTATCATAATGTAAGGAGATTTTGTATGTGTATGTGGACTTTTCAATCCAGTTGTTGAATATATAGAACAGATTAGATAAAATTTGTATAAATACTGGACTTTAGTGTAATTAGTGTAAACACTCAAAAATGAAACAGAAAACATAAAGCAGTGTGTGGAAAAAAGGGGAACTCAAAGATGAACAATCTTAAAGCACAAATAAAATATGGTTAATTTTAAAAAGTAAAAATATGCATAAATAACTAATAACTTTAAAAAATATCAATAAGCTGATAATGACACCAATTTCTACCACAAAAATCTAGTGACTTTTGAAATTCAGTGTAACATACAAACCTAAAGTATGCTGAATACCTTCTTTATTTCAATTATTCTCCTTTTCATCTTAGTTAAATAATTAATTGTAGCATTAAATTATAACTGTGTGGAGTTAAATTTTAATATTCATAATACAGAAAGGTGAGATGGATTTAAGCCTGAAGATCTTTTTGGCATTCAGGTGAGTCTTTTTTAAAGGACAATTTGCCCCATAGTAGAATTTATTTGATAAAGAGCAGGTGCACTAGTCCAAAATATTCTGAGTGGCTAAAGCCCCTCAACTTTTCCAGCAAAGTAAGGAAGTGCTTTTATCACAAGATGCATGATTGTTAAATATTTGGCTGATCATTTTTAACTGCTCATTGATATTTTTCTTAAGGAACTTCCAGTCATATATTCAAAATGGTCTGTTGGTCTTATCATCAATTCCTACTAAATCTTGCACGTTTTCTAAAAGTTATGGAAACTGTCGAAATGGGAAGAGTAAATCATTATTACAAGGTTTTGCCATATTTATTCATGCTAGGTGAAATGAATGAATTACAAAATTACTTTAAAAAATCTACTTGGAAGAACCAGTTAATTTTGATTTTGAATTCAAGCACATGACTTGGTAAAAAGACAAAAAAGGAAGGTTTTACTGTTTTCATTTTTTTTCTGCTGTTTAAAGTAAAAAAAAAAGAAATAATTCTTTTTGTAATATAAAAAAAATATTATCCTTCAGAGATAAGCTTTGTAGTCCATTATAAATTTTGATCTAAAAATAACTGAATGATTAAAACCATTATCTTACATAGAAAAAAAAAAAGGTTTTTTATGAAAGAACTGCAGCCATTTAGACTGCATATATATTAAATTAAAATTCAAGTGTTTGTATAAGAAAGTCAAATTTAGGTGCACATAAATGTACTCTTTAGAAACAACATTTTCTATTACCTTATCCAAGCAAAAGTTTTTCAAGAAATTTTAATTCACTTTTTTAGACTACCCATATAACCAAAGAATGATGAAAGCTGACTCCTTTGTCTCCGTCACCTTTTCCCCTACCAATCTGATTTAGGTAGAAGAGTGGACTCTTTTGAGTGTGCTCTTTTTTTATTTTTGTTTTGTGTATTAGTAATAGCTTGCTTGTCTTTCCAAAATTTGTCAAGTGCAGTCTGGTACATCTAAAAAAAAAATTTAAAATTGCCATAGTATTTACTATAAAAAGGTAGTTTCTCTTTATTGTATAAACACAGTCACAATCCTGCCCCTGAATTCTGGGAACTGTAATAGAATTGGCATTTTCAGTACAAAATTTTGTAATTAGAATTACCTCTAGTGGGACTTTAATTTTCTTTCTTTTTAGTTTCTTTTTATTTAAGCAAAATTGATACTGTGAGAGTTCTCATTGCGGTCTTATGTGCACGATATGCTCTGATATCTGAGACAGCTATTCTGAGGGCACAAAACAATGCTGAGAAATAGATTTTTCTTTCTCTTTTAGTACTAGGTACTGAGTTTTGCTACTTTTTGGAGAAATAAAATAATTTTCTCCCTACCAAATGATGATGCAATAGCAATTTATTTATATTATTGTAGAGTTCTAGGGTGCTAGTACTAAATCAGGACCACATTGTCCTAGGATCTGCACAAACATTGAACTTAAATCAAAAAATCCCCAGAAAACAAGAGGAAGAACATTTTTTCCTTTTTTTGGTAGCTAATGGAATAGTGAAATTACTGTTTTCAAGCTGTGCTCTTGTAAGCAAAATGCAAAATATTCTAAGCATTTGGGCACAGTAAAATGGAAGGTTCTCTGGTAACAGAATGAGAAGTGACTTAAAAAATAAAAAACCACCATAAGCAAATGAATAACATGGCTTTTATACAGATTGGGATCATCTTTGAAAGTACATTTATATTTCTCATCTTTTTAGACCAAACAATGGCATAAAATCCCTATAGCAGATATATATAATGAAATACAGAAAATGAATGATAAATAATATATTGTGTCTTGTATGTTCTCTTTTGGAAAGGATTTGCATTAAACAACATTCTTGACTTGTCATTCAAAATTAAAACTAAATCTGCCTTCCCAATATAATATTTACAAAGAGAATGCCTTTTCTTCTACTGTGCACAGTAGAGTATTTTACGCATATCTTTCTGGAATGAGGCAGGTAAAGTCATCCAGCTAGATCTATCATCTGCTGATTTTGTTGTTGTTATTTTCCATTGAAAATCTTCCATAATTTGTGTCATTCTTTACCAAGGAGTGATTGTTAGTACACTTTTATGTGTTGCACATGATCTGAAGAAATTAACAAAAAAATAATAAATAAATATAGTTTGTATCTTATTATCTGGCAGCTCTGGAGAGCCTACACAATCACTTAACCATTGTTGACATTGAAAATTGAAATCAAAGCACTTGAAAAGTTAAGAACGATAAAATGGCTTTCATTTAAAGTTCATATGTGGATTATTTTATTTATAAAAATATGAAAAGCATTAATACTGGCCTTGCACATTTGAAAAATCTTCATAGAAAGATTAAAATAAAACCAAATCATTTGTGTTTTGCTGAACTGAAGACTATGTAGTAAAAGAGATCACAAATCAGTCAGAGCTTCAGACTTATACAATTAAGACAAAACTCAAGCCATCCAGCAATATCTCCAATATATTTATGATGAAGTGTCTAAATGTCTAAATTCTCAAGAGAAATTCTTTTACTTTCACTGTTGTCCAACATACAACAAATAACTCTGCCTACATGATGTAGAATTTGACACAGAATATATAATCTGATTCTAAGCACAAGAGTAAGTTTTAGCTTAAACCCAGGAGAAACTACCTCTTCAGAGGAACATAGGTTAATGTTTTAATCGGTCTTTTCCATAGTTATCTAGGGTCACAGTGAATCTAGTGCTGTGGTGCTACTTCCTCAATTTCATATTCATGCTGATGCCTTAGGTTTTAACTTTCATATTTTTGAAATTCTGTATTGCCTAGTGTGTAACTCTGAAGTTTCTTGCAGCTCGGTAGCCGCTCTCCTAAGCCGCATAGACACAACAAAGCTCCTCTGAGCTTGCTGTTCAAGGACACTCAGACTGTCCTAGGCCCAAAAGGTGTAAACTAGGGCCATGAGAGAGGTGGAGAAATGGAAGAAATTACATCATTAGCTAAAGTTTTAATTGGTGAATTTATGCTGATATGCAAATGAACCAAACCTATAAAATTACAAAGAACTCCTGACCTGTCGTCTGTCTTGGGGTCCATTTTGGAGGTGGGCTCTGGCTCCCCAGGGTGTACCCTTGAAGGCCTTTCAGATAAATACCTACCTTTACTCCCTCACTCCTGTCTAGTCTCTCTTTCTAGGTAGTCACTCAAGGCATTCAGTGCTGTCAACCAATGAAGTTCTTTCTTTCCTGATCTTACGAGCTGTTCAGCAACAAATGAAAATTTTCCAAATGGTGTTCGAATTAGATAACAAAGACTGAAAAAAAAAAAAAAAAAAGAAGAAAACTGCTTTATTCCTACCCTTGGATATCACCACTGTTTGATTAAGATCTGACCACTTTAGATGATCATAACCCTGAGATGAATAGCAGGCAAGAAACTGATCTGATATAGTCTTAATTGAGCTACTGGGGTACTGTGGGATGAAGAACAGCATTCCCGGTTCTGAATTGCTTTTATTGCTTTTTTACTTTAATGGTTAAAAGCGTAGGACTAATTTTGAAGGGGTTTTTTTCACTCAGAAGCCTTATAGTAGCAGTTTTGTGATGTGAATCACAAAAGAGAAAGAACAACAAAGGTTACAGGTAATTATTTCTTTTTCAGTTGACTGTGTATTTGAGATGGTTTTACCTATTTCAATTTGCACGGGCAAGATTTAGGACCAAAGTATAATTTAGTAATTTTTCTAAAATACTTTGCACTTCTCTTAGTTCCCTATAAATGTATTTAGGTGGTTGTCAATCACAATTTTGTGGACACTACCATAAAATGCTTTTACAAGTATTTATACATACATGCAAAGTAGAAAGTTCAACTTAAATAAGTATCTCAGAAAACAAGGAAAATAGAGTCTAGCTTGGGATAAAGTTGGATATATTCACCTGGATTCATATGGCCTAATTTCGTTAATCTCAGTCAAACTAAGCATTACCCCAAAAGGAAAGTCTGCAATAAATACTGAAAAAGCACAGCTCAACACAATAAAGACAGTAAAGTCACACCCTCATTTATGCTTACATTTCAATGCCTACTAAGCATGCATCTGTATTTGAGCCATTTACATGGATTGTCTTTGTGACTAGTGGTTCAAAAGAAAGTCTTCTAGGGCACAATTCTTTTACAGCAGTCATCTAAAATAAGCCAAATGAGTCATAGTCTCGAAGTGCCTCTCGTTACTGATTACAGAGAGAGTCTAGATAACCAGCTGAGATGTGAAAGTCTATACAGTATCTGTCTACAATTAACAGATACATCTCACTCACAGTGATTTCACACTCACACAGGTGCCTTTACACCACTCTTGGGGATTGATTGATTAATTTAGTTCAATTTCAAAGTTGCATCAGTTCCAGTGAGTTTTAAAACAGACCAGCTAAAATCATGTGGTGCCTAGTTGTCAATATGGCAGATAAATTTCGTTAAACTTCAGCCTAACTTAATGGGGAATCAGATTAAGATGAACTAATGAGTCTGATTCTTACAGAATTAATTAATTAATTTAGCTCCTTAAAATCCAGTTTCCAGTGTGTCTAGTTTTATACGGCTGCAGGAAAATTTTCAAGCTATTTTAATACGAATCTAAATCACTTTGATTCAGAGACTGAAGGAAATAGCAAGAAAAGAAAAAGCAGCTGCTAGGAAGGTAAGGCATCAGGCACATGTGCAAAAGCAGGGTTACACAGGTGAACTGGACAAAATAGTAGAGGGGAATATACTGATTTTTCTTTCTTTTTTAGCAAAGCAGAGGCACTTTTAGGTTTTTTTTCTCAAAGGGAAAATTGCTCGATTGGCCTCTATTTGGGCATCTGAAACTTTAATGTGGATGTCTGTGCCTGTGTATAAGCAGGTCTAATGAGATGGTTGAAAGTCTAAAGTGAAACACTATAGAAAAAGTCTTCAAGTTTGGCCTTGTTAGTTCTCATGATAGTGATTCCATTAAAGACTGAGGTTGAAAGCCTGTACCTCCTAATTTCAGTTGGAGTTTGGACACTGATTTTAAAGGGATCATAGCATCATGCTAAGCCTCTGATTTGTGATACTACATTGTGTGTCAGATTGACTCACTCTGCACTTTTGGATTATGTCAGTGAGGATGTCAGATAATGTAAACAGATCTATTGCCTTTGAAAATCAGTGGAATCAGTTTGATTTACACCAGCTGGTAACTCAGCCAGGGATACTTACAATGGCATCCCAAGTTCAGCTATTTAAATGAAGGTCAAGGATGTAACTTCCTTGTTACTCCTTGTAACTTCCTTTCGCTTCTGCTGATCTTTTACACACTGGTTATTTCAACACTCTCAGAAAGCAGATACCTATTCAAATTGGATCTCTGATTCACATATTGAGATTTGCTTGCTAGCATGTTGATGCATTAATTAAAATGTACTCGGTTTACATCCGGATGCACTCAACCACACTGAAATAACTCATGGGAGGCAAATTCTTTTTGTAAATTAAGAGATGCTGGCTGCACAGCAACTGTGGCAAGCTTCAGCCCATCACTCATTTTCCTAATGACTCTGGAGTGCATGGTTATGCAGAAAGCATAAAAGGAATTCATTGCATCTTCCTATATGTTGCTGAATAGCCCGATAACCTTGTAGTATCTTAATTTGTCTTTTTTTTTTTTTTAATGCTATAGTCAAGAATCAGTGTTGCTGTCACCTAAAACAAAATAAAATTTCAACTTTAGTGATCCTAAGATTGCCACTGTATGAATATTTCTAACGTATCATACAGAAAACATGTACATTTTCCATGCTTCAAGTGCCTGCTCTGTAGACCTGGAAATGCTATACACTTAAAAACCAAGCACAAATTGAAATGGCAATAACATAGCTTATAAAGTCTCTCTTTAAGTGAGCAGGAAATAAGAAAGGTGATGGCAATTATAACAGAAATTTTAAAAACCCACACAATATAACTTGAACCCTGTTTTTGGAAAGATCTCAGGAATGTCCAACAGTTTTTGCTGGTATTTCCTTCTGAGGCTATTGTTTATAGCTTGCTTTCTGCTCCCCTCCTTTGCTCATGTATTATTTATTACTCCATATTTATCACTTTCTATACTTCTGCCCAAAGAAGAATAGACAGAATCTGCCACTCTATTGCAGATAATAAAATCTGAAAATGGACATTTTTTTAGCATTTCAAAACAAGTAACATCAAATTTCTCAGAAGGCTGAATTAAACTGGAAAGATATATTTTTCATTTTCTTAACTTAATTTCTCTTCCAGGGGAATGCTGCCGACATTGATTTCTAGCACACTGCTAATGAGGAAGAAAAATACCAGATTGTTTTTTAGATTCAGATTTTTTAAATGAATCTCTTTATTCCTATGCACACTGATTTAAACTTGCTGAGCAATAGGAACTGGATTTTTAAAAAATTACCACTATATCTAAACTGCAGCTTAGCATAAAGGCATGCAAATTCCCACTCAGCAGGGGAAACAGGGAAGATGACAACGCTATGTTACTTTTCAGAGTAAGGCATGGTATCTGTGAATAGGCTTGTGCATAAATGAATAGGCACGGGGAATTCTATTGGATTGAACTTAATTATAGTATTTTCAACTTTAAGATTTTTAACATTCATAACCCATGTATATTACCTTGTGTTCATATGCATGTAGGTGCATTCTATTCACATTTCTTTTTCTTGTCATCTGTGCTTCTAAACAATTCTACAGGAAGATATACATTACGTATGAGCTGAAAGAAGGCATTCTGGCAGCAGTAGGATTCAGACAGTAAACTCATAATTTCATTTTCTAACACTCCATAAGGCAGTTTTTTATGAGCAGTAATTAAGAAGTGATGATTAATACTACACGTAATTTGAAATTCACCATTACTTATCTATTGCTACTTTTTCTGCTCCTCCAGTGAAAAGAGAGCCTCTCTTTTTTCTCTCTTTTTTTTTTCATTTCCTCCACAGCCTTAAATATCATTTAGAACTCAAAGTATATGGAAAAAAAATAGGAATTATATTACTGAAATTAATTATTTTGTTGTCAGCATTTAAGTAAGGGACAGAACTATGTCATACTTAACTCCTTTAATATTGCATACTCATACCATTTTATATGGACAGCCAGACTTTATCCATTTACTTGTGTCAGGTTAGCACTTGACTTCACATTATAATAGAAAAGATTGGTTCAGTAAAAAAGGGCGATTTTCTTGGCCAGTTAAGAGAAATTGCAGCTAGACTTCTGTGAATCTTGAACAGTAGTGCTTTGTTCATAGGAACAAATCATTGTATAGCAAAATATATTACAATTTATAACCTAAGGTAATGCTTTGCATAATCTAAGGTAATTACATCAGAAATATTTGTTATCATTCTACAGCAGCAAGGTATTTCACAGGTGTAGTGAAATCCCAGTGGATGGAAAAATCACAGAAATTTCTTCAGATACTTTGAATTATAGTGTCATGATATGTCTTGCTATGACTCAATCAGCTAATTGTCCCTCTTGTGCCTGAACCTACTACAAGGACAAATAATAAATGAGGGTAACAAAATAAGAAGAAATACAAATCAGGAAAAAACTCTTACCTTAGATTAAGGTTTTACCAAAACAATTAACCAGTGGTTTAAGCGGTAAGTAAAATAAGTGTTCCCTGATAAATAAAACCTGAAATAATACATATAGATATATGTAGAGATATGTAGATATTTTAAGTGCACTATTAGGAAATTGATAGCAATCTCATGCTAAAATTAAGACATGTTTTTAGTTATGGCATAAAATTAGGTACTCTTTGGTATCCACTTTACTTTTCTTTTATGGACCCAAATATATACCTCCCAGCATTTTTGGCCTAATGATGAGATATTTCTCCTGGTATCTTGCTATTTCCTCCTTCATGGCAGAGAAAATGAAAGAGGTATTAAAAAAATACATATATCAAAGGCCATTAATGATGATAATGATGATGATGATGATGATGATTATTATTATTATTATTCTTTAATAGTAATGCTGCCCACAAAACCACATGAATCCGAATGAAACAACTCTCATTATGTTACAAGAATAATTCTGTCCTGCAGATTTGTTCTTGTTTATTTTTTATCCAAAATCAAAGACAGTTGTAATCAACAGTTCTGGATACATTAAGGTCCATTAACGTTTCTGGATACATCACTGTTCATTAACAGGAAGAAAAAAGTTTAAAAATTTTAGGAAGAATATTGCTAAGCTCTTGGTGTCTGCTGATCATGCTTTTAAAAATGCTTCAAATTTTTCTAACCAGTGACTAGACCTTAGAATGGCTATAGAATATCAAACTGATAGTATGCCAATTTCTAGGATACATGCCGCAGAAAAAAGCTATGACAAACCAAGAACTTCCATCTTTAGTCCCCTGACTTTTGTACAGGAAGCATATGTTGGATATGTGAGAAGATCTAGGTCTTCAACACCATTTTTATTGCTCTCCATAGATTTATTCCATTAATGAGGAACATGTGTTTAGTTGGACTTTGAGACTATTGAATCAGCTGCTGAATGGTGCTGAAGAGATTACTGTTGATTTTCAGTTTTCATTTTGGAGAAAAAAGAAAGTTTATCGGTTTATCTGACAGAATAGTCATGTTATGAAACACTGGCTATCCATTTTTCTCTGAGAAAGTGAGACGGAGTAACCATCTACAGCAGGAATCTCAATTTAAATGCATACTATGTGAGAAAACCTAAACATAGATGGGCTCTTCAACTCCCACTTGTGAGGTTATCTAACTGCCAACAGCACATATTAAATGTCATGTGCATGTGGTGTGACTGCGATATGAAGAGTGCTAATCCTGATTTCAAATAACGCTCTGAAAAATGTGCTGATTGGTCCTACTTCCACCATACACACTACAACTTACTCAGAGATTTCTTGCTTGTGTTTTCTAGAAATTATGTGTAACAGATCATATTTTCCCTTTAGATTTTTCTCTGAAATATTTGATTGATTAATACAATAATAAGGGTTCCAGTCAGCTGGAACAACTTTTTCAAGAAGGAATGTTCATTTCACCCCTGGTCCTTGAAACTTCTTCCAATTAGAACTTCAATAAGAAATGAGTACTTTTGCCATTTCTTTAGCACTTTGTCATATGAACGAATCCTTTGATTGGCTAGAAAATATAAGCCTTATTTGGCTACTGTTAAAGACAAAGGAATTTTTACTGATGCCTATGAAACTGTTTCGGCTCTAAGATCTGATTTATCAGCTCATCTGCCTGTTTTCTGCCTCAGGATAGTTTTAATTTTTCTTTGTTCTGCTCACGTTATCAGTGTTGCTAACTCAGCAGTTCTAGTTGCCAAAGTCCTGGTCCTGCTGGCCATAATATTTCTGATTTGGGCCAGGATGCCTTTGGCCTTCTTGGCCACCTGGGCACATGCTGGCTCATGTTCAGCTGGCTGTCAACCAGAACCCCCAGGTCCTTTTCCGATGAGCCTTTTTCCAGCCACTCTGTCCCCAGCCTGTAGAGATGCACAGGATTGTAGTGACCCAAGGGCAGGACTTGGCAGCTGATATTATTGAACTTCATACAATTGGCCTTGGCCCATTGATCCAGTCTGTTCAGATTCCTCTGTAGAGTCTTCCAACCCTCCAGCTGATCAACTCTCGCTCCCAACTCAATGTCATCTGCAAACTGACTGAGGGTACACTCGATATCCCCCTGGGAAAGACCAGGGTGAAGCATGGTTCCACTGTGCTACCTATGGCAATGACCACATCAGAGCAGTTATTGGCACTACAGTCTGTGGAGGATCCCACACCGGAGTAGTCAATAAGCCCTGGAGAAAGCTCAGGTCATGGAGGGCTTGTGCAGGTTCCTAGAAGGAACTATGGCCCATGAAAGGGAACCCATGCAAGAGCAGTCTGTTACTAAAGGGCTATACTCCACAGAAGGAATCCACAGTGGAGCAGTTCCTGAAGAGCTGCAGCCTGTGGGAAGGGCCCATGATGGAGAAGTCTGTGAAGGACTGTATCCTGTGGGAGAGACCCCACACTGGTAGAGGAACAATGAGAAAAGGAGCAATAAAGACTGACCACAACATCCATTCTGCATCTACACTGCATTTCTTGGGGCAGGAAAGGAGGGAGGCTGAAGAGTTAGGAAGGAAGATGTGTCTGAGCAGAGGAGAAATAGAATGAATATGGTTTTAATTTTGTACCTATTTCTCATTATCCTGCTCAATTACTAATTGGCAATAAGTGAAATTATTTTTCTCCAAGTTGAGTCTGTTTTCCTGTGATAATAATTCATGAGCAATCTCCCTGTTCTTAACATGTGAGTTTTTCATCATACTTCCTCCTCCGTCCTGCTGAGGACAGAATTTGAGAGAGTCGCTTGATGGGCCCCTGCCAGCATGCCAAGGTCAACCCACCACAACATCCTATAGTAAAAAAGAATTATAGAAATGACATTATCTTTCATCACTATCTAAATAGCAAATATTGATCAATTAATAGGAAAAAGGAACGGATTCAGTGAAAAATTATGAAAATGATTTAAGAAAGAAAGTTTGAAGAAGAAAGAAAGGATTTAAAGAAGACAGAATAAGAAAGGAACACCTAGAAAGGACATCAGAAATTCTGCATGCTGGCAAAACATGTACATATTTTAACAAAATATTTCACAAACAACCTTGCTTCCACCAAGCAATAATAATTTGACATAGGAATTGATTAGAGCATCCTCATACTTTTTTTCACAGCAAAAGCTTTTTCATCTTAAAATGAAAGTATTCTGCCAGTCTTCCTGGAGTCTACAGTTCTACAGAATACCACAAAGCTTTCTCCCTTTCTGTGCCCATGTCCTGAAAGCTATCTGACAGGAGTATCAATACCTTACACACCACACAGAATAGCCTAATTGACGCTGAGTGGTGGCTTGCCCAAGACCCACTGTGTCCCTCTGCAGGCACGCTTGGTGGCCTGTGGCAGGGTGCTGGACAGTGCAGTGTCCTATTGCAGATGGCGAGCAATCACTCGCTGGTCTGGTGCGCCGCGCGGGAGTAAAGAGGCAGGAGGGAGCCTCCGGGTGCAGCACAGAGAGTTTACCTCTCTATGGAGCCCACGAGTGAAGAACCAAGACTCAGCGCTGACAGGGGTTCTTATACAGGGGGAGGGCTACCTCAGGAACCAATGGGGAACAGGCTTAGAGGTGGATTTGGGAAAGATTGATAGGGCTACAACAAATCGGGGAAGAACAGAGGTGGGACAACCAGGTAGGGACCAATGGGATCTCAGGGAAGAGGGAACATTCTAGAGGGAGAGGAGTGTCCTGGGTAGATGGACAGGGAAGTTTCTAGGAGAAAGGGAGTGACTTAGAGAGATTGACAAGGGTTCTCCACCCAGAGGGCGGGGATGGGGAAGGAATCTCTGCTTGGGAGGCAGGGGAAGGGGAGTGTCCAACTGAGAGGGGAAGTACAATTCTTAAAGGGAAACAACCATAGCAACCGGGGTACAAAATACAACTTATAACTATTTCAACTGAGTAAACGATTAATAATACAAATTGCAGAGAGGAAACCTTTCCCAATCAATTCCCCAGCCAACTGCTAGGCTGGGGCACTACAACACCTAATGTCTCAGTAAGGATGGCTATTCTCTTCCTCAGAGTCAAAGGATAGAACACAAAGCATTGCTTTGAGCCAGACTGGTACACACAGATGCTGGTGCTGACGGTGTCAGTGGTAAGCAGTTAGGCAAGATAGACATTTCAGCTCTTCACTGTAATTTCAAATCCTTCAGAAGTTGCTAAGGACTGTCTGTGTGATCTTAAGGTCCAAAGTAAAATAAAGTACTTGTTCTAGCACCAACCCTATGAATCTTAAACCACAGCGAAAAATTGTTAATTTTCTTGTTAATCTTCTGGTTACCAAAACCTGACCTATATATTTTGATTTATTTCAATGATGTTATCTTAATTATCCAAATATCAATTTAATTTTCTTCTACTTATGTCAGTTTTGACTACCTACAGTAATGATTCACTATGAGTTGAAGTCCAATAATGTCCAGACTGAAAGAAATGTGACTATTGAAAATATGTCTTGTCCCTGACTCTGTCTTGGATGGGTTTTGCTTCTTCATTTCTTTGCAGATGCAATTAACATGGAAATTTGCAATATATAATATGAAAAGACCAGAAGTGGGGAAGTAGATCTTTTTCCAGCTTGGCTGTATGAGATGATAGAGAGGGTAGTCACAATGAGTGATAACCTGAATCCCTCTACTGAATCTCCAGTTGCTACTGTGCATTCATTTTCAGCTGGTACAAAATCATTTTGTTGGAAAAATAATTTTCTTCCTCACTTATTCACTATAAATTCCGAGCATAATTTTGTCTCACTGAAACCACTTTTATAGCACCGTAATGCCACTAATTTTGATGGATTTTCTGAACAGGTAGAACTGAGAGGCCAGACATGTGCTATGCCACATTAAAAGCTCCTAGGTGGGGAAAGTCAACAGAGGATGTCTCTCGTGTCATTTAGTTTCATGGTGACTAACGCTACCTTCAACGCACCAGCTCCACAAATGGCTGCATTTACAATTTATTACAAAGTGAATTTAGTCTGTGATGTTTTATAAATAGAAATTATATTTGTTTGACCCCTGTTTAGAGGAAATAAGAGGTAAGATGTAACCCATACAATAGCCACTTAGAATCAAGGTCTGAAAAGAAAGTGAAGAGAAGGTAAAACAGAGAATATTCCTGGAATGTATTAGAACATCTATGTGAGATACTCACAGATATTTTGCTTATGTGTAAGGTAGCTGTCTTTACAAATAAAAGAAAATACATAGTTTGTAACCAATTTTGTCTGAGAAATGTTTCCATGGACAACCTTCATGCAAACCTGGAGCTAAGTTGTCGAAAGAACAGAAATCAGAAAATATTACTGATGTTGAAGATTGCTCATTTAGAGGAGACTATATAAATATCTTAAGCCCTTTTATTTTTCTTACATATTTTTGCTTTCTTAACTTAGAAAAAAACTAGATAAACTTGTGTGTGGCTACTGCTGCTGATCTTAATCTTTGCTTGCCTTGATTTCACATGCATCTGTTATTCTAAAACACCACCATATGAAAATGATTGTGTAGGACAAGCCAAATGCCTTGTTTGGCATGTCTACCTGCTAAACTACTCCAGTTTAACTAAATTGCTGTAAATTGTGAGTTAAATTTTGCAGTTTGGGTGCAGAAAACCTGTACTTTCCATTATGGGGAAATGCAGCAAACTGCAGCACTCAAGGTTATGTTCTTTGGTATAACACGAGACAGAGGTTAGCTGTACAGTTAAAGTGGGAATGACAGAGAGTTCAGGGGCCTCTAAGCAAACCCTATCCAGTATTTTTGAATTGCATGTATGTGATGTTCTTCCTTTCTGTGGCTGGTGCCCCATGTCAGACATTCCTCTGGCAGACTCAACAGCTTGCACCCAAAGGGAGGTGGGTTGCGAGGCAGGCAGTTTGACAGCTAGGGAGCCAGAAGCAAGAGAGTGTGCTATTTATATTGCAGTCTGGCTTATCTGTTTATATGCTAAAGTGTATGAGCTGTTCAGCCTTGAGTTGGAATCCCAGCTGAGTGTAGCTCTAGTGGTACAGTCTAATCAAATGACACAATACCTTAGGAATACATCCCTCATTTATAGGGAAACACATCTATGATAACTAGTGAAAGCTGATGATGGTATACCAGTAGAAATGTTTCTTTGGACCTAACAGTGCTGTAGTTACTGCCTCCATTAAAGGCATGATCAGCAGTGCCAGGCACTGTCCCAAACCGAGAATTTATGGGAGACCAATTGTAACTCAGTGCACAGCCTGTCCTGCTATAAAGGTGTGTGTGTAAAGACGGTGCTCTTGCTTTGTAGGGGTTGCTGAATGACTTGCCCAAGGTTGTGATTTTTCCCTGCAGCCCTAGGATTTGTGAAAGGAAAATATCCTGCCGTGTGTGGGAGAAAGCAGGAGAGAGAGCGAGAACAAGTTAGTGAGCGAACACTGAGCCCTTACAGGTGATCCATTACCCTGCAGCCATTACAATTTGTCATATATGCTTCACCTAGCATCAGCTGCAAGATGAAATGTTTTCAGCTCAGTTTATCAGTCTACCTGGATGTGTCAGGTCAACTTCCTTTTAACCCACTGTTCTGGTTCATGGGCTTTTAGAAAATATGGCACAGCTGATCAGAGCTAGCAGTTGTCTTTCTTTTTTTTTTTTTTTATTTTGCTCACGGTGTGAACCAGGGATTTCTGTACACGGATACCACTAAAAATTTGACTTCCAGATTACTCCAGCACAGTTCAAAAATCCTGTAATATTCCTTAACTTCTGATCCAAATGATAATTAAGAAAGCATATTATATTAGAAAAAGAACTTACTTTGTAAATATATTTTCACACACACACGTACATATGCATGTAGACATGCAAACATACCTACCTACACAGCTGCATTCTGAGAATCTAATCACATTGAAATAAACCCACTTTAAATTATTATGGTTGGTTACCAGACTATAAAAAAATACATTTTTTTAGTCACAAAGTTATGGCAAATTGATATGCCAATGGTTTTCCAGTTATATTTATCTTTTTGTGTGTCTACAATTGCAGGGAGGAATCATGGTATACACTATTGCAACACTCAAATTAGAAAATTTTATTTGCAAAATTTTTAACCTTGTCCTATATGTAAAGCAGATAGAACCTGAAGAGCTTAATTTCTATTTTTACTGTCAGACATAACTTGCTGAATTTCTAAGCACATGGCATAATTTTAGAATGGAAATTATTGGAATGATAGTTAAAATTACATAGTCGGGTAATTCACACAAATTAAATTACCCTTCCATACAGAATGTCCTAAGATACTACTGCAGGTTTCCTGGTCATTGTTCAGTCCCATCTTACTCCCAGAACCTATCAATACTGACTATATAGATATTGAAGCATATTTGTCTATTCTCATGTTGACCACTCTCCAGTGTGCAACCGAAGTGGGGTATTGCTAACAACTGCAATTACCATGTAACTTTGGAAACTTTACGATTTTTCCATCTACTTGACCCTCTACGTGGTCTTTTAAAATTATAAATGTATAAAAACTTCACACAACTGTCTTTTTTTTTTCTAATTTATCTTCTGCCTTGAAGAGAATGTCTTATTATTGGAGACACCCTGAACACATTATTGTTATTATTTTATTATTGTCTAAATTAATGGGTGTGCAATATTAAATAATAAACAGTATCTTATGTTATGATCCTTCATAGTTGCTCTGCTATTATAGGTAATAGTAGTAGTAGCAGCAGTAGTAGTTGTAATAGTATATTTCCCTACAGGTTGCTAAACATATATACTCTATTTTTTGAAGTCTGCAAGCATATAAATGATAGTTTTTCAGTATTTGGTGTTACAAACCCTCTCCAAATTTCCTGTCCATGAAAATGCAGTAAACAAATAGAGTTTTGCCATGGAAGAGAACCACCTGGAGCGCAGAAGAAAGATTGGAATTTCACTGGTACATGACTGCTCCTTTTTGCTCAGGCATGCTGCTTGATAAAAATGACTGTTGGCTAAAATACAATTCAGTTTGATAAAACCACACACACATCTAGAAAAAAAAAAAGAGAGGTTTTTTTTAATCTTCATTTTTAAATTGCAATTTCTGTGAAGTTACTTTCAGTCTTTGTGTTTGTAGCGGGTTCAGTTCACATAACCGGGCAGAAACACCAATTTCATGTAGTGGATTTGTTCGCATTCTTTATCTTCTGAGATAAGAATTAGGAGAAACGCAAAGCAGGCACTAAATTTAACTATAAAGAAGTTTATTCATAGAACTAAAAGTAAAAAGAAGTAAGAAAGAATTAAAGCAAAAACCCCCTTTTCCTCCAGCACCTCTTCCTTTTACCCAACTCACACAAAGGATAACAGACTATGATTTTGGTCAGTATAAACCTTCAGAACACTTCTCCTCACCACAT
The DNA here is from genome assembly GCA_013397175.1 of Platysteira castanea. NCBI lineage: Eukaryota > Metazoa > Chordata > Aves > Passeriformes > Platysteira > Platysteira castanea. The sequence continues at coordinate 1,640,687 of VYXC01013172.1, forward strand.
CCTCCTCCCACTTTCCACTTACAACATAAAGACACAAACTTGGGATTATTTCAGTAAGTTTACCACCTCTAAAATAGTCTTTCATCAGCTCATTTAGGGAGAGGAGTCTCTTTTGTCCATACTATGGAGCTTTTCCACAAGAAACAGTGTTTTTGTGGCACCAATGTCACAGCTCAACAGCTGCCCGGGATGGTTTCTGTCGGCCCTTTGTGAGCCCCTTCCCTCAATTCCTCACAACTATTTTCGCGGGTTCACTTGCAGCTACTGGGGTACTATTCTAAGGATGAGCAGTTCCAGAGCAAAGGTCATCTTCATCTATCTCTAGGATCATCTTCTTCTCTAGGAACAGAGGTCTTCTTCTTGTTCCCTTGGAGCAAGGGTCTTCACCTCATTATTAACTCTCTCTGTTCAGGCTTCTCATTGGATCACAGCCACTTCAATATTTACCCATTTCAGCACAGGCATTTTTGCTCATAACTACAGTTGAATGCTCTACCCCCCATGCTTATCACGAAATTACAAGGTAGCTTCTGTTATATCACAGTCCATCACCATAGCCTTACAGAGGAATTTGAGCTTATTAGCATGTCCTCTATCTCTTCTCTCTGGGCACAGTTCTTTCTTCTTCGCTGATTTAAGTGTCACTAATCATGGTGTCTATTCATGTGCCTCTGCCTTTCCCTTTCCTTTTAACCTGGGAAAGGATTGGTGTCTGCGGGTTTCATCTCTCTGGGGAAGGAACACTGCTGAAAGAGTTAATATCTACCCGTGCCCTTGCAGCTGGAGCTTATCTGTTTCTGCCAAGCGGCGGCCAGGAGCTGGTCTCAGTGAAAAGTTTCATCTCGATGGCGGGACCGGAGAGGAGGGGCCTTCTCGGCCTGCACAGAGCTGCCTGCAGGGCCAAGCGGCCAGGCCCAAGTTACCTGTGCTGAGACCGGAAAAGCAAAGGACGGATTCTCGCCTTGTCTGTCTTTAAATGATGTTTTTTAGAGAGGCGTAACCAGTTTCTGAGTGGCTTAATAGAGCTGTCAATATTCAAATTAGTCAATTGATTGGTTCTATCACGTTTGGAGGAAGTTACAACAGCCCTTTGCAACAAACAACGCTTCCTTGGATGGTGGAATAATTTTTTTCTTAATTAAAACTCCAAGCTGTGCTAACTTATGACAGTGCAGACCTATAACAGTGTTCTGTCTGCAACATAACAATTTGTCACCTCTTTTTTGCCTCAGCCTCAAGTACTTAGATCGGTATTTTTGAAACTTTCTGCCTGGGATCTCTGTTTTTCCTGTACACGTTATCTTACCAAACTAATGGTGACATGGTTTTTCATGAGACAAAGAATTATGTAATTATAGAAGTCTGGGATATTTTGTCAAGAAAAGGCTGACCTGCTTGCCACAGGGACCATAAAGATCGACTTGTCTGTCATCTCCAGCATTTTTAGAGACATGCTAAAAGTTAGGCCTCTTCCAAACATACAACCCAGTATCCCTCTAAGAACATTATGGGGAGAAGCTGGATGTGAACCACACTCGCTTGAATAGCAGGATGTAAGGGAAAGAAGCTATCCCTAGGCACACGTCAAAAGATGATCTAGTAGAAAGAACATCTAAATGACCTAAGGAGCTTAAGCACTATACAAAACCCCTTGATGTGAGTTGTCATGCCTGAAGGACTAAACTTATTGATAGGAGAGAGGAAATCCTACCTGGTAAGACTGATTGATATTCACCAAATGGCTCTGCCTCTGTTTACAACAGCTAAGGCTGGGCTAGGAATTGTTAATAAGGGAAGAAATTTATTTAAACTATAGTATGATCTATCAACACTATGTTCACTGAAACAGAATATTAACTGAAATGATGCAGCTTGAAAGCAATGAAAATAATGGAATTATGTTACAAAATTATTTTATTAGATATTTTCACCATTGGAGGAAACAAAACAAATCTGACTGAATCTGAAGAGTAGGACAGCATTTAACTGTAACATGAAGCCTTCCTCATCTTTATAAACACAAGGAATTAAACATCAAGAGAACATAAAGTGTTTAGTTTAAACGTGCATATTCATGATTGTCTTGAGAAGACTTTTATTGACGAGCGATTTACTTCTTTTCATATGTCTATTCAACAAACACTGTATTGAATTCCAACAAGCTAAGGATTTCCTCTAATTAAATAAAATTATTAAGGTGATGTCTTAAACTTATTTAGGAATGATTGCTTTGCTGTGAGACTTAAGCATATCAGCGAACATACTAAAAATCATTTAAGGATAAAATTATTTTTGTCACTCAAAACATTAAACCAGCTGTGGTTAGTTATATGAGGAAATGTCACCACATTACTGTATGAATGTAAATTGTTCGTCATCTTTGTTAATCTCGATTAACAAGAAAACATCAGCATAGAAATCTTCACAGTATTTTTTTTTTCATCAAGTCATACTTTTGTAACTGTCATCCTAGAATGGGAAGGCACAAAAGATTCTGCCTCCTTCCAGGGAAAAAATTGCAAATTACCAAAGGAGAGGAAAGAGCTAATACCCTGAATTGTCTGAAACAGACCTTTCTAGGCTTTTCAATGTCTTCTGCTTTCAACATTTTGAATTATTCATCATTTTTCTGTTTGACCTGTCTTGTTTCAAAGTAAAAGGCCAACAGAAATGGAAAAGAAAAACAACTGGAAATATATAACCACTTTCTTTCAAGAAACAAAAGCATGTCTATAAATGTACCTGTGTACTGTGTAGAATAATTTCAGAATAAAAATATCTGCATCTGATGACAACTGTAAAATCTGAGATAATTTCAGTTTTAAGAATTGTAATAAGGTGGGTTTGCTTTGCAACATAAATAATATTTGTCTATATCAACTTCTTTTCCCTTGTTGTTTATAATTAATATCTTAAAATGATCCTCTGAGATTTTTTGGTTTAATTGCTCTCTAGCAAATGGTTTATATAGTTTGAAGTGACAGGTGGTTATAAGCTAATAAAACACATTCCCTAGACCACAGCTTTAAAAGCTCCATGCAAAATGAAGTAAACTGGCCTTGCTTTGCATTTTGACAGTGTCTTTCAAGACTTCATTGAATTTTGTTTGATTCTTCCCTTTACTGTGGCCTTTTTCCTGCATAGAAAGCAACACCAGGAAATCCTCTTTAATTTATTTATGCAAGGAATTTTGCATAGCAGGATAATGTGCAGAAAGATTTAATTGGTTCAAGTAATCAATTTGGGAAGTTCCGACAGCATGATTTTACTTAAGTACTAAGTATACTTAAGACAGTATTTTACTTAAGCACTAACATCCCTAATTGACAACAGATTCTTACAACAGTGCATCAGTTAAAGCTGTGCCATCATTCACTGAGTTATAAACTTTATGAGCACATAATGCCAGTTACATAAATTTCATTTTTCCCAAGCTTAAAATATTCTATTAGACAAAAGCCTAGTCACCATGCAAAGCTGGATAGTTTCTTGATAGATGGCTAGGTTAGAGAAGGTTAAGTAGATACTAGTGTAAAGTAAATAAAAGGCTGAATCGGGAGCATTTCTTTTACACACAGACATTCTTGGTACCTGTTTACTTTAGCATTAATTACTTTGTTAGAAGTTTAGGTCAAAACTGAAATTTGGAGTTTTAGTTCAAGTGGATGAGGAGGCTACTTTTATGTTGGGAGAATTCTTTTCACTTTGACGAGAAGGATAAAAAAAAGGCTGGAAATTGAAGACATTATATCTCATCAGAGCACAGCTGCTATTAGAGGAGAAGAGGTGTGAAAACAGACATGTCAAACATGTCTGAACAGACATCAAATACAATAAAAATCAGTATCTTAGACATTGTGTCAGCCCTTTGTCATGTCACTTCTGGTTTTCCTGCAGAAGTTTGGTTTTCAAGCTCTATCTGTTACTATCTTTACTAAAAAGGTCACTAACATTATAAACCCTATGAAACATAGAGCACCTTGTATTTGCAGTTTGTTTCATCCTGAAGGTCTGTGATAGCTTACCCCAAGTTTAACTTGGTTCTTTAACAGCACAAAAAGATAAAAGAAGCACTTTAATTGAACTCAAAGGAAAAAGAATAAACAAAAGTGAAACAAATGTCCTACAGTTACAAATTTATTTGCCCTCTCCGTTATCCTCTTTCATAATTTTTTTTTACAGATGCTTACATGGCTAGTGCCTGTATAAAACATATGTAATCCTTGTTGATCTCCACAAAAAGTCTACTTAAATGTTTTCATTTTATGTCTGGAAACAAAGTTAGGTTTACTAAAAGTCTAAACCTGGGTGATCTGATCCGCTTTACTTTTAAATTATTTTTTTGCAGTGATTTTAGGTAGCTGTGTATTGATACACCACTCTTGAAACATTATTTGGGGTAAGTGGAAAGTTGGTATGGTAGAGGCGTTTCACAAGAAATTGATTATATATTTTAAAAGAAAACTATTAATATTTTTCTATTCGTATGTTTGTGCAAAGGAAATGTGGTGTCAAAGAAATAGCAATGAAAAAATAATTTTAAAAATAATTGCTAGTTTTAATTCTGATTTATAGCATAAATATATAACAGCCTATCTCAATTTATATTTTTATGGACATAACATTATGCATTAGATAAATAATTTAATGGATATATAATAATTCAAATTTAATTGGCACACCATTTCTCTTTATGCACATGCAGCTGTGTCCCTGAGAACTGTTTCTTTTACAGCTTTGAAAGAAGAAATTCATCACAGTCTTCTTTGGTAATAATGTTAAGGTACATGTGGAGAGCTAATTTCCTGAAGAGACTCTAACTCAGTAATCAGAAAGCAAGAAATTAAGGTTAAATGCAGAATGAAATTCTAAGCAGTCTGGAGGCACTTAAGTATAAAATCATAGAATCATAGAAAGTCCTGTGTTGGAAGCGACCCAAAAAGATCATCAAAGTCCAACTCCTGCCCCTGCACAGGACCATTCCAAGAGTCACACCATGTGCCTGAGAGCATTGTCCCAACATTTCTTGAATGCTGTCAGGCTTGGTGCTGTGACCACTTCCCTGGGGAGCCCATTCTAGTGCCCAACCACCCTCCGGGTGAGGAACTCACACCTATTATCTCCTGTTATCCAACCTAGACCTCCCCTGACACAACTTCAGGCCGTTCTCTCGGGTCACTGATCACCAGAGAGAAGAAATCAATGCTTGCCTCTCCTCTTTCTCTGGTGAAGAAGCTGTTGAACATTTGATGCAGAATTTCTTTCTAAATATTGTACATAACAGGATGAGAGAGCTGAGTACTCATCTCAGAACAAAATAAATACATAGTCTCCCCCAAAAAATCCAGATATGATCTCTGGAATAACAGATCACTTCACCTGATGATTTGTTTTGAATAAAACCTGTTATTTTACAACCCGGGGTTTGAAACCATGTCATGTAAAGGGCTTTAAATAAGGATTAACAGAACAAGAAGGGGTAGCTGAAGAGTGCCAATAGCCAGCCAGAAGTAAGAAACAGTAATGCACACAAACCTCTATAACTGGGGAAAGGAAACTGAGGCTTCTTAATATGATTAGGACATCAGCAGTAGTGTGACAGTCTGCAAAATACCCTGGTATAGCTATATTAGGGGAAGAAATATGGGAAAGAAAAAATTGCTGAGACTTTTACCAGTTGGTCAAGTTTGAGAATAAACTGGTATAGTAAATATATGATAGGATAATTTCTATTGCTGGAATGTTAATATAAAATAGGAATAGCTTGTACAAGAAAGGCAGGTAATGAAAAAGGGAGGAGAATATCTTTGAAGATGAAGGATGCATTTGCTTGCCAAGATAGAAAATAAAAGAGAGAAGCTTGTTGGAAATCTCTGAGTAGAAAGGAAGGGGAAGACAACAATGGAGCTACCTGATTAAGATCTACTAGAGTCCAAAATGTAAAGTTGTTCAGGATAAGGCTGATAATAACAGCAAAATTATTCACCACACAGAATTGGCCTTCGAAAGGAATGGGGGAATTAGCCAAATTATACAGAAAATTAGAGCTAATTCCAGCCAACATGGAGGTATTGGATAAGAATGTAAAGGTGAAAGACCATCTTAATGTGAATAAAAAAATGGTATCCAAGATCTGGTAGGGTTAAGAAGTAAAATGACAAGGAAAAAATATTAAAAATTCAGGCTGAGTACATGTCAGGGAGACATGTACTCAGAGGGCTGACAAGTATCGCAGGTGAATGTAAGAAAAAATGATATAAATCATAAGTGGCCCTTTCTTATGAACACAAACGCAAAATAACTAAAGCAGAGATAGGCAGTTGGGAAACCTCTCTGAATTGTGAGTTTTTTATAGATCTCAGATGGGCAGAGAAATTGTGCAGGAAGCAAAAACTATGTTAGCTTACTAAGAATAAGTTGAAAAGCACAGAGCAAACACATAGGGACAAACTCCTAAATGTCTAGACACCAAATGAGGTGCAACTTACAAGAAATGGCATTGATAGTGCAGAAAAGGTATATTTATAAGAAAAGGAAAACTAAGAATATCACTGGTCAGCTTCGTCATGGAGAAAGAAAGGTGTTGGCAAATGATGCCTAGAAGGCCAAATATTTTAATGGCTTATGGACCTTCATAAGACATTAAAATTATAAGCCACCATTTTCTATTAACAAAATTGATGCAAAAAACAAAAAAGAAGTTTCCCATCTAGAACAAAGGAATAAGAAATGGGAGTACTTAAATAAGACAGATGTCTTCAAACCATATGGTTCTGATAATATTAAAATGAAATCACAAAAAATAAACAGATATTTTCAAGACTGAAAAATGCGAGAGTGATTCATTTATTAAAAAAAAAAAGAAGGAAAACTAGAGGGACATGTCAGTTATAGATAATCCTTTTCAAAAAACAAAAACAAAACCAAAAAAAACACCCAAAAAACCTAAAATGCACATAAGCGAATAATAAAAGCATCTCTAACCATCTGAAAGACCAGAAAGAGATAAATAGCAACCAACATAGACATGTAAAGAATAGAGAACTATAATTGTGTATATATATATATATTTCGGTTTTTAATGAAAGGATGACAAATTTATAGGTCAGGAATTTGTTGTGTTTTTTGACCTTTCTGAGTATTTTCTCTAGATATTAAAAACAGATTGTGATATAGATCTATATTGTTAAGCCATAATTTTTTTTGTAAGTATGGTGCTAAATGAATTACTCTTTTTTTCACATACATTTTTTAATGACATTTACCTAAAATCCATTTGAACTTTTAAATTTCCTTAACAGGAACTTTTTCATTTCTTTGAAGAAAATAATAGTGTAGTTGATAGAATGATTGGTGCTTGAGAGACAGAGATTGAGAGTGATGGTGCAACTACTTTTCTTTGTTTTCATTTTAAAGACGAATGGGAATCAAATGCCAGCATGAGGTAGTTATAAACATAGTGAAATTGTTCTACTAATCTTGCAATATGCTGTCAAGATAATAATAGCTCTGAGCATTCCCATTGATTTCTGAAGGAATTACTGACTTATTATCTAAAGGAACTACTTACAGCTGGTTAAAAATGAAATGCGGGTTTGAAATATCCACTATTTCAATAAATGGTGTGAAAATTACCCTTTTATTCAAAAATAAAGCAAGGAAAATGAGAAGTAGCATGTTATAGATGTGTCATCTTGAGTTACACAGATGGAAGGTGGATGGAAGGGTCCCCAAATACCTTTTCATGATTGCTTGGAATTGTCTATTCAGAGACTTCTATTTCACAGCTCTATTTGAGGTTTCAAAATTTATGTTTTGTCCACATTGGACCAAACTGTTGCATACCATCCCAAGACAAAACTGTAGTAAAACAGTGTTCCTTGGAGCAAAACCAACAATATTTCTTGGATTCAATTTCTCTCCTTCTGTCTCTACCATTAGAGAACTCCGGAAGAAAAAAATCATCCCAATAGAAAGTACTAAATCAAAAAAGTTCAAATTAAATGAAGTATTTTGAGAAAAGTACATTTAACAAGAACTCTTTCATTCTCTATAGTGCAAATTCAGTGGGTAAGGTACGAATGAGAATAAAACCTTACATCTGGGTAGTAAATGTGTGATTTCTTTGATGCATATTTTTAGGTTGAGGAGGTCTTTTTCTGCTCTAGGAAGGAATATATCTCTGGAGAAAATTTGCAGACAAGTTTATTACTTTGAAATTGATGTTAGAACTCTTTAGTTATGTTTCATTTTATGTGGTAGTATAATCTTTCATTCAAAATCTCAGGATACTAAGTTTACTTACACAATGCAGCACTTAATTAGTAGCTGCTTTAACAAGCAATGTCACTTTTGTAATAAGATTGGTAATCTTATTACAATGTTTGAATACTTTATACATTCATTTTCGGAACACTTGTATATGTTTTAGGTACCATGCTCGGTCCACATCAGTTTAAGTAGTTTACTGAAAAATATTATAATGCTTCCTATGATAAGCATAATCTGACAAATTATGTCCAGTATCATACTTGCTGTGTTCCTGATGCATTGTGGCCCAGCTTACATAGGATGTTTAGAGCACCTGGTAAATTTTCCTGCTTTCCGTTTTTATGCCAGTTCTGCTTTGGAATATTTCATTCCTTAACCTTGATAGGTTAAAACTCTCTGTCCTGAGGATTGAGAGTTTCAACTATCTCAAACTATCACCAGCTGCTCATCCACCTATGTTCAGCAAGAAAATACAAATACAATTATCTACACACAAGGAAAAATTTACATGTCTATGTCAAGCAGAGCCTTTGAATCATAATTCCCGGTTTCTGGAGGCATGCGGCTCAGGACCATGTGTAATTGCCGAGCTCTGGGCAGTGTGCAGCGTTCCTCTCATCATTGTTTCCAGATCACTTTGTTATCTGGCATCCATGAGGCACACATAGCACACTGTGGAGAGAACGGGGAGATGGCCGTGTGTGGAAAGGTCGCACCCCAGGTGTTGCTGGCCGTGCAGCACCATGTGTATGCACAGCGTGGGGGAGCACTGCTGATCTGAGGCTGAATGCATCAGCTGAGGGCACTCTGTGAAAGGCCTGCAGCACCAAACCCTGCTGCCAAACCTGCCCCAAGCTCCCAGCAGCAGGTGGGTGCAGAAAGGCATCTACACATGGGTGTACACAAGGCAGGTGCCACAAGCAGGAGTTTTGACCTCAGTACAGGGGGTACTGTGCTATTTATTATCTGTTTTTACCCCCTGCCTACTCCCCATGCATCCTTCAAATCTGCAGTCTTAAGTGCCTCCCTTGTACCATTTCGTGTGGATGGAAAATAGGCTTCTACTTTGAGTACTGAATTTCATGAATTGGACACTGAACAGGTAGGTGTCCTTTGTGTTCTTTGTCCAAAATGAATTTTGACATGGTGATATTTTATTCTTGTCCTTGTATTGTACACAAGGGTATCTGGTTGTGCTTATACACTTTTAAATTTTACAGTGATTTGAAATACCTTGGATCTGAATACCTGAAGTAGATCAGGAAGTACTTGTAAAGGGCTTGAAAAGACTTAGATTTCTGCTTTCTGTCAATCAAAAAACAGCCCTTATAAATTATTTCTGATATATCTGAAGAGTATATCCTGTAAATGTTTGCCATGACATTTACTACACATGAGAAGGGTAGCACCACATTGACCTTCATACTTATTAGAATGAATGCTCTATTTTGAGAATAAGCACAACAAAAATATTTTTATTTTATTTCATGATCATCTGTGTATTTCTGGAGACTGTTTTGAAAAAAAAAATAGATGGCTAGCAAATTAGAACAAATAGATCATGTTTTGTGTCAATATTGGTTCTTCTTCTCCTGCAGAGTTGCGTGTTACTGTCCTTTGTGTCTTATGGTTTCAGTCTTCAATTTTCACCAATGATGTTCATTATTTAAATGAGACAAATAGGCTGTCGTCAGGGACCGTGATCCTGGTGACATTATTATTCTGACCTAATGTAAATATCACGACCTGTCTTGAAACTCTTGCAGTAAATAAAAGGGTTCAGGCAGTCAAGGTGAAAACAGACTTGTTCATAAATCAAACTTTCAAACTTTAGGATAAGTTTTATTAAAAAACAAATGGATTTCTTGACATTATGACTTGTATACAAGAGTCAGTAAATATAAATGTAGCCATTAATTTCAAAAGATAAACTAGATTAAGTTGTGAGACTAATGGAGAATATTGCTGTACCTTTCATTTTCACTTTTTTATCTTGACTATGGAACTTCTAAAATACCAGAGGTGGATGTTACACACAAAAACCCACTTATTCTGAAAGACAGCAGGAATCTAAGTTGATGAACATAGCCACTGTTAAAGATCAGTGGCGTAATTAATGCAATACTCTAACCATTTTTATTTAACGTGAGACTACATGCCATTATTTCATGCTTCAGAAAGGTTCCATTATATGTAGATGTGTAAGCTAATATGAATTCTTAGGAAAGCTTTGAGAAAACATACTCTTAGTGCTTTTTCTTAAAGGATTTGATCTGAAATCAGATAGTTCAACAGTAGTAAAAAATATATTGCAGGAACTAAGACATTTTTTACATATACTTGTAGCTTTTTCCATCCTAATAGTACAGGTTTAAATTTTGCACACCCATAAAATAAAGAATTCTAAACACATCATAAAATATTACATATCAGAAGGCATTGCCCAAAGACATTTTTTTCAAAATAGTTTGATATTAAAATAGATGAGAAATGAAAAACGTACAGTTTGTGTACAAGATACTTTTCTGTTTAAAAAAAGAAATACCTCAAAAGTGCTGACAGTCACATTTGCATAGTCAAGTGTAATATATTTATTTATGAATATTACAAGAAAAATATATGCATCTAGGAATTAAATCTGATCTAGAAAAATTGATTTCCTTGGTCAGAAAAATAATTTTTTTTTTCTAGTTTTATGCAGAGGAAACATTAGGTGCAACCTGAGTCCACATGGTGTATTAAATACTGAAAAATCACTTTCTAAATTTTCACCTTTACTTTTATGTTATGTTATGTTATGGTCATGTTTCCTGCCAGTGGGACACAGCACTAGCATTTTGATAAGCATAGGTCAGTTCTCTTTTCTCATGTTTTACAGTGACTGTCCTTTCTAGTTTGTTTGTATAGTATTGATTTGATGATCAAAAATCAGTGTTTATATTGAAAGGTGTCTTTAAAGGAATAACTGCTCCAGGCCTGAGTAAGGCAATAAGCTAAAATTAGAGATCAGGTGACAATCAGTGTAAGACAATAAAAAAAAAAACAAAATAAAAGGGTTACACATGAAGAAACACAGCAGTACCTGCCATAAAAAGCAACATCCTCCATAATGTTATTCATCCCAACCTCTTTTTATCACATCTCTGAAGTGAAAGCTGCCATTGATTTTGTGTGTTAAAATTTCAGTTGGTCACTGAAGATTGCACAGCAAACACCCTGTTGACAATTTGCCACAGTCAGCTTAAAATGATAATAATAAAACCCAAAATAACAGGAATGAATCCCAACCCTGAATTCTTGAACAATTTATCCATACATAACAAATATGTGAGTTGAACTTCATCCTGTCTCATTCTCCACTTTACACACTTGAACGTAGGGCTGGTAAGGCATCTGGGAGTCACAAATATCAGGTTTTTGGGTGTTTTTTAATTCGAAAGGACCTTTTACTCATTTCCTCTTCATTTTTATTAAAGTCTGTACTCCAAGGTATCTAAAAGCACTCGAAAATTCTCCATGGCTCAGACCTATGAGACTGAAGGCCCTCATTACCTTGCTCTCCGTTTGCTATCACCAAAACATCCGTAAATTGTCCGTGCTGACTGTGAGGGTACTGCTCTCCCTGGCTCATCCTGGAATGGTGCTTGGGCAGTTTGTGAGACAAAGCTATCTGACCTGTGTCAAAACCATAGCAAGAAACATGTCAAGAATCGAACGCCTGGACTACATCTGGATATCCCTCAAGCCCACACCTTTGCCCAGCTGGATTGTTAATGTGAAGGTAGCTAACAATGTGTAAATACATTACCCCTTTCTTCCTTTCAGTTTTTTTAACTTCCAAAAAATAATATTTTTTTCCAAAGCCTTATACTATTCAGCATTGTGTCTTTACTTTTTATGTACCATTTGCCTTGTAGTTGACCATCTCCCAACATGTAGCCACCAGCATACATTTCAAGTGACTCTTGTACAGTTGTTTCAGGATTGAGCTGTGTGGAACCAAAGGAAAATCAGTTTTCTTCTTCTTCACTATTATGATAGCATGTGACAACCTGTCGCTTAAGGTGTCCTTACCCATACATCAGTCTTGTCCATCCAGAAATGCTAAGTCAGAGCAATGCTGAGCTGTTTTTCTTGGCTTTCCAACTTTTGCTAGCCTAAGCAGTATGAAGAGTTTCAATGCCTTTCATGGGGAGTATAAACCTGCTTTGAAAATTTGTAAGGAAAAAATGGTGAACTTCACCACTCTAATGTGATCCAAAGACATAGACTATATGGTTGGAACACAAGAAAAAAAGCCCAATTCATTAAAATCTATGTTTCTATATCTATGTATGAAGGTGTAATTTCCCTTATGAATTCAATCTGAATCTTATTTATGTCAAGCATCTCTCACTTATGATCAATTAGAAATCATATTAAAGCACTGAAAATATGAAGAGTCTATTCTGACAAATGCAATCTCTTGTCATCATCATCCGTGCACTGTCAGTCACCTGAGCAGTGTTCACAGCACTTGTCACTCCATATTTAGGAACAAGAATTTTCCTTTCTATAAAAGACAGGTGCTTCAGCCGCACTGCCCAAGTCACAGAAGACAAAGATAGGGACTGGGAGAATGAGAACCACTCACTGCAGGAAAAGATTAGGTTCGAGTCCATTAAGGAACCTGAAGATGTGAGAGTCATCAAATCATCGAATGGCTTGGGCTGGAAAACACCTTAAAGATCATCTTGCCCCAGCCCCTTTGCCCATGGTTTTCACTAGACCAGTTTGATCAAAGCCCCATCCAACTTGGTCTTGAACACTTGCAGTGTGGACAGGACATCCACAACTTCTCTGGATCTGATGAGATGTATCCACGGGTTCTGAGGGAACGGGCAGATAAAGTGGCTAGGCCACTATCCATCATATTTGAGACATTGTGGTGGTCCAGTGAGATTCCTACTGACTGGAAAGAGGGGGAACATAACCTCTATTTTTGAAAATGGAAAAAAACAAGACCTGGAGACCTACAGGCCAGTCAGTCACACCTCTGTGCTCAGCAAGATCATAGAGCAGGTGCTCCTGGAAACTATCCTAAGGCAGATGGGAAATAAGGAGGTGATTTTTGAAAGCCAACAGGACCTCATTAAGGGCANCAAAGATAGGGACTGGGAGAATGAGAACCACTCACTGCAGGAAAAGATTAGGTTCGAGTCCATTAAGGAACCTGAAGATGTGAGAGTCATCAAATCATCGAATGGCTTGGGTTGGAAGACACCTTAAAGATCATCTTGCCCCAGCCCCTTTGCCCATGGTTTTCACTAGACCAGTTTGATCAAAGCCCCATCCAACTTGGTCTTGAACACTCGCAGTGTGGACAGGACATCCACAACTTCTCTGGATCTGATGAGACGTATCCACGGGTTCCGAGGGAACGGGCAGATAAAGTGGCTAGGCCACTATCCATCATATTTGAGACATTGTGGTGGTCCAGTGAGATTCCTACTGACTGGAAAGAGGGGGAACATAACCTCTATTTTTGAAAATGGAAAAAAACAAGACCTGGAGACCTACAGGCCAGTCAGTCACACCTCTGTGCTCAGCAAGATCATAGAGCAGGTGCTCCTGGAAACTATCCTAAGGCACATGGGAAATAAGGAGGTGATTTTTGAAAGCCAACAGGACCTCATTAAGGGCAAATTGCATCTGAAAAATTTGTTGGCTTTCTATATCAAGGTTACAGCATTGGTGAATAAGTGAAGAGCAACTGACATCATCTATCTGGACTTGTGCAAACCACTTGACACTGTCCCTCATGACATCCTTGTTGCTAAACTGGCTGGACATGGATTTGGCAGATGGACCACTCAGTGAATAAGGAATAGGCTGAGAGGTTACATTCAAAGAGATCTGGTCAGTGGTTGGATATCCGAGTGTAGACCAGTGACGAGTGGTTTCCTCAGGGTTGGTATTGGGACTGGCGCTGTCACCATCTTTGCTGGTGACATGGACAGTAGCATTGAATGTACCCTCAGCAAGTCTGGCAACATCACCAAGCTGTGTGGTGCAGTTGACATGGAAGAGATGCTATCCAGATGGATCTTGAACAGCTGGAGAGCTGCTCCCATATGAACCTTATGAAGTTCCACAAGTCCAAGTGCAAAGTTTTGCATCTGGGTCAGGGCAATCCCAAATGCAAGCTGGTTGGGGAACGGATTGGAAACAACCCTGAGGAGAATGACTTGAGGGTGTTGGTTCATGGGAAGCCTGACATGAGCCAGCAATGTGTGCTTGCAGCCCAGAAAGCCAACCATATCCTGGGCTGCATCAAAAGAAGTGCGGCTGGAAGGTTAAGGAAGGGGATTCTCCTCCACTACTCTGCTCTGGTGAGACCCCATCTGGAGTGCTGTATCCAGCTCTGGGGCTCTCAGTACAGGAAGAGCATGGACCTGTTAGAGTGAGTCCAAATGAGGCCTCAAAGACCACCAAAGGAGAACCTCTCCTATGAAGACAGGCAGAGGGAACTGGGGCTGTTGAGTATGGAGAAGAGAAGGCTGCAGAAAGACTTTCCAGTACCTAAAGGGGGCCTATAAGATAGCTGGAGAGGGACTTTTTGCAAGGGCATGTAGTGATAGAACAAGGAGGAACGGCTTAAAAATGAGAGTGGGTTTAGAATGAATATTAGGAAGAAATTGTTTATTGTGTGAGTGGTGAGACATTGGCACAGGTTGCCCAGAAAAACTGGGGATGCCTCATCACTGGAAGTGTTCAAGACCACAGTGGATGGAGCCTTGAGCAGCTTGGTTCAGTGGAAGATGTCCCTCTTCATGGCAAGGTGGTTGGAACTAGATGATCTTTAAGCTCCCTTCCAACACAAACCGTTCTATGATTCTATGAATCTATGTTACTTGGAGAAAAAGTTTGCGAAAGATAGGAAGTTCCTGATACAGAAAAAAATTTGAATAGTTTTAAGATGCTGAATAAAGTCAAACTGAATTAGGGGCTTATTTTAAAATCTTTGCTGATGAAAACTTATGTTATTGAAAGGAACAGAATGAAAGCCAAATATACCCTGGGAAAATTAGAAAAGGAAAGGAAACTTCTCAAAAAAATTAAGAAACTGAAACTGAGAATTAAGAAAGGAAAAATTATATCTCATAAAGAGAAAAAGGCAGTAGCTTTTATTTAGGTTAGCTGACTACAACTAGAATGCAAGGGGAAATGCCTGGCCTTCATTCTAGAAATTGTTTCTGAGATTGCAAGTGCTTTTTTAGAGCTGAAGCCAGTGTGATAAAGTGCTGTTCTTTCACCAGAAAGAATGTTTGCTTACTATTTCATCATCCCCTGGAGGCACAGAGAAAGAAAATAAGCACATCAGTTGTCATTATGACAGGATAAAAATGGAGCCATCATATTTCAATAACACAATGCAATGAGCAGCCCCATCGAGTGATGAATTATGGACTCTCTCTTTCACACTCAACTATAAGTTAATATTATCTCCCCAGGATAATTAGAGTGAAGTTCAATTACTGACCCTGAATTACCGTGTGGGCCACTCCATGGGTTCTGACACAGCGTTTTACACATTTATCTTTTCACCTAATATGCTAAATCTGCATTGCTCGGGTGATTAATCATACTGGGTCCCATCTAGCTCACACTATTCTTCTTGTATGGATTGGCTGGTCCCTGGAGTCCCCTTGAGCACAATATGAGAAGGTCTATTATGCTGTGTTTTTCTTCCAATTTGTGTTCTTCCTTGTGTTTTGAGATTGTGGTCACTTCTGATGTTTGCCCAAAAAAGCTCACTGTAAAAATGCAACACTTTCAGATAGGGAATTATCCACCTCCTTGCCAGCAAGGAGACAGATAACTCAGTCAGTGCAGGTAAAACATACCTATAAAACTCCAGTTGAAACAGATAGGTCCCTTCATTTCTATGTGTAAAGATGAAAGAAGAGAAATTCACAATAAGGGTCTGGAGGCATTGATCAATTTCCTGCAAGCTGTGTTATTTCTTTCCCTTGTGAAGAACAAATTCTACCCTTGATCTAGTTACTCAAAATAAATCCCTTGCTAATTTTTCATGTGTCTTTTTAGGGCTGTGTATGAGTAACCCCAAATATCTCTCATTAAAATAAAAAAAAAAAAAAACACAACACAAATTGTATATTTAAACCTCTAGATTCAGAACCCTTAGCACAGCTTATTACAATTAGGTTTTCATCAGCCCAGCATCTTGCTAAATATACATTGGTGATTTGAGAAAGCTAGATAATTCCACCTCACTTAAAGAAAATCCTGGTTTACTCCATGAGCTGTCTCAGTGAAATGAAGGAGAAGGGATTAAAAGAGAGTCAGAGGATCTGGATAATCAGCTGTTTAAAGGATAGAGATTGAGGTCATATGCTGGGAGGAATAAAAGAGAATGAGATCCCCTTTTATGTCAGCAGCCATAATACTTAAATCTCAGGTTGCAGGGCATTGGAGTAAGTTGTAATTCCCTTACCCACAGGCCAGAGAGATGGGTAGCAAGGAGAAACAAGAGGCAGGGAAAAATTTGGGCAAGTGACTACACATAACATGCAGATCAACACAATATCATGTAGCAAATTTAGGCTACAGCAAAAAGCTATGCATCAAAACAGAACAGAATCGGGAATAGAAGCAGACCTCAGAAGGGTATCTAATTCCCACCTCTTCCCTGGATGTAACCTCCCTGATTTAGATATCAATAATATGATGCCAGTGAATAATTGTGTTTGCTCTTAGCAAGCAATTTCACGTTAAGCTATAGCCAAATCTGTTACAGGAGTTAGAACCTTGATTTAGAAGTGTTTTTAAACCCACACAAATTTTTTTAGTTGAATTAGGTTAAGATCAAGTTTTATAGATGTTTATGTTTTCTGAACTGGTCTTCTGAGTTCTAATTTTGTCTCTCGGGGTCACAATTTCTACAAATATAATTTATGCTGAAAAAACAATAACTGCTACTAATCTGCTTCTTCACACAAAGAAAAATAGGAAATTTTATGTCTGAGAAATAGCAATTAAGAGAAGAGCAGAAAAAAACAGGGAACATTCAGTCTTCAGGAAAAAGATGGAAAGCAGCTAGAAGCAGAATAAAACTAAGGAGTGAATGAAACACTCATTTAGCCTTCTGCTATGTGAATTGTACTGGTTCATTGCGTGACCCATTTAAATGTACTCATTAAATCCTTAAAATACTATCCATACAAAACAATCAGAAATCAAAGCTAACAGTGTAATTATTCATAATTTTATTACTGAACTAGTACAGTTGTATACTGACATGCTACACCTGCTGAAGTTTGGTGAGTTTTCCAAAGAGGCGTGATGGATCATGCAGGCGTGCTCTGAGTTTCACATTGATTTATTTTGCATTTATTTGTCTTTCAGGGTCAAAGCAAAGTTATGGGCCTTGAGTCCATAAAAGTGCAATCGAAGCAGCCATAAAGGTGGTGTGGAGGAAGGAATATGGTTTTCATATTAGCATAATAACGGGCTGGTATTGTGGCAGAGGACTCCAATCCTCATCAGTAGTCGTTTTTAATTACTCTTGCAGCACAACACAGTTGGAAACCTGACTCCTATAGCATGTTGGATATCTCTCATGAGATTTGCAGTACTTGTTATAAAGTTCTGCACTTTGCCTTTCCCAGGTTAGTATATATGTTCATCAAAAGCCTTCCCATTGCTATCCTCTTTCCCCTTCCCTTTCCTGAGAGAAGCTGGCATCATGATGCAGAGGAGGCTTTAATGGTTCTCAGGTGATCTCAGAGTCTCTGAGTGTTGAGTGGCTTAAAGCCAACATTACTCCAGTCCCTGTTCCGTGCCAAGGGCAGGTCAGAGAGGCAAAAGAAACTCTATCTAACAAAATGCAAACATCAACCTCTTTCCACCTTCAGGCTGTAATACAAGACCCTGTCTGCCTAATCACCTGGAGAAGCACAACCAGAGTAACATAACTGTTTTAATTAGACTTTTTGGATGAGACTAATCCTTTCTTCAAGTAGGACAGGGAATGTTTTCCAGAAGTCCCATGACAATCTGTACTTTTAATCTGCCTGCATATCTCTGCCTTTCCTAAACTGTGCACTGGAAAAGCCTGTGATTATTTGTTTTTCCAACTATATGTAGCAGTCTAATCAGTCTAGATGATGTGCTTTAGCACAGCTGCAACTATAAATGAAAATTTTTCAGTCATTTGATATGTCACATAGATTTCTGTAGATGATCTGTCTGGACTTGAATATGCTTTGATAACCTTCATTGTTGATTTTTTTTTCTTAACATAAATATCTATATTTGAGAATGTCAACCTTCTTTTATCCCATTCTCCCTGATTTGTCACTTTTTTTGTCCACTCAGGCCCAGCCTCTTTACTCCTTTAAACATACTACCTTAAAAAGGAGCCCAGGATTGAGCCTTACCTGTCAACAAGTTGAACTGTTCAAGAGCTACATCATTAATTTCAAGAGCCAGAATAACATAGCAAAGAGCACCTTCCGACTGAGCCAAGCCTACAGAGCTCTGTGTTGGCTCACCTGACAGCGTTGTTACTATTTTACTATTTACTATTTTAGACCATAGAGGTACTGGCTTGAGTCAGGCAACTGTGATGTGAGGAGTCACTCTGCAAACCCAGGCACAGGATGAGAGGGATTGCTAATTGGGTAAGTCTGGCCACCATCTGGCACTTGTAGTCTCTACCTAAACTCTCCAGATGCAGCTCTGAGCAGCTGTAAATAAAGACTTGCAGCAGTCAAAGGTAATTTATATTAGATATTTTATTCTGTTAGTTAAAGTCCAGAGGATTTTGTGTGTCTGACAGCCTTCTGTGAGCCAGAAGGAAGAATATGGGGAGGAGGCAGAGGATGGCAGTTAAAACTACACTGCAGTTGTTTCCAAGACACTTGGATCGCTATGCCAGCAGTTCGGTCACATTTTCAACACACACTTGTGAGAGCAGCTGTTGAACTTTGCCCAGCATGTGTTAGCATCTGAAAAACATACCCAGTTTGTGTGTTGTCCCCCATGAGGTCGATACCATCTATTAAGAAAGACTGAAAATTCAGGATGCAAGTTATGTCATAGTGCTACTGATAATACTATGAAATGTAGCAATGGATCAATCCCTTCCTAATACTATAATTGAATCTTAATTTTATTTTATTTTCTGCCTTAACATATTCCCATATTTCTTTATTACTCTTGCAATTTCACAGGGTTTTTACACTGTACAGTATTCTTACTCTCCATCTTTCTCTACTTATTATTCTCTCTGGATTTTCTCTCCCTCTCTCTCTCCTTTCTTTTTTTATCATTCTTTTCCCTTCTCTTTTTTTTCTCTTACCAATTTAACCTGCTTCATTTTCTTCTGCTCAGGCCTGCATGCCTACAAAAACTCTCCTACATTCAAAAGACAGCAATTTTTCCATCACTTTATCTTTAAAACCAAAGAAGCACAATCTGAAATTGCCCCAGTATCCACTGAAAAGTGCACTGCCCAGGAGTGAACCACAAACAAAAATGCATACTGGAAGTCTCAGTTCCCAAAGATTTTCTTACTCAGTTAGCCCTCAGTTGACATATCCAGTGTTTTTTCCTTCCTTTTTTTTTTTTCACTTCTGTCTCTTTATTTTCTACCTGGTATAGGCCTATGTCCAGCCAAATCCATGTCTACCTTTCTGCTCTTTGTTTACTTAGGACTTCAGCAGTGTCTGTCCAGCTTTTACATAAGAAGGGATTGTAGTCTTTCCTAAGTCTCTAAAGCGTGTGTTGCTGTGTTGATTGTACTAAAAAAAAGGCAAACTCCTTCCCTGTCAATAAGAAGAACAGCATGTGCTATAGCTCTTTAACTGAGCTCAAATTCTATCTCATAAATGGTCCCAAGGGTTTCTTTCAGTTCCATCCAGGGCCACTTGCTCAGCACATTTCCTCCCTGAATCGATAATGCAATACCTGGGCTGGATAACAAAAAGTGGAATGCCACCTTTTTCCTTTTTCTCCCCTCAGACTTTGAGTATAACCAGACACACTGATTAGACCTGCTTTATGAAACTCCATGTGACAACCAAATTAGACATTTGGAACAATACCTGTCTCAAAGAAATTATGTGTGTAAGTATTAGGCTTGCAGTTGAATTTCTCTGTGAAGAGAAAATTTCTGCCTGAAAAAAAAATCTAGTTTATTTTAGAAAAATTTTGAAAGAAGTGAAAAGAAATGTTATAGGCCCAGTTCCACCATAAGTGACTGTGTGGTTACGGTGTGTAACTCCACGAGAAGATTTCCATATAGCAATATTTTGTGGGTCATAGCAGAAAGACTTGCCTTGGTCATTCAACAAAATCTGTAGTGAAATGGCTATTACATAGATTTACCACTGTCTTGCTCTCACTTTCGCGAGTTGTCATTAAAAGACAACTTTTTGATAAAATGGAAAGCTTTCCTTCTTCCCGATCAGTTATCTCATAACATTCTAAATAATACTATAAAGCACTTGTTGAAGCTTACTTCCAAAGACTGTTGCAATATCTCTCATCTGGACCAGACTGACTGCACTGGCAGCAGACAGGAGAGATGTTCTCTCTTTAGGAGGGATTAATCCCCAGCCACGAGGCTCTTAGGATGATGCAGGCTGCTCTATAGACTGTTCTGAAATCTGATGCAGAGGGAAAGGAATGCTCTGTCCTGTGTCCTTTAGATGGTAACAACATCTTTTGGGTAGAAAAGGGAATGTATTTTCCTCAACAGCAGCTACTGCAGCTCTCAGTCCTCCTCTCTTAGATGTTGCTGCTAAAGACGCTCTAGTCCCATTTAGTCGAATTGGTGTAATAATATCATGTTGAAAGATGTGTCAAACTCTAATTTTTCAGTTGTTTCTTTCTCTTACACATAGTCATATATTAAAAAAAGCCAAAACCCCACACCAAACCCTCTCAATTATTTGCTGTGTTTTTTCTATAACACAGCTTTGTGTGCCAGTACTTCCTATTGCACAAGAGTTAAAAGGATATTTTTTTTAACATTCCTGTTTTCTCACATGTTAGCTTTACTACCAGAGGGGTATTTATATTCCTTCTTTTGATGATAGTCCCTGGCACATCTTCAGTCAAATGTAAATAGTGAAATGTCTGATTCTTTAGAATTTTCTAAAACATCCAGGACAACTTCAGAAAGTCATTGTAATAAACTACTAGTTAAGAGCTAAGAATGATCCTACACTATTCATTTCTTCTTCAAACAGTGGGTACAAGAGTTTGTCAGTTATTAAGAT
This sequence comes from Platysteira castanea, assembly GCA_013397175.1. Lineage (NCBI taxonomy): Eukaryota > Metazoa > Chordata > Aves > Passeriformes > Platysteira > Platysteira castanea. The sequence continues at coordinate 1,662,247 of VYXC01013172.1, forward strand.
TTTTTATTTTTATTTTTTTTTACAATTCAGCTCTGAAACTACCTCAAGCTGGAGTCAATACTATAGCTATTTCAGGCACATATTTTTTAAGGAACATTTATGTCATCATTGATTGTCTTGATTCTTTATAACCAAGAACGAGCCAAAACATATTTGCTTACAATGCTGTGTATCTATCGGTATCTGTGGTACAGCATTTTTGATAGGGTTGGTTAATCCAGGAGGAAGGTTAGCCTAAGTTGACAAGATGGAAAGAAGTCATGAAAAACAAATCAGGATAGGATTTCTATATTTATTTCTAAATATTTATTAATGATTGATTGATTGATCCTATGTAGAGTACTCTTTAATGGACTTAGATGAGTTAATTTACTCTTCAGTTTTCCTGAGGCTCTTCTTGGATAGTTCAAAACCTCTGCTAGTTTACAATAAAGCATATGTTGCAGAAATTCAGGATCTGAACCACTTGCTTAGAATTTCCTTCATTTTCTTGCAGTTTTAAAGTCTGAACTGTGAATTGATGAGCATTGTGGGAAATGAGTTCTGTGTTTCCTTTGAAAAGAAATACCACAAAGCATACCATTTACCATCAATTATGATATAGCAAAGATTGTCCAAGAAATTAACCTAAACAATCAAGTCATCCTTTGATATTGTTTCAGTAGCTGACTGGCATTGTCACATTTCAGAAAATTGAATTCAGCTTTATGAAACATATGTTTAAAAGTTGTACTCTTTCAATAATTATGCTATAACATCCCTATTTTATGCAAAGCTAACTAGATATTGTCATATTAAAATAGCAAATCCAATTCATTGCTTATGAAACACATGTTTAAAAAAATAAAAGGCACACTTTAATTATTTCAAGAGTGTTCAGACTGGCTCACCAGCCTACTGAATATTGCATTTGTTTAAAACTCAATCATGCAAAATGAAGACTCGATTTGAAAAATTTTAATAAAGATAACCAGACTATCATTATATCATTTGAATGCTAATCGGTGCTTTCATTCAGTGGAGGGAGCAGCGATAGTGTCAACTTTGCTGGAGGCTCTTTATTTCGCAATAAAAACATTTACATTCTAATGATTTTATTAAAGCATAGTAGCTGTCAGCATCCCCAGATGACTCCCTGGCAAACTGTATCAGTTATCAACTCATATTGCCTTTATCAAAACCACCCAGTGGTGAGTCTAGGCCTGCCACAATGAGATGTCTATTGCTCAGAGAGCTGGTATTTAATCATTTCTTCTTCAGTATTGTTCTGCTTACAGTGCATAAATAAGTGCTTCAAATAACCCCAGAGTGCTACTGACAATGAAACAAAGTATCAGTCCTATTTATCTTTCCCACATTCTTCAGAAATCTTCTTCTCCACTTCTTTTTTTTTCCCCCTTTTTTATTGTTTTGTTGTTGTTGCGGGCACTTTTTTATTCACTCTAACCTATCATCATTCAACAGCTCTGAATTTCTTCATGATGAGCAGTAGAACTCACAGATAGAGTCAAGGAAGGTGATATTTTTTGTGCTAGGAATTGATATAATGAATACTGGAAACAACTGGATTAGAAGTGATAGGTGGACTCTGAAGCAATGTTGACCTTAACAGAAAAACCTAAGGGAAAAAAGCAACCAAGCCCCAAGGTTGCCATTTTATATCTCAAAACAGAAAGAATGTTCCTTATGTAGAGAGTGAAGGGGAAAAAAATGGTGGGGGTGGTAAGCACAAGATTGTAAACCTCCTAGGCAGACCTTGTCAACTTTCTGTTAAGGGACGCTAAATATAAACAGATGCGTGCTATACATTGTCAGGTTTCTTTTCCTGACCAAGCAATGCTGATCCGAGGACAGCTCTCTTAATGGTGATAAAAGTGTGTCAGTCCCCAGCACACATATACATCTGTTTTTAAAAGAAATTCTTTCTCTGGCTTTCATTCACTTTGTTTTTCACTCAGAGAACCAGCACAGATTATTGTGCTCTGAGGAGTCTTTTTTCAGCTGAGCCAACTAAAACCATCTCGATCTCGCTGGTAAAATGACTCTTAATTTGGTGGTAGTGAAGATCTGTCCTCAGACTGTAACTGAATAACTGCTTGGAATAATTTTTTAAACCTTCAGTAGAGATTAGCCGTAAATGTTTGTTTTGTTTTGGTGTTAGCCCAACTGTCTTTGACAGATGGCAGAGTGACAGTGTACTAGGTGGGGGCTTTCAAGTTCAGTGTCCTAACGTCTGACTTTCTTCTTAAACTGCTGAACATCAGTTCTGATCCACTGGGATGTTTTTCTTTCAGAAATGTCATCACATCCTTTTGGTTTATGGCAGCTGTCCATCTACCCAGTCATATTATTATCCATTCTCCACTGAAGTGTTTATTATCAACATCAAAATGCACCATGCAAATCAATAACATATTGTTGTAATGACATTTCTCAGGCTGGAAAATCAAATACTGTTTTCAGTGTTTGGCTGAAATGGCACAAATATGCAAAGTCTATTGCTCAGCTGGTCTACTGGTAGCAGATCTATTTTAAATCTAGATCCAGATTTTGTTTCTGACTCTGCTTCTGATTTGCTCTGCAGCCTTTGGCAAATCACATTGCCTCCATTTGTAAAAGCAGATGATAACTGATCAAAGGCACCATTTCTGACTGGTGTGTGTAATCGCAGCCTAAAATAAGGACAGATTTTGAAAAGACACTTAGACACAGAGAGGAGAAGGGTCAGCAGTGCTAATGCCTGAGTGAGGGATGGATACGACATCTAGACTTGCTCATGAGTGTGTTTGGGGACACTATTCAGGCTGGGTATATTTTGTGCTTGAAGGAAGTGTGATTTTGGCCTCCACTCCTGTTCCTTCCAACCTCACTCAATTTCCATGTTGTCTTATGAGGTTTTAAGATGTGAAGAGGATTTTCAAACTTTGAAATCTTCCACTTCTGCTCCAGATGTTTTCCTGTTCTAATACTGTTGAGAGGTACCTTATTTTAGTAATTTTAAAAAGTACCATCCAGGTCAACAAACATCCACCTGCATTCAGTGAAGAGAGAAAAACAATTGCCTCCTTTTAAATGTACTTCACATTTTTTCCCATCTGATCTTGGTACCAGGCTCAGGGACTCCATTTGACCCTGTCCTGCTCACTTTATACTGAAGCTCTGTTGACCTGACCTCTTTGATATATCAATGTTGACAAACATGCAGTCTGACAAACAAGGTCCTAAACAGAGTCTTTTAGACACAGCAGCAGTACTTCAAACACCCTTCAAGCTGCTGTTCAGATGACGATGCTGCCAGAACACATTTAATTTTTTTATAAGGTGGAAAGTGTACCAACAGTTTAGAAATAAATCCTCAAAAAATAGAATTGAGATTTTATCAAAATGCATTTATTATTGTTTTGCCAAGTGCAGCTTTGAAACGTTATTTTAGCTGTAGCTTTACAAAGTAGCACATTTATCGGTATTGAACATAAGTGGTTTTATAATGTTGGATGAAAGAGATTGAGGAGTTGACTGAGGATGCACTACCAAGCTAAACAGCATTTTTATACAAATGTCATTCTTTTATTAATTATCTTTTTGCATAAACATTCCCATTTCTTATTTTCAGTGCATACATGCATTTCTTTTGACAGAAGCAAAAGCCATATACAAACCAGCTATTTGTTAGTTTCATGGGCAGAAAGAAACTGCTGATTTCAATTATTCAAAAGAAAGGGATTAAGGAAACTGGATTGCTGAAAGGTGATCTGCAAATTAATTTTCCAATGTAGATATTGTTTGTTGAGGAATTTTTATTTTATGTATTTTAAAAAATGAGATTTTAAAAAATTATATTTGGAAATAACATGCCTGGGATAAGCATTTCCTTCACCAATTTAAGTGTGCATAAAATTATCTATATAGTAACCTTTGTTCTCTAAATATTTCATTTTAACAAAAGTTGCTGCAGGTTGTGCTTCAGCAAATTTCTAATTAGAATACTTTCAAGACAGAGGTAAGATGTAGCAATCAGTTATTACTCAGTAAAGCTCAGACAAACAAGAATTGATATAAATTTATGTTAATTATATAGAAAACAGGCCAAGAGAATTCTGAATTTGGCAGAGTGTGCAAGTCTTCCAATAATACCTTGGACAGTCCAACAGAATTGCATTGTTCTAAAATGGATCATGCTTCATCAGCAAGCTACAGACTTCAAAAGATGTGATAGAATCTGAGCTCTTACTGCGAAACACAATAACTGTTTCTCATTTCTTTCTCTAACATGCATTTATAGAACAGAAAAGCTGTAAGGAGTCTTTCACCATTTTTACATTACCGAAATTCCTCCTTTTTTGCAGTGGCTGGGAGTATGGAAGAAATTCCAGAAACCATGTTTTCCTCTTAGGGATAAATCCTGCAAACCTCAAGAAAACACAGTTTTCTTTGAAGAATAGCAACCTGTGGCAGACAAGACTGATCTCTCACCTCCCTTCTACTTTCATTAGTACATCACACAGTGTTCAGAGAGAGCCTTAGGATGGACAAGAGGGCCTACAAAACAAAACCCCATTCCCACTCCATCTAGCACTAACTCTGAGTGAACCTGACAATTAGAGGGAGTGGAATCAGGAGACAGATGAGCAGTGGGATGAGGTGAGCTCATTCAAGGGATGCCAAAAGTGACTGTTTTAAGAGAAGTACCAAGCAGGCTCCAGAACTTTATCTCTGTGAAACACAAAGCCTGTTGTATTTGACACTATCCACTTCCTGTGACAATTTATTGCTTGCAACACTGAAAAGTTCCACCGTCATACAAGCAACTGCTGGACGGGGAAAATGTGGAGGGACACCACCTGTCAAGTGAACATCACAGATACCAGAGCCTTTCTGTGTGGTTTCAGAGAAGAATATATGAATGATAGAGTAATTGTAGAATCTAAAAAACTGTCACACTATGAATTCCTTATGTCTTTCTTCCCCGATTAATGAAGTGACCAGAATGACGTCACTGAAGAACATGAATAAGTGGTAGTAATCTTTTGTCTCTTTTCTATTACTTTCTGATATTTTGATATTTGCTGCTGCAGATATTGTATCAACAACAACAAAAAACCAAAAGCTTGAGGGTTTTTTTATTATTTTTATTATACTTAATAGAAAAATAGTATAATTCAAAGCAACAACTTTAGTGATGTTAACACCATCATATGATCTGCTGCGATCTTTTTCTCATTTTGACTACTTTTAAACTGTCAAAAGGACTTTTGATTTCCACTACATATAGAAATGTTTCCAGATGTACACAAACACATGTGTGAACCTAGAGACTTTTGTTTACTTATGAAAAAAATGGATTGGTCTTAAAATTGGTGTGATAATAAATAAATGGCATTCAACCAAAAGTAAATATATATGTATTCATCTTTGAGCATTTTTAAGACTGCTTGGCACCAGAGACACTGCAAAAAACCACACCACACAGCTGTAGAAAAATCAGATGACTCTTAGTTTCTCAAAATTTCTTTCTATACCTATACCAAATATTCCTATATTCAAAATGAATCAACAAAATTAAAAAAACATGAATAATTAATTTCTCTCTTTCTGTAGGCAGCCACCAAAGTTGTCATGCTCAATAATGGGTCTTAATAGGTTTTTCTGTACTTTAGATAACGAGCTGTGAAAACTATGCGCAGTGTTGCTCACCTGAAAAAGTGTGAAATTAGCACATGGTCTCTTGACCTCCCTGCAGAAGTTCTTCTCAGACTTTGCCTGCTCTCTGAGTGTCTCCCAGTTTCTGTCATTTAAAAGAGAATCTCTCTTGTACAGAATCTGTGAAAACCACGTCAACATGAAAACAGGTTATAATCTCTCTGAGGGTAAGCAAGGGATTACTGGAGCTAGCACACCATTTGAGTAGATTTTTAGCAAAAGATGTAGATTTAATAAAGTGAAATATTTGATGGAAATATGTCAATTTCACAGCTTCTATATAGAAAATAAAAAAAATTATTTTTTTCTCTTGATGTTCAATGAGATGAAGTGAGCACTTTTTAAAGTTTTTGCTCTGTTTCACTGAACCACATAGATTATTACATTTATTTTAATATTATAATATGTATATTTATCTCTGTATATTTTATACATTCATTTAGTCTATATATTTAAAATTCACATGGAACAGAAAACTTATCAAAGGAGACATTTCAATGTTGCCAATTAGACTTTTGAGATAATTTTTATCAAGCAAAAATTTTTGGAATGTCACGTTTTTGTTCTATTTGGAATGAAGCCCCCCAAAATGTTGCAAATCCATTAAGTTCTAAAATTATGTAAAATCTGAAAAAAAAGGTTTATACTTTTGTTCATCTAGGTAAATGTCATTTCTTCTTAGGCAAAATCTTATCTCATTCTATTCATGCAAAGTGGTCTTGCTGAAGTGAAGTAGCTATGGAGGATGAATAAAATTGTCCTGTCCCCAAACCCCTGGCCTTTGCTAGGTGGAATTATTTTCATTAGTTGTATAAAAGACTGCCTTTTAGATCATAAAACAATGCCTTACCCAGAGTGGGCTGGAATAGTGGCTGTGATGGGGGTGGTATTCATTACCTCTGTCCATTTGGGACACACAGAACGAGTAAAGGCACAGTTTGAGGCTATATTCCCTTTCCTGAGATCCTGCCCATGACAGCACAGGGATTCCCCCGATAAGCAAAGAAGAGGACTAGTGCCATGACCAAGCACTTTCTGAAGCAAAATTTCCCCCTATGAGGATGAGTGCTGTTGAGCCTGGTGAGGATAACATGATGTAGTTGGCGCAAGGAACAAAAGCATGTCCAAGTGGAGTAATTATGTAAAAAGCTGTAAGAAGCTTTCAATAACATTCAGTAAATGAAGGGATAAATTAAACTACTGACACTTAAGAATTTGTTTCTTTTCTTGCTTTCTGGGAATCCACATTTGAAAAGGTCTGGGGCATCGTATAGAGGGATTTATCTCAAAAATGTTATTTTAAAAAAATTTTCAAAAAGTCTTGTTTCACTAAAGACCTGATAATAATTTTAACTTAGTTTCTCATTATGAAGTTATGAGACTATATATATTCTTAACTGTTTGAGCATTATACTGGGCCAGTTTTTCTAATGTTCTTCTAATGTTCCTAGAAGAACAAAAAACCCTCCAGGAACTGGTTTAAAATATGTTTAATGTTTTTATAAAATAAAAATTAATCATATTTTTATGGCAATTCATTTCTAAAAACAATGTTCTGAAGAATTATTAACAAATTTACAAATTATCTGGGAAGCTAGTGGTTTGAATCACATTCATCTTTTTCTTCTCACCCTACATTTTCATGAGCTTTCTAACATGATCAGATATGCCTTAGAAAGCTATAGCATGACACTCTAAACACATATAATCTAAATGCTGCTCTTCCACTTGAACTAATGATGTACACGACTCTAGCAAACAAAGAATATTCATTTGCAATAAATCAAAAAGCACTGCACTTTATATAATTGCACATAAAATATATTAAGAGAAGCTATTAAGGTTGCAAAGTCAAGCATTCAAAAATTTGAAAAACCCAGAATTAAAATTGCTCATGCAACCTTAATTTACTTTGTCAATGTATGCATTATTATAAAGATGTTAATAATATGATCACATTCCTTTTTTTCCTTTTTTTTTTTCCTGCAGTACCTTTGCCTCATAAAATGGATAATGTTTTCTTACCAATAGCTATTCACTGTACTCTTTTCCCATCATCTTTCAGTGTGCGGTCTCTGGGACATATATATTTATTCAAGGCTCTTCTGAAGATGCAACGATGAACACACTGCATGGCTTATCTATAGTGCTGATCATTCCCTTGTACTTAACAAACAAGGGAATTTACGCCCTTGCAAAAACAACTGGGTTGGAATGATATTCATGTCAATGATACTTCCAAAATAAACGGTGAATTAGAGAGGCCTGTTGTCTGAATTATATTTTTTTCAAAAGAAACTTTAATTAGATAGCATTTTCTAGGTGGAAAGAATTTTTATTTTCTATTTTTATTTGCTGCACTTGTAACTGTGAATTCTCATTTTTTATGCCAAACAAGTTCTTGGGCCTCTAATCATCCAACCAAGAACCTGAAGAATGCACAGATAGCGATCTCATGGAAAAATCTTTTCTTGCCCAGGAACACAAAGAACCTCTACAGCACAGTCATAGTCTCTGAAGTCAGGATTTGAGTCCTGACAGTGTCAGCCTGTGTGATTCAATGGAATTTTAAGTTAATCAGTTCACCCTAAAGGTAACACCCATGTATGCTCGGCTGCGAGGCCCTTCAGTATATTGTATTTAGCTGGCTACAAGGGGAGCTTCAGCACCTATATGGCATGTAGACATCTACATTTGTCTGTCTTAATCTGCAAATTGAAATCCACTCCAGTTCTCTTGCATAGTCTTAACCATGAGATTGTTCTGATTCTTTCCTCCCTTAACTTCCCTTCCTTCACGTTTGCTACATATCTTCCAACTTCTACAATAAAAGATGCTTTTCTGTCCCTAAGGTAGATTTCTGAACATGACATTATATTAATTAACAAAGCTTAGGTCATTAGTAAACAACATAATGACTGTTAATGTAGCTCACTTTTTCCTGGAAATGCCAGGAAATCTTTTGCTTGATGCTGGCAGCAATTCCCATTTAACCTCTTTGTCTTTTGCTAAATTTAGCCTTTATAAAGGCCTAGCTAAATTTTGTCTATGTCCTTCTGAGATTTGCTGTGAATGCCTTCCAGTTTTCCATTGGGATTCTTTCCAACCTTCCTTTGACTCATTTACACTTCTCTCCTATTCCCAATAATTTTCAATTCATAACATTTCCCTGTTCTTTTGACTAAAAGGACTGTTCCATCCGCTTGAATCAATTGGTTGTCCCCTTCTTCAGGTCACCCTGTCAGCCCTTGTGTTCTAACAGTCCACCACTAGTTTGGTCCAGAAGACAGTCTGAAGACAGATGTAGTCCAACCTGTCCCAGACTATATTCCTCTTGTAGCGACAATTAGAAACAAAAGTTTTCTGGGTTTTGTGTCTTCTTGGGATTCAAGGATGAGCTAATGGGGAAACTGGCAGCAGTGATCACCTCTGTGTGAACTAAGACCGAGACTAAACTCTATGCTAGAAGGCCTTGCAGATGGCAAATCTGACACAGTCTGCAGCAGCCTAAATTTACAGTTTCAGGAAAAGTCCTACTCATCCATTGGCATAGTTGAGCATGCCCAGATTACCATGGAGAAGTGTGTTCTTCACCAGGCTAAAAATAAATCTGGGAAGATTTTCTAAAGGAAACAAATGCCATGAACTATTTTCCTGCCACTGTCCTTCCTCCAAGTCCTATAGGATATACGTTTTCTTGTCTAAAACACGTTCAAATATTGGAATGTTTCTGGAATAGCATCATGGTTATGGCTGAAATTTTGCAAAGAAATTCAGCTTTACTTATCCCATTAGGGAAAGGTATTTCATCCCTGATAACTCAATAAAGTTATTTACATACAATGCTTTTTTCATAGGTGGCCAGTTATTTTTCATAATGTACAGTACTATCCACACCACTCATAATTACTGAACTTCAGTGTATATTCTTGGCTCACAGGTAAATGAAAGCTAATTAAAATTGCCATCACTGTTACATTCCCTGCTAAACTTCTGATCCTATATCTTCTAAAATCATTTACTCTGAGGGCTTTAGCACATGGTCTTATATGTTCAAAAATCTTCCATCCAGAGGACAATGAAAACAGGGATGTGTGCTGAACTCTGATCTCCCTCTCTGATTTAAAGCCATAAACCCAGAGGCATTAAAAGTAAGTTAATACTTGTTGAAAAAAAATTGCAAATGTGTTTAAAAAGTAATTAGTGAATAATTCCTTTAGTTACTTTTCTCTCTTCCTTTCTCATTGAACTTGACCCTGTTGTCTATAGGAAGCATTATAAATTTTGAAAGTCTCTCATGAATTGGACATTTTAATGAACTGCTCACAGCAGTCACCTGTCAGTGGCCAGTTTATTGGAGAGAGTGAGTGAAAATTTATCTCTCTGCACAATATGTAACACTACTTTTCACAGGGACCTGGGCTAATTTAACTCTGCTGTTTTCTGAATTAACAAGGCTTGTCTTCAAACCTTTCGACATAGGAGCATTCTGTTCTGTTATTATTTTAGTGCTTGCCTTCCCACCCTCCCTCGGGACGTGCATTATTTAATCCATCTGGAGCCTTAATAACCAAGTTCCCCTGCTCTCCCTGACCCCAGTGATTTATGTTTCATATTTCATGCTGTGGTTGGTCTTTTACCACTTATATTCCCCCTCCTTATCCTGGTCAATCTTTTTTTTATTTTCCCTTTCCCTCTGCCCCCCTCCC
>VYXC01013172.1:1672680-1788551 GCA_013397175.1 Platysteira castanea
CTTTCTTTTTTTTTGGAGGAAGGATAAATATTTGACAAGTGGACTGTTTGTCATGCAAGCCCTAACACAGTTACAGTTAGGGAGGGGAATAATTCAATCTGCCAAGAGTTAAATGCTGATAGATCATTGGATGTTGCTAGGGCAGGGGTTGTGCCACTCATAATTTTTCCTACTGATACAACTATTTTATGGAATATGACATACATCTTTAGGTGTTAAATCATCCCTAGAATAATTTGTCTGTCAGGAATCAAAGTGAAAGGAAATAAAATCACCAGAGCACAGAGTTGTATTGCTAAATCTCATATTCCGGAGAGGCTCATGCTTGCACTTTAGTGTGTGGTTGTATCTGTGTCTTTAAATAAAAACAACACACACAGAGGGAAGAAAATCATGAGGGAAGCTGGGGTGGGAAGGCATTTGCATTGTGAATGTTGGATTCACAATCAGTCTTCCTTTGCTCTGTACCTTCCTTACTCCCCGTTCCTCATATCCTTCTTATCAGATTTTGTGTTTAATGCCCAGCCTGAACTCCCCGTCCTACACCCACAAATCTGACTGAACACAATAGCACTGATAAAACGGAAGCAAATTTCTTCTATTAGTGACTGACAGCAATTTGAACAAAATGAAGTTGTACCATGATATCGTTATATATACAAGGTGCAAATAACCTAGTTTGAATAATCACAGCCTCTGTCCTTTTAAATGATTTTTCTCCCCCATTTAAAGGGAGGCCTTTGATGTGATAATATTAATTCCCTCTGTGCTTGAAGGAAGGAAAAAAAAAACCTAGGAGAAGCGGAAATTAAATGAGTAATGCAATGTCAGTCAATCTTTTAAACCAGGGCCTTATTAACAGCTAATCATTTTGTCATTTTGTCGCTCAAAGTAATGAATTTGATAGGAGGAGAAGGGAATGTTTTATGTTTATTTTTATTAGTTTTAAACAGAAACAGTTGTGGAAATATTATATTATCAAGACTCACAGCATTTAAGTGGTTTCTGTTCAGCATATCGCTATTTTTCTTTTCTGCCAGTATCTGATTGCCATAATTTTGAATAATCTGCTTGTCTTTCAAAAAAAAATTGAAAAGGATATTCATCTCAGGCATAGCACAGGGTTCCATCATTGGAGATGCATTAGGCTTTTGTTAGGTATTTCTTTACATCCTATTTATTCAGAAGTATCTAAGTAATTAATCGCTAGGATAGTTATGCAGCTGAAAGGAACGGTATATGTTTCTCAGCTGCCAGCATCTGAAGACCAGAAAAATTACAGGGAAAAGACCATGAATAACTTTCTGTTTCTAAAAGTGTAATGTATGGTTTTGTTGTATTTTAAAATTCTCTAGGCTACAGCTACACATTAAACATGTACTAGCAGAATGCATTAAATATTTGTTGCTGAGAATGGCTTCTCTATCGATGTCCCTGTAGCATTCTCCTTTGAAATGGCAGGGGTGACCTCTGAATTGGGACTCCAGAGGACTCTCAAATTAAGTACTTTGAACATGGTGCCATTAAAAGACTTGATCTAATGTTGATGGTAGTTTTCCATCAGTAAAAACTGTGATACTGGGCACAAAGAGAACACAAGTATCCACAGCCTCCTATGGGGCTGCAAATTTTGGGTTGCCTCAATGTTGCCCTTCATATGCTTCCACTACATTTATGTGTTTACTTATTTTATATTTTCTTACTATATTCTACCTTATTTCACACTTACATTTTAATGGCTAGAGAATGGACTGTGACTCTAGAGAAGTACAGAAAAAAACAGTCCCTTGATCTCCAGCTCAAGGCCAGTCTTCATTTACCATGAATTAAGTTAGCAAGCAAATCAATACCTGGTAGCCTAGTGATACATCTGGTGATTTACTTACTCATTGACTGAAAAGTAATTGAGTGGGTTAGACTACATGTGAAAACACTTCTGTAATATTAGCATAGGTTCCATTTGATTTTTCTTTTTTCTAACATGAGTGTATGGAAATTCTCTCTACCAGGATGGAAGCATTTACTGCCAAGGGAGACACACACATGACAGTGGATAAAGCCAACACTCCCTAAAGCCTAAAGAGGAAATGCTGCTCTACTCAAATAATAAAAAGGTAGCTATGAACAAACTCAACTTCCAGACAGTTCACAAAGTGAGGGAATGCACCATCTATTGAAATTCGCCAGTGGCAGGAAAAAGTGTCCTACTATCCACAGTTTCAAGTTACAGAAATAAAGTAAAAACACAGTGATTTTTACAAAACACTGAACCCAAGGTTATGCCTGGCTCCTGCTTGAGTCCTAGAGTCATTGCTTGTTCTCTGCTCAAAGAATTCAGACATATCTATGAGTTTAATAAATGGATGTATAACAACTGTGACCACAGTAATTGTCGTCATACCCAACCAACTGATAGCAAATATGAGATGAAACCTATTAGCTAAAAAATTGTTGAAAGAAACCCACATGAAATTATTAGATCTCACATTTTTGGTGGTCTAGGATTGCACACAGGTACTCAAAGGTCAGCTGTCATACATAAGTTTGGCTAAGCTGTGTTAATGAACCTTTGTATTGGAGTCCTAAGCATGGCATAGTATTGGAGCAACTACACTTCCAGCTCTCTGGGTCAGCTGATATTCTTGTTGTCTTGTTTCAGAGATGTAAAAAACAGGAAGAAGAATATGAAATGCTCCTAATAGTGTAGGAATTTTGAATATTTTTAGTGAGTGTAATCCATTTTCTTATGGCAATGACCACTGTTTTTCAGTGAAAGTGTTACTCAGGAGCCTGTGCTAAGTGATGATTCTTCCTTTTCATTAGCTTTACATAGCTAAGTATCCTTTGTGCTATAGAAGAAATGCCCTTGTGGGAACTGATTGCTGCCATTAGTCTGTTGATTCAGTTGATTGCTGCTTTAGGCTGTTCATTTAGTCTCTGCTCTCCTCAGAGAAGCTTGTCCAGAGAGTCTCATAAAGCAGTTTCTCTTCAGAGAGAAAAACCTTCAAAGCATTACCAGAGATATTATTTCCTTTCTGCTTGTATGGAGCAAAGACATCAAAGAAGTAGCTGGATCCATAATCTACAGCATATTCAGAAAGTACATAAATTTTGCAAATTTCTCTATAATTAGTTGGAAATGAAATTTTGGTATTGAAGACAGAAAGAGTAGTTGCAGAATCACAGAATAATTTAGATTGCAAAGGACCTCTGGAGGTTGCCTAAGGGTCAGCGTGGATCAGGTGGCCCAGGGCTGTGTCCAGCCAAATTCTGTGGATGGAGGCTCCACAGTCTCATCAGTCACTCACCAGTCCAACCCTTAAGACTGAATCCAAATTTTCAGCAGCTAAAACCAAACAATACATTGATAATTAATTCTTTTCATGAACTAAATTTTTCTAAAAAACATTTTCTTTTTTTAATCAAAAAGTATTTTCATATCAAGTGTTTCTGATAGTCTTGGTCTACATTTTGAACATTTATACTTCAATTTTATGGAGCAATCAGAAGAGCTCACTTTTTCACTGATTTTTAGTACTTATGGTGAAAAGAAACTTCAGCTATCCTTCTGTTGTAAGAGAATTGCACAGTTACCACCTGACTCTGAAAAGACATATAATAAATATCATTGTTCAAATTTAGTTGGAATTTGGGATACAAACACCTAAAGTATGAAATGTTTGTCAGCTAAAGGAGTCTACATTCTTCTCTTGAATATTCTCTTATCATATACACATTCTCCATTTGCTATTAGAAAATCACACATCTTGATACATGATAAAAAAATGTGTATTTGCTGCAAATATTCAGTGCATTCTTATGAATAGAGCCAGTTTGCTACACATGCAAACTCTGTCTCTCTGCAAATAAGGAGTCATCATTAAAAATGCTATTACAAATAAAATATGAAATGTGAGGGATCATCTGTCCTTCATAATAAAACCTCTTTTTTCCCCCAAAATATTGTGTCTCACAACTACAATTCTTATTCTTTCCCTAATCACTGCCTCACATTTAAAGATGGCTGAACTCATCACCATATAGAAATTTGGCTTGAAAATTTTCTAGTCAGGAGGCAAAGACTTAAAAAACTGAGGAACACATTTATTTGTATATTTATAATTGCAGATTTCTGTAATTAATAATAAAAGCCATGCTTCAGAAAGGAACCTGGGGGTCCTGGTTGACAGAAAGTTGAATATGAGTCAGGAGTGTGTTCTGAGGTGTCCCAGGCACAGCATCACCAGCTAGTCAAGGGAGGGGATTGTCCTGCTCAGTTTTGCGCTAGTGCAGTCTCTCCTCCAGTGCTGCTTGCAGTTTTGGGCCAATATAAGAAAGATATTAAACTATTAGAGAGTGTCCAAATGAGGGCAATGAAGATGGTGAAGGGCCTTAAGGGGAAGCTGAATGAGAAGAGGCTGAGGTCACTTGGTCTGTTCAGCCTGGAGGAGACTGAGGGGAGACCTCATTGCAGGTACAACTTCCTTGTGAGGGGAAGAGGAGGGGCAGGCACTGATCATTTCTGTGCAGTGATGGTGACAGGACCCGAGGGAATGGCCTGAAGTTGTGTCTGGGGAGGTTTAGGTTGGATATCAGGAAAAGATTCTCCACCCAGAGGGTGTTCGGGCACTGGAAGAGGCTCCCCAGGGAAGTGGTCACAGCATCAAACCTGACAGAGTTCAGGAAATGTTTGGACACTGCTCTCAGGCACATGGTGTGACTCTTGGGGTGTCCTGTGCGGGGCCAGGAGTTGAACTCTATGAACCCGATGGGCCCTTTCCAACTCAGCTGATTCTGTGATTCTGCGGTTTGTCCAAACACGCACACACTTTCACTACAGATCCTATACTTTTATATTTTTTTAAGGTATTTCTGATCTATACTTGTATGCCATTTTACATCTTCTCAATTCCTTAAGATTTTCCATCTGAAAGACGGGAAGGAGTATCTTTTGCGGAATATAATGTTATTTACTAATAAGGCACATTTTCCATAAATTTCTTATAATTTTCTCTGTGTATCAATACCAATATAGTTTTCAATATCAATATTCATTTAAATATAGAGAGCAAGGTCTATGTGTAAAGTAACCTGCGAGCAATGATATACACTTATGAGAACACTAGAGGAGCAAAACTCTTCAGAACATATGCAGGGATAAAAGCTGATATAGTTGAAGGGATAGCATTAAAATGTTTTTTGGTTTTTTTTGATATGGAAAAGCACCATCATTTTTACTAATTTATTGAAGAATTATGACCTGAATAACTTGTACTAAAGCCAGCCACAAGTAGATATATTTGGCAGACAGGACTGGAAAACACCACTGTAGAGAACTAGGGCTATAATGTAGGATATAGTATTCATCTCATCTCCTGAACCATTGTGTCAATAATGTGTGAAACAAAATATTTCCAATATTGCTAGGCCAAGAATTTTTTAAATAGGAGCCTACATTTATTTCCTTAAAGTCTATCTCTAGATACACATATAAATGACCTGTTTTATTAAAAAAATTTGAGTTCACAAAACATTAAATCTCAATAGGAGTTTTTGGGTACTCTGTAGTTCTGAAAATCAGGCCATTTCTTTATGACTGAATATTGGTTTTAGGAACTTCAGGTTTTGAAAATCTTGGTCATTGATCCAAGTTTGTTTCTCATAGAAATCAATATGAGTTTTTTTCTCTGTTTTAAATGTGAGTAGGATTATATACTTCATTAAAATATGAAACTATTCACAGCAGCATAATACATAGACAGCTTGTGCAAATTTGAAGTCAGGCTATTGTCTTGTGGGCATGTGACTAAACTGCAGAGGCTGATAAATCATAAAACCAAATGGGCTTTCTCCCGATAACTGGACACACTTTAAATGCCCAAAAGATAAAATATAGGCTACCTTGTAATTTTTTTTCTAGTACTCTGAATAAATAATATTACATGGACAGTAACAGATTGCCCCCAACATAATAGAGAATAATATTTCAAAATCCATATTTCCTGAATATACTTTGTTTAGTTATTTGGATCATCAATATGGATAACTTTCTGTATAGAGTTATGAGAAGGAGAATATTTTTCCAATACTTAAAAAAATACTGACATTTTCAAGGCATGGAGTTTGATAAAGTTTGTCATGCAAAATGTCCCCAGATTGTTCCTAATAAAATCAGACCCTGAGGATGTTAATTTGGAAAGAAAAGATCTGAGGAATCATAATGGCTGCACATATAAGTTGTTTAAAAGCAACTTCTCTATTTTGAGAAATATATTTATCCTATAGAGTAGTATATCATGTTGTCTTTTCTTTATACTGTAAAAAATATCAGCATGAAATGAACAGTGAGAAGTAACAACAATCTAGAGTTATTTTATATATCTCCAGATATAACTTCTGTTTACCCAGATCCTTATCCATGTTACTCTCTGGCAAACAGGAGGGAGGAACTCCCTATCTTAATTAAATGCTTCTAAGACTCTCAGAGTTGGAGTACTTTTTCCTTGGGAATTATTATTGGAAACACAGGTGCTTAAAATTCTCTATTGCACCTTTGTCATATTCAAGAGACTCATCTTTGTAGTTAGAGCAGTTTCAGTAAGAGCTGTATTTTGTGTGCCCTGAAAGGTTGATATGCTGATAGGTTATTTGGAGCTGATTACTTCTTTCAATAAAACTGTTACATCCTCCAAAACCAAAGCAAAATCCAGTGACCTGAGATACTAATTTTAACAGTATTCATACTTTTTTTTCCTACAAACACTTGCAAGTAATTTCTGTAAATAAAATTATGTCATGTTCCAAGAATGAAAAGACATATAGTCTTCCAGTAATGTGGTATGGTGTGGTACCTCTAAAATGTTTCAACTGCTGTCTGAAAAAAATACATATGATTATATATAGATTTAATTGCAGAAATGTGGACTTAAGTTTATAACATTCAGAATATTTAAATGGGTTCAGGGAAAAAAAATTGTAACTTCTGTGGTTCAAAATTTTAAATAAAATACCAGCTGGTCTGCTATCAGCACTGTTTTATTGCCGCTCTGTATGATTTCGGTTTGGGTGTATCTAAGTAGAAGTTGTCTTTTACTGTTTTTAATCTATTTTACTAGAGCATGTAATTGAGTAGAATTTCACCTTAGATCACTGTTCTAATGAAAAAATAATTCAGTATCTTATACATGTAATTAAACAAGCAATAGCCACATACATCTTTAAGTTCTACATTTTATTGACAAATAGGATTATGTTATATTATATATTTTCTAAAGCATCCCTGACATAAAAATAGGGCGTCCTCTAACAAGTTCATCAAGAGCTCAAAAAAGAGCCTATCTCATTAAAAGCAAATTTAGGATTTATCCTTTTCTTCAATCTATGTTAGACCAGAAGTGAAGTGATCTTACAGAGTGAGGATTGCAGAGACAAAGAGGCAAGCACACAAGGCTTACTTGCTGACTACTAGGCAGCTTCTCGAACAGTCACTTCCTCACTGGCAGTCAAGGAATTCTGAAACAGACACTTGCCAATGAGCAAAATGAAGACGAGTCACATTACCCATCTTAGAAGTGCACTATATTTTGTTTTAATTTCTGTATTTAGTACTGTCCCAAAGGGCTGTATCTGTGCTTGTAAATAAAATGATTGGGTGTCTGTCCTCTGATCCCCAGGGGCATGTGACACAGCACAGCTTGTGTCCATATGGTTGAAGTCTCATAATCTCAAAAAAGCAAAGTAGCCTCATTCCTACTGAATCTTGGTAGCAGTTTCTGAATTATTCAGCCCTCTGAAGTGTGCCTAAGTGCTGTCTGGAAAGGACTCAAATCCAACCAAGGCTTAATGGTTTAATAGCACAATGGCATCTAATCTGAATTTATTGCATTCATCAAATGCACACAGCTCGCAACTTGCAAACAGATTCACCCAGGAAAAGCCTTACAACATGGTAAATAAGTTCAGAAACTTTCAGAGGGCTATACTGCATACGCTATGTATGGGGAACTGCATATAGGTGTGAACGACAATCTGCACGTCCCTCTTCTCTGTGCAGTGCATAGGCATGCAGTGAAAAGAAAAGTGAGTATCGTTCTGTGTGTTGAGCAGTCAGGATGTATGGTTTCAAACTTGCTGTTCTCAGTCTTGCTCCACAGTGCTGTGTTTTGTGTTAGTTGGTAGCTAACCAAGTTGGTAGAGTACTTGCAGATCTAGGTTAGATTCCAAGAAGTAAACTGATTACAAAAATTCAAAAATCCATTAGATTGATGAGATGGCAGCTTGATCAGTTAGAAATGTAGCCCTGTGATTTTTTTCATTTTAGATAACTATTTTTTTATTTAAAACATTAGTACTCAGAGAAAAATTGGATTGTTATGCTGAATTCAAGGAGGCTTTTTAAAAACTTTCCTAGAAATATTCTTGCCATACAAAAGAGACTGTGACACACAGAGGTGACATAGGTGCTTATGGTACTCTGTGACATAATGAATGAGGCAAGAAGCCAAGTTCTTCCAGCAAATTTGGATGTACTAATAGCCTAGCATAAGACCTCTCATTTTTTTTTCCTTTATATGGTAGCTAAGTCATAATATGGTCCATTTAGAATGTGATCTTGCAGAAGCTGCTTTAATTCTGTGTATCTTTATACCCTGAACTTTGGGTGGCAGTTGCCTTCTGTCATAGCGAGTTGCTTGTGCCACCATCTCCTTGTAGACATTTAATCCAGCAGTTCTTATTAGACATCTTGAAGGGCCAGGAAGCTTGTGTTCACATAGACAGCGAATTCTTTCTTTATCGATCACTCCTTCAAGCTTTTTGGGATTGCTTTGGCTATGACCCAAATGAACAATACTTGAAGATTCTACTGGCTCTTCTTTCCCTGACTATGGGGGAGATTTATACCACTGATCGCGTTATTGTTACCAATATGTTCCCATATACTGCTAATGCCTACTTCTCATGAGCTCACTTAAATCAGGAGGGACAGGGAAAGGCCTGCTCCACTTTGCTCTTTTTCGAACAACATTGAGAGACATTTGAGTGTGCATTGAGGACACTTTTTATCTTAAGGGTTCCTCAGAATTATATTTACATTAAACAATACTGATTTCCAGCAGCCTGTTGCTGTAGTTCTCTTCATAATTTTCATAGAATTGTAGAATATCCAGAGTTGGAAGGTGGCCACTAGGATCATCAAAGTCCAATTCCTCTGAGCAGTTACCCTGGGAATAATATATAATTTGAGTAAAATTGTCCAAATTCCTAAATAAATAACCAGCACTTAGAAAAAAATCCCTATCCCTAAAAGGAACTTTTGTGTGGCTGTGGATTTCATGCTGGATGTTTTAAATGTATTTTCCTCTAGAGATTATACATGATCTTTGGGTTTAACAAACACACTTGGAACTTTGTGAAGAGACACCTGAAAGTTAAATGCTGAGATACCGACAACCCTCTGCCTCCTTCTGCCAGCCCTCACTTATGTCTCTGCCAATTAAATCTACAGTACTCAGGCTAAAATCTATTTTACAATTTGAATAGTGTTCATCTTCACTTATTGTTACATGCCCCCAAGTAAAATTACCTCATGAGTTCCTAGTGGACTTCACAGAATCTTTTAAGCTCAAATACACTTGTCTTTTTATCTCTTTTTTATCTATTCCTATATGCTTGCATTACAAAAACGATACTAAAATAAACTATTTTTTTAAAAAAATTCAACGCTGTATGTCTTCCTTGACTTCTCTGTAGTAGCGTTGTCAAATAAAACTGGACTACTAGATTTTATAAAATTATCCTAAGGGTTCAGAAGAACACCTGCAACCCTGCTGGAGAGAGCAATGTGCAGTTCAGCACCTAGGAGTACTTGAGATATAATGCCATGAGCCATTGGCTTTGGCAGCATAACTGAGTGAAGAAATTCCGTTTCTCTCTGTCCCCATTCCCAGATGATCATTCCTATCCTTGGAGCCTCTGAACCTGGAATATTTGATTTTCTTTGGTTTACAGTGCAGGAACCTAGAGATAACATATTAAGATGGGAAGTGCGAGAGAATGAATCATTAGAAAAAAGGTAAAAGCAAAATTAATTTACAAATCTACAAAATTCGACATTATTTCTGTAGACGTGATACGCTAAGGGTTCCATAAGATGGGATTTAAAGCATAACAAGGGTTTTTAGTCAGCTATGCTACAGGCTTCTGTTACTCTTTCTGTGTGCAGATTGATCCAGGCTAGAGATGGGGATGATGAGAGAAACACACTGGAATGCAGTTTGAGTGAATGACCTGCTCACCTGATTGGCCAGAGATATCAGCTTCTTCTTTTTATTTTTTCTTTTTTTTAATTTTCTGGCGGTAGGGTTCAGAACATCATGTTTCTTTGCTTTAATAAAAATGAGATACATGACATCTCTGACTTGCTGGTTTGCCCTGATGCTCAGCCCTTGTGAGAGTGTGCGCACGCAGACGCGTGCATCCTTTGCGTGCCACAGCCCTTCATTAACTTCTGACTTCATCAGAGGCTGGGTCAAAAAGTACGACGTGCTACAAATGGAGCACCTTTCTTCAAATGTGTGACCTTCATGCTTTCTGATTTATTAGTGCAATATGGTATAGGGCAATATCACCTAAACATAATGTACTTATCAAACACATCTTTCCAGTAACTTGTGATGAGCATAAAAAAAAGAATGCACATCTTTCATATAAAGCCTCTGATACCAAGGCACAAGATTTTAAATACCATTGGCAAAAGTAAAGTAGATTTTGCTATGCCACAGCAATTTCTTCTCCCCAGATATCATTGCCTATTAACTATTTTGCCCTCACACTTTCTTAGCAGTAAATTTCTACTTGAAGTACCTTGAATCTTAAATTCTGCCTTGGATATTTTTTAATTGTTCTCCCCGTGATGAATATAATGAGTAGTTTCCACTCCTCTGTGATAATGAAAAAATACAGTGTTGTATCATATGGCATTTTTCTTAATGTTAATTAACTAAAAGTCCTCATAAGACTATGAGGTTGGCTTGTCATTATGGGAGAAAGTTCACATGTTTTATATACACGATTTACAATACCTTGGGACAATTAAAACTCTTAATTATAAAAACTGAAAAAAGCAGTATTTTGAGGTCAATCAAACAAAGTATATGGAAAAATGTAAAACTTCCTAATAAATTTGAGTCAACTTAAGATTAATAATGACTTCAGTACTTCTTTTTACCTTAAGACACTCTTCTAATAATTTTATTTTTCTAAATTATAGGGTTTCTGATACATTTTGTGCTTAATATTTGCCATTTCAGAGTTGTATTTCATGTAAATTTCCAACATTCTAACAAAATATTTTCTGCTTTTCAGATGACAGTTTCCACCTTACAGTGGACGTATCTTAACTACTAATTGCTGTTGAGACCC
Source organism: Platysteira castanea (assembly GCA_013397175.1). Lineage (NCBI taxonomy): Eukaryota > Metazoa > Chordata > Aves > Passeriformes > Platysteira > Platysteira castanea. Next base: position 1,684,102 of record VYXC01013172.1, read on the forward strand.
TTACATGCTAAGCCACAAACCTATCAGGCTTCACCCTGGCTTTTTCTATATTTATAAATAATGTTTGGCATATTTCTGACATCAGTTTCTCATTTGCAGCGTAAACTAATAACGTAAGATGGAATGGAAAGACACAGAGATAATCCTCACTGACCCTTGGGGTCACCCTCTGCTTTGCTATAAAGATGAAAAGAAATGAGCTGCAGCTCAGCCTTTTAAATTAACAGCAAAAGATATCAAATCCTTAAACCATTTAACAACTTAATTTGACTTGGTTTTGTTTTTCTTTTATTTCTTGTGGGAGAAGGAAATGGGAAAGCCTGATTAGAGAGGGGTTCCAATTCTACCAGTCTTTGAACTAACATTTGGAAGAGTGAACTCACTTAATATTTAAATCATTTTACTATGTATTCAGCCAGTTTACATGTACTGCAATGTGTCAATAGAATCATTCTCTAATAAATATGATGCATGCTACAGTTTAGCTCTAGATAGGATGTTATTTTAGAACAGTGATAATATTAGTATTGCTAATGAGTTCAATCTTTTAGATTCCTCTGCTTTTCCTATGGCCTCTTAAATACAACTAATGAAACACCCAGTGATTCAACCACAGGAAATTGGTATTTTATTGAAAGATACTTTTCAGTCTATTCATTTTTCAGCCTTTTCACTGAGTCTTGGTTATGATTTAAGTAGCTAAAAATGTAGTTCTTTCTTCTCCTATCAGATATTTCTATTATTGTTGCCCTGGGATACTACTATGATGATGATAATTGAAATTGCTCTATTTCTTCAATTTTAGTATGCAGTGAAAACATATTTTTGGATCTAGCATAATCATTACTACACAGCATTAGATTATTATGTCACCAGTTTAGGATTGCTTTTGACTTCATTATAAAACCTGACAGGAAAATAAGATGGATTACATGGCTACCAGCTGAGCAAAAGTTTAAATTACTTTTTTGCATCCTAGGGAATAAAGCTTCCTCACCTTCCAAGTTAAAAAAAAAAAAAAAAAAAGAAAAAAGAAAAACAGACACACCAACATCTGATGTATCTGATGTAACAAAAATATGAATAGCAGTGATAAAAGTTGTTAAAATAAATTCTACTTTGCATCTAGAAGGAGATGTCACAGTGGTGTGAGTTTCCAGCACAAAAAAGTCAGGTTTGAATATTGATCTTTTGGAGCTCCATTAGCTATATGCTGAGCATTGCTGACATCACAGATTGATGTCTCTTTAAACTGTGTCTCAGATTTAATCACTTGGGGAAACCAGCTATTGACTTTGGATGTTTGTGCTGTTCAGCCACTGGAGAATGCTCTCTTACTATCTCTCTCCCCCTCTGTCTGTCTGTTTTTCTGTGTCTCTCTTGAATGCGTGCACATGCACACACACACGTGCTTGTCCCTTTTTGTTAGGGAATATTGTCATTATTTTCTGTGTAACTTTAGCTTGCCAAAGTCACACTTACGCTTCCTTATTACATCTGTACATTACAACATGTAGGTCACGATGCTCGCAGTGAGGCAAAGCACTGATTTAGGGTATTGAGATAGTATCCAGGAAGGTCTAAAGGGATGAGTGTCATCTAGTCTGTGGAGACCTTCATTTCACCTTGTAAACTGAGGCAACCACAATAGCCTCCAGAAAAATGCTGTAGGAATCGATAAAGACAAAGAAACCAAAGCCCTTCTGAGGTGCTGGTGGTAGTTATGTGTGTCTGCATGTGTGCGTGCCTGTACGCCTAAGGATGGAGAGAGATGGGTTCTGATGAAAAGAAATGCAAATGTTCGAGGCATTGATCAGCACTCATCTCCGTTCAACCTCATGCCCTCTGCTACATCAATACATTGGAAACATAATTTGTATCAGCAGTTGTTTCTTTAATTAAGATCTCTCCCAAATCTTTTTCATTGATTCATGCCATTAACTTATTGATCAGCTTGCTTATGCTGAGGTGGTAGTTTTGCTGAGAGAGGGTGTCTCTCTCAGTTCATGATGCTGGTTCACTACAAATATCTTGGCAATGAGTGGGTAAATTGGAGCTCACACAGCTTTGGTACTGCTTTAGCAGTACGCAGAGGGTTTCCTGGGGCAAGAACAAAACCAAAAAACCCCCACAAAAATAATGACTTGCCATCTCAGGACTTTGAAAACCTGCCAAAAAAAAATAGTGACAGAAAGTTTCATATGTTTTCAAACTGAAGAACAAATCACTCCAAAGACGACATGCAGAAAATATTATAGCCATGGGGGCATATGACATATCCAATCTCTGTAGTTTACTGGTTAATAACCAGGAACTAAATGAGAGAATTTTAGCTGAAATGTAAGATGTATTTAGAAATTAATGACAAGTAACTGATGTCTCATTTAACTGAATAGTTGGTAAATAATGTGATAATCAAGGCAGGGTGAGGTAAAGGCTAGGTGAAATTTGAAAAAGGAAAGTTCCACAAGTATTTAATTGTAATTCTGCATATTTCATCTCTTCACATGATCTCTTTATGTCATTTTGTCAAAAATACTGTATCAAACAGGAGTACTGTTCAGTATGCTGATAGATACAGAATTTCATAGGGATACTCAGGATCTAAAATTGAATATTTGTATAGGAACTTGACTAAGGCAGAAAGAAAATTGTATCACCTCTGTCTTCTTAGATAGTCAAATAGTTAAGGTAGCAAAAATGTCATGTAGTTATGAATGGTTTATGCAAAATTCACAAATGAATTCAAAATTCAGCAAAATTATTTAGATCTAAGGTTCTTCCCTGTCTCATGCGGACTTCATGATGTCTTTCTAGAACCATAGGGAAGTGCAGTGGCTTTTAGAAATATTGTGCTGGGAGGTCCACAGGCTCCAGACAAGCAAGAAGGAACAGAGCATCAGTGAACTGCTTCCTCTAACCCTAATTTCTAGATGGAACAGCACAGGGACACATAATCTGCACATGGCACTCATTACAGAGCTATGCCTTATACGTAACCTTTGGGGAATGCTTTAAACTCATCAAAACACTTCTGGATATTCAAGGTGATCAGTCAAGAAATGGCTGAACTGACTAGTTTGTTGGGTTAAAGAAGCACAGTGTAGCACAGTGGTGGCTGGGCTACTGGGACAGATGTGTGAGAATTTGGGACATATGATGTCAATAGCAGTGAGCTAAATATTACTGACAGAAACTATTATCAAAGAAGAGATTCAGGAGCTGATGATTTTCCTCATGAACAAATGTATTAAAATTATTGCAAATACAACTAATAAAACAATTCCTTGTGTTTCTTAGGCAACTGAAGCATTTGAACTGAATTTACTCTCTGTGAAAAACTGTGTCTTGGGAGTCCAAATACTACTTTCAAAAGTACTTCTCAAGGCTACAAGTGACCTATATACTCTAAACTCACAGAAGGCACAGTTCATTGATTACAGGCCCTCATAGCCTGGACACTCTCTTTCAAATCTACTTCAGCAAGACAAATTGTAAGACACTGGAGAAACTGGAGTTTAGCAAAAACAGTGTACACCTCTTTAGGGTCTGGTAGAAATACAGTAGGAAATAAGTGCTCTTTTGCTTTAAGATCTCTGAGATACCTATTCTTTTTTGATTTAATGAGCACCAAACTTTAAATTATTACTATTTCTTTTCAGAAAATTTAGTCAGCTGTACCATAATTTTCATAAAATAACATTATGACCTTCCCAGAAATGACATTCATCTCAGGAGATACAAAGGTCCATGCACCCTACTGAAGGGACAAAGAACATGTAAAATGAGGGAGATCTAAAAACTATATGGAAGTAAAAGTGTGACTAACTGAAAAAATCAGGCATGTAACCTAAAACTGATCTTCTGTGGCTTTGAATAACACAACCTGCATTTGTACAGGATATGCCTTTCACAAATAATGTGTTCTCACTTGAAAGCTTCCGTAGCAGCCATATCTAACCACATGAATATTCATATAGCTATATCAGCAAAACGGGGGAAAATATGGCCTGTATTTCTCAGAACCCTGATTTCCCTTTAAAACATGTATTTATTTGAAGATCCTTGTGCTAGCCATGATAGATCAGTATCTGCAACCATCTCTAGAAGTCCAGAAGCAGCAATACCCAAATCCAGGCCTCAGTGTCTGAGGCTGAGGAGTTATAAGGTAACTGGAAGTTGTGTTGATTGTGCCTGTGCAGCTTTAATGGGGATTAAAAAACATAAGGCTTTTGCTGCACTTCTAACCCTGTTCTCTGTTCCTAGCTGCAGCTTCCCATGTGGAGCTAGCAAGGAGGCAATAAGGAGTAAGCTGGGAAAGCCACAGACCCGAAGACAGGTAGCAGCTGTCTTCTCTTTGGTCACTAAGTGGATAAATGGGTGAAAGCACACCTAAATTCAAACAGTTTCAAGAATATGAATATATATCTGGTGTGGGACAAACAGACAGAACTCATGGTGCACTTTTCCGCACAGAAAAATAAAAATCCAAAAGCAACTTGTAACTTCTGCTCTTAGAAAAATATACCTGAGGAATGGTAACCTGATGACAAATAAGCAGCCAGAGATGATCTGAACATACTGTGTTCAGTGTAGCAAGTTGCACCATAATTCCATTTAGTTTCAGAGATTATCAGTAGGGGACCTGTTTTCTTGTTGTTTTCTTGTGGATGTCTTGCCTTCCAAAAAAACCAAAGGAGTGGTTTAGAATTGTGGGATATGAAATTAAGATTAATGTTATGGTCAAAATGACCAGGAATGAAATAGTTGGGTAATTTCCCCTAGCTAGGATGAAAGCTTCGGTCATTTCAGAATTCAGTCATTTCTCCTACTTGAGTTAAATCTCTACAGTAAATTTTAGAATAGGTGAATGAGCCATTGAGATGCCCTTGGCCAGAGCTTTCAGGTAAAGTTTGGGAAACTTGTTTCAATGGACACAGCATTGAATATTATTTCAGTTAGCCTGCAAACAATGTAAAACAAGATTTGATCAAATTATGCTAATTCACATTGTCAAGGTGGTTTTCAGAACGGGTGAAATCTTGGCAGAGAATCCATCAAAATTAATTTAGCTAATTGGTGGATTCTCATCTGCAATCTGAATTAAGAGTGAACATGGATCACAGTTTTCATTAGTCTGCTTTCTAGTCCATTTAGATAATTTGGTATTTAAACTGTGAGTGGTCAAGACCTTACATTCTGGCACAAAGTTCAGCTAAAAAGGAGAACACATGAGAAATTACTTACTTAGAAACTCAGGGAATATAGTAAGGGAAAAAACTGACTGAAAAACTTTTAGGCAATGGTCAAAGTGTTCACTATCTGTCTGATTTTAGTATTTAGGACATACAGGAAATTTAAGACTTTGCAGGATAGCCTAATCTACAGGCTCTGCAGAAGAGTGGAGAGGTACTAATTCTGACGGGCAGAAGAATGCCCAAGTAAGAGGGTGTTTGCTTGCTTCAGTTTACTGCATATGGTCTTATTTGAAAAAGTTTTCACAGAAACAAATTCATATGAGAAAAATGAGAGTGAAATTTTTCTGAAGGGGGACTACTCATTCCAAAAGACAGGATGACATTTCAGGGGAAAAGTGAGACTTAATTTTCATGAGAACTTTCATTTATAAAGTTCCTGTGGGCAACCCTTTGTCCTGTTGTTTCTTTTATAGGAAATATTTTTTGTCTGTGACTTAAGTGTGCTGTGTCTTAGTTTTTAAACTCGAACAATTATTTTTCTTTCTACAGCCTCTCAAGTTTACTACTAATAACTTGAACAGCTCTAACCTTTATTAGTTTCTATGATTTACTGGTTTTCTTGTTAGTGTACTTATAATAACATGTTAAAAAGAACTGAAACCTGAAAGGTCAGCTTGTACAATTGACAGATGTCCACAGCAATACTATAATGCATAAAATTTATCATTATACGCAAACTTCTCAGAGATATCTTTTGCTGAAAAATTAAAACCCCCACACTGTACTCAGTAGATGTCCTGGGTTACAGTGTATTCTATTACCCTCCTCATGAGCTGTTGAAACCAGGTGTAGCAATGTTCCCTGCCTCCTCCCTCCAGACTACCTCCTGTTAATGGAACCAACAATGCCTTGCTGCATGACTCCCAGATAACTCAATCCTGCACTATCTCCTGTTAATGGCCCATCAGGCCCTTCCCTATGACTCACCATCCCATTGTGAGATGCTCCGCCCAGGGGGAAGGAGCCAAGCATTCCCACCAGGATATAGCCTGGGGTTTTGGAGCAGCGCAGGCGAGCTTTTCTTCCACAGTATTTCCAGAGGACAAGAGCTACACAACCACTGCAGGACTTTCCAAGGAGGACCAGACCTTTTCTACAAGATCACCACTTCAACAGGATCACTGCAAAGAGAACTGCAGCTATGACCTCATTGGACTGCTACCACCACCCTGCCTAAAATATCCTCTTTCAGTTTACAGGAATTGCCCCTTGCTCTGTCACTACATGTCCTTTTGCCTCTCTGGCCTTCCTGTGAGCTCTCCTTCTTGTGAACTCTGGAAGGTGCTATAAGTTCTCTCAGGTTGTTCTCCAAGCTGAACAACCCCAACAGTCTCAGCCTGTCTNAGGGTTTTGGAATAGCACAGGCGAGCTTTTCTTCCACAGTATTTCCAGAGGACAAGAGCTACACAACCACTACAGGACTTTCCAAGGAGGACCAGACCTTTTCTACAAGATCACCACTTCAACAGGATCACTGCAAAGAGAACTGCAGCTATGACCTCATTGGACTGCTACCACCACCCTGCCTAAAATATCCTCTTTCAGTTTACAGGAATTGCCCCTTGCTCTGTCACTACATGTCCTTTTGCCTCTCTGGCCTTCCTGTGAGCTCTCCTTCTTGTGAACTCTGGAAGGTGCTATAAGTTCTCTCAGGTTGTTCTCCAAGCTGAACAACCCCAACAGTCTCAGCCTGTCTTCATGGGAGTTGTGCTCCAGTCCTTTGATCAAATTAGTGGCTCTACTCTGGACTTATTCCAATAAATTTCTACTTTTTCATATTTTGCAGTACCCTTCCTCAATTTTTGGTACTATTGCTATAGCCTCCTGATTACCTATTTGTCTTATTTTTGTTCTTTTTTCTCTCTTTGCACCTTTATTCTTAGTCTTAGAAGAGATACACTTATAAAATCAAACTCAAGCTCCTGCTGTGTAAGCTAATGTTAAGTATTGTCTAGTTGAGATTATTTGAACTGAATACAGAATAAAATAGGCTACTGTTTTAATAAGAAGAAATAAAAATGTAGGAGAAATTACTGAACATTTGAGGCATATATTGTGACCATTCAACCAGGTTTTTCTTGTAAGATTTTATTTTGTGAACACTGATACTATCCTTTAAAATACTGACAATAATTTCAGAGAAGAGGGACTTTAATGTTTTTGAATCAATGGAATTTATAAAGATATGATTCCCTTTGAAATTCCATATTGACTTTTCTAGAAAAGTTTAGTCTTTATTTTAGTCTGTATTTTATTGGGAACTGGGAGCAGTTGTGAAGATTGATTAATTTTGGTGTATCTGACACTGCCCCAGAAGAGCTGTAAGCGGCAGGAAGGTTGGCATTCATCTCAGCTAACTTAGATGTTCACAGAGTAGACCTTGACTCTGAGTTGTCTAGACTTCCTTCAAGTCAGTTCTTTACAGTCATTCTGTGTAAAACATAAAGAGAATTTAAACTGCTACTTTCAATAGGTGTCTATGAGAGTTTAAAGGTAATGCCCTCTGAGAATATACTACATGTTGTGGGTGCTGGAAGTTTAGTGGAATGCAGGGGGTCACTGGAAAAATTGATTAACCAGAAATCCTTTGAGGATTAGTAAAAACATGACATCACTTCTGGTTCAGAAAATCTCTAAAATGCAAGCTTTTGAGAGCTGAGAGAGCACTTGTCAATGCATCTTTAAAAACTTATTTTGTTTTCATGCTCCTCCTTATCCGACCACTTACTGCCATTGGCAGGGACAGGATAGTGTGTGCTGAGATGAACCTTTGCTTCCACTCTGTGCATAGACTCATGCTATGACATTGCCATAGTAATAGACAGTAGTGAGGGCCTTTTTCAAAGGTCAAATTATCCTTCTGTGGGCTACAAGACTTTTTTATCTGAACTATCTATCAAAACTATATTGAAAAAACTGTGATGGATCCTGAAAGAAGGATGTCAGTATATTTAAAAAGTAGTGGACCAGCTTGTTAGCTACAGGCTCTTTTAGCTCATCTGTAAGTTTCTAGAAGCTTTACTTTATCAAAGGTAAAGCTCTAGAAACTGAAGGAGGCAGATCAGCTGAAAAATGCTCTGAGAAAATTTGTGGTGAGGATAAGAGACTTGAAAGGACCTTAAGAGCTGCTGGCAAGCATCCAGTACACATGTTGGTATGCCATGAGCCAAAGAGGAATACTGTTTCATCCATTTTTTAAAGGCCAGCTTCCTCTAAGAAAGTTTTTATCCTCACCTGAAAAAAATAGTTACATAGTCGTCTTGCCACTGACATTGCTCCCAGGAAAGGACTGCCAAACCTTGTGAGGTGAACTCTGATTGATATATCTTGTCTGAAATCCAGGACGTAGCCTAGAAAGGAGGAACGATATGCTCCCACCTTGAAAAAGAAGAAACAACTAAACTGGTTCAGGAAGGACTGTACTCAGAGAAGTCCAAGAAACCCAGTGTGAAACTAACTTATTGACTACGAGTGACTGGGATATGCTGCAGGTAATGACTTCTCCAGTCATTCCATTACACTGAAAGATATGCGAGATGCTTCTCACTTCTGTTGTTAGAGAAATTATTTCTATAAATAATTCACTCCACTCTCTATAAGTAATTAAACATTATTTACTTATTCAAGAGAAAGTGAACCTTAGAGAGGTTGACTCAGTAGCTCTGTGGTCAGGGTATTCTTATTTTTCAGATGTGGGAGATGGTACTACAAGTCCAAATAGCTCTATGACCTGTAGCTAATTCCAGCCCACTCCCTAATGAGAGGGAAGATACATGTGATATAATAATAACACTCTTCACTCCTGGAGTAATGCAAAAGAAACCAAAAAACCTTTATGTATTCTGAATTTTATGTTACAGAATTCTTTTCATATGCTTAAGATGGCTTGAGATGGGCTTAATTTCACAATGCTTCTGTTAGGAAAAATAGCTGTGGATATTTCCTATGACTTCTTTCTAAAAGATATTATGTGGCAACTTTTTTAATATGTAATATTTAATTTGTATTTTTTCAGTATATTGCAAAAATATTGAGCTTCTGTAGTTTGAATGAACAATTGGATAGAGTTAAAAATTATTTCATCCAATTTTCCCCTGAAAAATAAATTTGCTCTTTTGATTAAAGACAGCTTGATATAAACCATATGCACTTTACCGTATTGGAATAAAAGTACCTCGTACATGCATTTCCTTGCTTTGCATATCTATTGATCAGAGTGACAGACAATATGAGGTCAAAATTTCTTATTATATTTAGCCTCATCTTACTCTGGATAAAAGGAGGTGGATAGATTGATTACAAAGGCAGTATCTCAGTATCTTATTTTCTCTGAGCAATCAGTGGATTGGATGTGTTTTAAGGTATTGTAGATTAAAATATGGGACTGTGTGGTGTTCAGATCTCTTTAGGATTTTATGTTCTGTTGTGATGACCCTTCATCATCAGGTTTTAAAGGTCTCTTCTTTATATTTCATATGCCCTTTTGGGCAGCTATGTATTCTTTATTACATTCATCACATAAGCAAAAAGAAATTTGCATAAATCAAGACACCTTACATTATTTCAGACTAACATAATCAATAAAAGTATTAATCAAATTTTGGTTTTAGTATAGAACTAAACCTGAAAAATCCTAGGATTTTTAAATTGATAGCTTAACAGGAAAGGCTGAAAAAAGGGTTTTCTTTTGCCCTTCTCCAAAAGTTTGATTATTCTTATTAAAATCCAAGTTCTTAGTTCCATTTTTTTTCCCCCTTTTAATGTAATAGAGGAAATCGCAAGCAAGAAAGATCCTTTCTGGGAAAAATAAAAATTAACAGCTATATAAAATATACAATTTTGAAATGCATGAGATCTTTTTGGTATAATCACAAATTTCAGAAATCCTGCTGGCAAGATAAGGCTTTAAAGCATGAAAATGTGGCCAGATTTGAAAATTTCTACAGCTCTCAGTTTTTATTGATATGCAACCACCTATAAATATAGTTCCTTGGGTCATGGAGGACTTTGCTGTAACACATTACTTCTGTTTTTAAATGGACATTAGAAGAAGTTTTCATAAACATAATTTACATCTAGGTATAAGGTTTGCTTCCAGAAAGGTTGTATGATAGTTTTTGAAAAGATCTAAATAAAAAATCAAACAAACAAAACAGAAATAAAGAACCCCAAACTCCAAGTTCTTCAGATACTGTGCTGACACTATTGCTTGGCTAAAGAATATGCCAGAATAAGACAAGGATCTGTGAAGAAAACAAATTTTTATCTCAGTAAATAAGAGTAATGTTCCAGCAAAATTTCTGAGTAATTGGATCTAACCATTTCCTCAAACCGTCTTGCACTGTAACATCTCATGGGTATTACTTGATCTCAAAAAAACTCCCAAAACAAAACACTTTACATTTACAAGTAATTATACCAGCTGTTACAGAAATGCAAAACAGTGAGTGTGAAGTGGCTTTCCTCGATAGCACCTATCTATTCAAAAGAACTTCAGCTAGGATATTCAGCATTATGATATCTAAAAATATTTTTATCCTACCTATTTGTCATTGGGTAAATAATGGCTAATCATAGCACAGTATCTGGAGGTGTTGGCTGTACTCTCAAGGACGGATCACGACAAAGATTATGACTTTGTGTGAGGCCTTATTAGCACATCAAGATGTCCTCCTGAAAAATAAAAGCATTTCATATTCTTGAATGAATGAATAAATGGTTTTGCATGCGTCAATAGATATAGCAAGGGTGCTGTAGGTTATGCACATAAAGTTCTTTGGTGTTCTGAATGTTAGGTGGAAGAATATTTGGTAAAAGACAGGAATCGAAGGATCTATTTCTATCATAGCTTCAAAGAACAAAACTCTTGAAATACCTTTGTAATAAATCCATATGCATATAAATGCATATCTCATGAAGTTTACAGAATCACTGTAACTTGAGAGCCCTCGCTGTATTGACCTTAAATTGGAACCACAGATTCCACCATGGAAGTAGATTTTTGAAGGAGAGTGAAAGACAGGTTTCAGATTACAGGTGCTCAAATATTCTAAATTTAAAACACAGTGGAGTTATCACTCAAGTATAATATTATCCCAGCCCTGCAGTTCTTTTATGTATCTAACTATCACTCCAGTGAATGCAGCATTTCATCAAGGTAATTACAGAGATGTACTTTAATATATCCTTGCTTCTTTGTGATGATTTATGTGGAAAATATTGTATTTGGCACTAGTTAGAATAGACACATGCTTTGCATCTTGAACTGAAAACTAAAATCCCAACTGTGCAAACATTTAGGCAGGTGTTCATTTTTGTGCATTATGAATATCTCTTTGCAGAATTCAAGGCTTCAGTGCTCTACTTACTTTTTTTGTTGCTGTTGTTGTAGACAAAAGTTTTCACTTTGCTGTAGAGTTTCTTTTGTACAAGTTTTCATACCTTTTAAGAAAATGCATCCTCTGTCAGATTTCCTTAAACTCTTCTTTCCATGTCACATTTCCTCTATTACAGTGGATGCTCTACAATATTCTAGTCGGTTTACTTTGCAACTTGACTTGATATATAAAATTGAATGTGTACTACATTTACTACACATCATGGACAAAAGGACTGCTTTTTTAAGCAATATAACATTCAGTTGGTTTTCATACCAGTAACTGCTGCATACCATCAAAATAAATTTTTACCTAATGCAATGAGATTTGTACCTACCAGCACCAGGACTGGATCCAGCTCATCATGACTGGGCTACACTCACTGTGTTCCTCCCACTGTGTAACCGTGGGTGGAATGTAATCTACGTTAAAGATCATGCATGCAGCACAAGTGGACACATTATAGCAGAGCTCTGTAAAGTGTCCTTGCAGAAGCCTTGTAAAATGGATCAGATCTCACTAAATAGTAAAGGAATGCTGCTTTTCAGTCTTATTTGGGTTTTTTTTTCGTGTGGTATTTTTGATGGATCCTCTTACTCAAAATCCATCAACTCATCTGATACCCCTGGAACCTGTGAAGTGTTAACTCTTAACCTCATCCTTTTGGAAGATGACTTAAAATAGGTAAAAGGATGTGTGTTTTGTGGAGAAGGGGGATATATATTAAAAAAAATAAATAATTGTGTGATAGGGATAAGGGGCAAGGGGGGGAGCTGATGGTTTAAATCTCCATGGGCCTCGGAATCGAGCCTGTTTCAGTCAGATTGTGGCCCTGCTAACAAATCCAATAGCAGCTAATCTGATCATCTGCTCTCCAGTTTTCATGCTGTGTTTTCTTCAGAGTTCCTTCTCCTAGTTCCAGTCTGTGACAGTGTGATAAGACACAAGAAATTTAGTCATCATAGCTGCTGTAAAGGAGCTCAGAGAAGGGATTATGATATTCCATAACCCTTACATTAGACACGGACAGGGGCAGTCACTGCTGTGATTACAAGCCTGAACACTGCTCTTATTTTTCCCACCTCCCTCCCACTAGTCACTTAATTATTTATTTTTATTTTATTTTTTATTTCTATTTTTTTTCAAGAAAGCTTTAAAGATTGGCTGAGAAATAGTCACCATCACAATTGTCATCCTAAATCTCATGCAGAACTCAGAAGTTGGGCAGCTCAGAAGGTTGTTACACTTCTAACCAGCAAGATAGCTCTCAACCAAGTTATCAAAAACACTCATCCACTATTCAGTCATTATTAGGAAATTCAAACAGTGTAAGCTGAACAAATCAACATGGAATACAGAGAGGATGCCACAGGGAGCACTGATTTGGGAAAAAATATAGTATGCTGCTGAGGCAAGTCAGAGATTAGGTTGCCTTTCCTCTGTTCTGCACATGGCAATATTTATGATGAATATATTATTTGCAGTACCTCTTGCTTCTGGGTATCAAGTAGGTTTGCAGTGAAGTCTCTGAACTATATTATACTTGTGTTAATTGACATTCCTGCACCACATCTCTTTATGCCATCTGTGGTTCTTATCCCCATAAAGAAGGGTCTTCCTGAAAAACAGCAAAGTCACAAATTAAAATAACAGGTGATGATGGAAGCTGGATTGCTTGGTCTCAAAAGGTAATAAAATGGAAAGAATCTGTTCTTTGTTTGCTCTAAAGGGAAGAAGTGAGAGAGCTTTTAAACTGGTTTATGCTGTTTGTTAAAGATTGCTTCTTGCATTTCAAAAGAAACCCTCATCATTGGCGTTGTGATTTGTTTTGCAGCATTACTACAAGGAAAGGTACTGCATGGAAATGTACACCATATGCCTGAGCCCAAAGAAAAAGTGTGTGTGAAGCACTGGGCAGAGACAGAGCATTCAGCTGGGATGTTCTATGTCTTTACACACTTGGTGTGCAGTGCTGCCCTGCCCTGCCCTGCCCTGCCCTGCCCTGCCCTGCCCTGCTGCTCTCTGCTCTGAGGGCCCAGGCAGACCCAGAAACAGCTCTGTGGTAGTTACTGGACTGGCTCAGCAGCTGATTCTGAGATCGTAAAAGATTTCACTGCAGATGAACCATCTGACAGGACCTGCCTGGTCACTACTCAGCTCTGAGGAAGGAGAAAAGGTTTTAATCACAGCAGTGAAGGGCAGATCTGTAGATCTCTGTGGCTCTACTCAGGGCCAAAAGAGATGCCTGTTGTGAGCACTGGGCTTCCCTTATGTACCATATAATTCTGGTTTTGTTTGGCTTTTCCCTGCAAGCAAAAGACAAACTTGAGAGCTCTGAGAGCAGTGGAGACTGCTGCCCTGCTGTTTGGTGAGAGATTTTTGAGCTTTTCAGAGGGGATTTTGACTCAATTTCTAAAGCAATAGTGATCTACCATACACAAAGCCTAAGACTTCAGCTCCTGGGCAAGATCAGAGGAGAATGTGTTTAAGCGTAATGTACTAAAAATATGGCAATGTAAATATCATGTTAATACTTTATATTTGAATATATGTAATCACGATGAAGAGAGGAACTTTGAGGGACATATTATCATCAGTAATTCCTACCAACAGATTTAGTTTAAAATTTAATCAAAGTATTCCAAATATGGTTTGCTATATTTGATGCTATTTATAATGGTTTCTGTATGCATTAATTTTCTTTTTAATTGGAAGACTTATGTAGTACTATCTCTTTGAAAGTTGACTGGAAACTATTAATTCTGACTTATCAAAGTTTTGCATTCAGTTAATGTAAGGTTTAGCTCAGCAATGTTTTCTGGAAACAGCTGTTGCTTTCTTTAAGAAAAATTTCTGTGTATCTTTTCACAGAATATTTTTTCTAGGACACAGAAAGAACAAAGGTAACTCAGATGCATACATAGCGTTGCTTTAGCACTAGCTTACTCCTTGACAAATACAGCTAGATTTCTTTGGCCTTTTTACAGAAAATATTGAAAAGATTAAATATTACCACAGGAAAAAAAATCCTTAGTAAAAGTAAGCTGGGAGAGAAAAACTATGAAACCTCTTATAAAAAATTTATGAAAACTGACAGATGTCTAAGACTAATGGCAAAATTCCCTATTAATTTATGATATTTTGTATTAGGAGATTCAGCAGACCTTGTGTGCAGAGATGACAAGATAAACAATAATAATTTTTGCTAAGTAAGTATGCAATCATTCTTAGAAAAAAGAAAAAAAAATAAACAACAGAAAATCCACCCTCCAGCATGTTCCTCTTCTGTATTTTGAATTTCTGTGCTGAAGCTGATTGCCTTGAGTATACCTTAGACATTTTAATTTGACCAAAACCTTTTGACATTTCTTTAACATATTTTCCTGTATTACCCCTGCCATCTCAGCTATTGCTGACATCCACAATCAAAGTGATCCAGCACAATGGATTAACACTCAGCCACTTATCTTACCCGATTAAGATGAAGGGTAACTGATATTTTTGTTTGTTTGTTTTTGATATTTTGCTTTCCTCTAGTCAAGTGAAAATTTATTACAGAGCAATATATCCAGAACAGATTTTGATATGAAGAGGCCTTACTTGTCCTTGAGCTACTCAAATTGGGAACTCAGACTGACAAAGGTCAAGGTTGCCAACTACTTCCTGTTTCCTTTAAAACTAAAAGAAACATTAAAAGATCCCAAACTTTAAAGTTGTCACCATGGGGATTTTAGAAGGTGATTGAGGCTGGAACAAAGCATACCCTTTTGCTTCTGGGTATCAAGAAGGACTTTAATGGTATCACAACATTGATCATTGAATTCAAGGTCACAGTTATGTCAGTGTTAATGAATTCCAAGTATGATTTCAGAAGATATTAACATACAGCACATAGGAAGCGGAGCACATTATAAATGCTTTTAGACATTATTTATAGCAATCCATAATAAAGCTTGATGTTGTCCACCTATGAGAAATTGAGACAATTTTCCTTTTGTGTCATGTGAATCAACATAAAGAAATAGCATTCTTCATTTCTACACAAATTTTCTTTATTCATCACTGCTTTGAGGAAACTGTATAAATTTCTTGAAATTAGAGTTGCAAATTTCTGAAGAAGTTATCTAATCCTGACTAAGTAAAATATTGATAACACTGTGTTCTGAAATGATTTTCTGTCTTTGCTGATTTTCTCAGTCTGTAGTCAGTTCACATTTTCTTGTGATTTGCACATATTCAAAGTCAGATGAAATTAGGACAGAGCTATCTCAGTGAAGCCCTCAGTGACAGAGACGTCCCCAGCCGCAGGAATTCGCAGTTGTGACTGCCTCTTTTCTCTGTCCACTATAAATATTTCAGTAGTCACGAAACAAACCAGCTACACAGATCACAATTACAGTGTATTGAAGTCAGCTTGCTTTCTATTGGCCTAGCATAAGCCAATACTTTAAAATTCATTGTTATAATGTATTACATGCATTTTAGCTATTTAAAGGACATATTTTTCAAAAGACTTTATCAAAGGGATTTTCTTTTCTTTATTTTTTTTTAGTTATAAATGAACTAGCATTAAAAATAGGAAATGCTGCAAACTTTAGTGAGATTTGTATTCCCACTTAGAATCTGTTCATATTTCTAGAATATGTCGCTGTGTTAAAACCAAACATTTCTCACATATTGCAGCATAACTGAGCTATGCTCTTCAAGATCTAGAATCAGACTATTAGTGGTATTTTGAGAGATATACTGTATCAAAAATAGAAGAACTATTGGCTCTGATGGAAGACTGAATTTTGGGTGATGAAACTACAGCAAACAGGAACCAAGCCAAGGTGATGGCAGACAGTTCCCTGCGCTTCTGAAGATCATTGCAAAATTTCAGTTTCTGGCAGTGCCCATGCAGTCCTAATAAAAGATAAAAATCTAGAAAGGGTAGAGAGAAACAAAAAATGTTAGATGTCTCATCCAAAAATAAACTCTAGAAAAGTATTTCCCACTGGATTCTATCAGACACAGTTTGAGTGATGAAACTTTCCCATCAACAGTACTGAGATCAATGCTAACCAAAGCCAAGTGGTGAAATTGTATTTGCTATCAAATTTAGGTTAGAGTAGGCCAAAAATTAGACATATCATGGTGTTAATGTTCAACTGAAAAGTAACAGTAAACTCTAATTATTCCATGCAACTCTTAGACCCTTTCAACAATTTTCTACTATTTTCTATGGCACTCTTGTAAACGCTTATCAGAAAGTATTTTTTTCTATAAACCTGACACAGCCCACAGCCAGGCTCTGCCTGATTACTAGACTAGCCCCTTAGAGCTCTGGAACCTCCTGTATCTATGAATACTCTGTAGAACTATGAGAGAGAAAATAAGCACTTGTATTTGAAATGTCTGTTAATAGAGAACCCAGTATTTCCATGCAATTTTTGAAATTGTAAAATCATACAAAAAATAATAGAATCATAGAATGGTTTGGGTTGGAACAACCTTTCGTTGCCATCTAGTCTAACCCACCTGCCATGGGACACTTTCTACTAGATCAGGTTACTCAAAGCCCCATCCCATTACCTCAAATAATGAGGCATTCACAACTTGTCTTTCTGTGAGGCATTTGCAACCTGCTCCAGTGTCTTACCACCTTCATCACGAGAAAAATTGTTACTTAAGTCCAATCTACCCTTTTTAAGTTTAAAATTGTTGCCCTTTTTCCTGATCTTGGTAGAAAGCAGGCTTTGGTAGAAAGTCTCTCTCAATTTTACATGTCTACTTTATATTTTGAGCTGTAGCAATAAAGTGAGCCTTCTTTTCTCCAGAAAAAAAAAAAAAAAAAAATTCTGTATCCTCCAGATAGGAACCTAATTAATTGATTTAGAGGACCAAAAATTAATATAGAAACTTACCTTAACCACTATCTGATAGCTTACTATAAGGTGCTCAGTTGAGCTGGCAGTGGTCAGAAAGCAAGACAGGAGACTTGATGTAGTCTGCAATTTTTGGAGCAGGTCAAAATCATGCAAATAATAGTCAGTCATCACTACCTTCCTGAATATGATGTCTTTACTTGGAGTATCTTTCTGCCTGTATTTTCCTCTTTTTAAGAATGATCACTGAAGGCAAATGTATATTTTAAGCAGAACTTAATAGATTTGACACCCAGATTTGGCATGTTATAAAGGATATATCTGTAAATTAAGCATTTTCAGAATTTTCATAGGCATAAAATTATCACACAAGCTTTTCCTTTGGTAAAACACTTTTTCTAAAACAATTTGAGAATCACTTGTAAAAATAATTTAATGATAAGGAAGAGTTCATGCTACCATTAGATGGAATAAATTTGACCAATAATAAGGCAAACTTAGATGTGTTCACATTTGGTAAAATCTTATTCTAAACCAGAAAAAGACCTTGAATCCATGTTGTGCACTAAGGAAATATATGGCAATTGTTATTGTCTCTAAGTTACTTACGTTAATTAAGGAATTTCTGCACACCAATAAAGTATATAATTTTTTAAAAATATTAATATACCTGCTTTCTTAATATGTGTTACTAGACTAGTAGCCAACAGGTAGTAGGTGATAAGCCCTGGTATCAGGTAGTATTCATATAAGGAACCAAATCTCCTAAACAGGATGTTTGATAGCTGTCCTGTGGCAAAAGGAACGTCCATCACAAGGGTTCTTTCAGCAGCATCTTTAGCTGGATTGGATTACCTCAAATTATTGTTTTTACTCAATTAGCTACAATCCTACATTTGCCTATAGTTTTAACTACACAACAGAACATCTGTTAAATATCTTAACTGCCTAGAAAGGACTGTTGTAGATGCTGTTCAGACAACAATAGCTTTCACTGAAGACTTAGTTTCTAATGTCTTATCTGAGTACAGTTTGATCACTTCTGCAGGAGAAATCACAGAGAGCAGCCTTTGGGAAGGCTCTCACTCACGCTGATAATCAACACATTTAAGTGTAATAATCAGATGTGAAACTGCAGGAGCTGCCTTAAGGAATTTTGAGAACAACCAAAAATTACCACCTTGGGTTTCTGTAACAGTAGAATAATTAATTGCAAATGTCACACCTATTACCTCGTTTCAAATAAACCCCAAAAAACCCCCAATATATTATCTCAACTGTGCATGTGCCTGATTAATTGTTCAAGTGAACTGAGAAGGTATACAGGCACAACAGCCCTGATACCTAGGTACGCCCAAATCATAGTTAAAGAATGAACTTGATTTTAGGGAGAAGTTATTTACTGTGAAAGTGCTGAGGCACTGGAACAAGTTGCCCAGAGAAGCTGTGGATGCCCCATCCTTGGAAGTATTCAAGACCTGGTTGTCAGGGCCGTGAGCAGCCTGAGGTAGTGGAAGGCATCTGTGCTCATGGCAAGGGGATTGAAACTAGATGATCTTTGAGGTCCCTACCAACCTAAATGATTCTGTCATTCTGTAGTTGGTTTTGTTTGGTTTGGGCTGTTTAAGAATATGTTTCTCTTCTGAGTCCTTACTTACATTTAATGAAATCCACGTCTTTCAATCTATGGAGATTGGCATTTTTAATGTGAAGAATCCCACCTGCAGGACTGAATTGTCTGCATTTGATTTGGGAGGCTGAATTCCTTTCTTAATTCAGCAACTGACCAATATATGTGATTTTTAGAAAAATTGAGTAACTCCTAATGTAATATTTTTATTCATCATAAAATTTTTGAATCATAAAAACTTCTTCCAGGGGTATTTTATAAACTATTTACTACTTTGTAAAGCATTTACATCAGGACATGATAAGTGTTATAGACTTTCAAATTAGTATTTTTGTAAGCTCTGAACTGTACTGCATAATTTCTGAAGTAACTATATATGGCTCAATAATATGCTTGAACAGATGAGGTGGAAAAAATCAGTGATTTAGAATATCGGCAAAATCAAGATATGGTAGAGAGGTATTTTTTATTTTGAAATTGAAGAAGATTTATGTTTAACATAAATTTTCTTAGCTTTCCTATAGCCAGGTATAGTATAACCATCCAGTGTCAAGAAAATCTGGTGCCAAAAAGCAGCTGAGAAACCCCATCTTTGTTCTTTATTTTCACTGATTAGAGCGGAACTGGACAAAAAAGTGCCAAAAATTAAGCTTCAAAAAGAGAGATTAAACTATCATCTGCTTTCTGGTGCTATTTCAAAACCATTCTCTAGTCATCTGTGTTTAAATATTGTGATTCTAAACCTAGATTTGACATATATTGCAGGAAAGTGTGACTTCCCTATACCAGTTGCACAAATTCTGCTGTATGTTTTTTGCTATTAGTACAGGTAACTAGGATCCACTTTTTATATAAGTTTCCATATATTACCATAATAGCAGCTTTATGCCTCATAGTTACTTGCTTTGTTTTTCTTTCCTATTTTATAACAGCATGCCTGAAGCCCATCAATATTCAAGTTAGCACTTTAAAATGAAACTATAAATTTCAATTTAGAGAAAATAAGCCCTTATTCAGGCTCATAAGTTTTAAATAACACATTTCCATTGGCTACATTAAGTTTGCATTTCTAATGTTATTTTATGCATTTGACAATAGATGTTCCACTCTGCTCAGCAGTGGAGAGCAAATGCATGTGAAATGTAAGTCTGCTTAAAATGTAGGAATTTATTAGAGCTGTCAGTCAGCAGTGACATGAGAATTAAATTATTTTGGAAAATATTTCAGTTGATTTTTGCACTTTCTATTGTCTTTATCCTCTGAAGTTTGAGTATAAATATCTTTTTTAAAAGGTTTTCTTCCTACACTGGTTAGTGCTTCCTAAAGTCAAATAAAATGAAAGCAAAAATAGAAGGCACAAACCTCTTAAGGAAATAGGTAATAATAACATCAGAAAAAAAAAAAAAAAGAAGTTTAATTATTTATTCCTATCAATCCCAGAAGAATGAGGTTCGTTTACTTCTATTTTTGTTGTTGTTGCTTAATATAGTAGCTTTTGGAAAAAAGGTGACTAATTAATTTTCCTTTTCAATGTTTTTTTGAAAATGAAAGGTATGTACTGGTGGTCAAGTGGCATTTTTTGCAACTGTCTGAATATTAACTTTGAAACAAATTAATATAAAATTCCCTCTGCTGCAGGCCTAACAGCAAGAAATTAGTGTGAAAGCACTACTTTTCCTGGCAGGAGTGATGCCCATTCTTTATAGCTTTTCTTGTTTACTGCATGGGTGGCCAATTGCATGGATTGATCTGAAGGAAAAATTTCCTTTTCACTTGACTCTTTTTTTATGATCATCTGGTGCTACTGCCTGCATTTCTTAAGCCTATTTTCTTCTACAGAAATGAGAATGAAAAACAATTAGTTTCCTTATGAAATATTACATCTGTGACCTACTACAGTCATGCTCCTTGATTCATTTTGGTTGTTAAGAGCTTTTGCATGTCTAGAATAACAAGTGTCAAGAATTAACTCACTCTGCAGTCCCTTAGAACATAGAACCTATCTGCATGGCTCCTATGTACTACCTCTGTCAAAAAACCCCTCAAAAATACCCAAAAAAAAAAAAAAAAGACAGTGCCTTTTGCTAATTGATTAGTTAAAAGTGTTTATTCTTAGCTCAGGTGTCAAGACATAACTAAAAAGTTAGTATGGATGAGTAGTGATACAATTTGGACTCTTGCATTCAGGTAAATATGATCATGCTAAGAAAGAAGAAATTTCTGCAGTACCATTTGTACTTCATTGCTACGTGATGACAGGAAATTTCTACGGTAACTTGGACTGCTACAATGTTTTCACATGAAAAGGTCAAAATTCAGTCATGGCATAGAGGAAATTTCCAATGTAAATTTAGTTTGAATATAACCAAATAAATAAAATTAGTGTATTTTCTTCATTCATGTGAATAATTCTGACACAGCAATTTACAATGGATATATAAATTTGTCATGCATTTCTCCATTATTGGCATAACTCTGTTTCCAAAAAGGGTATTATGACCAGAAAGTACAAGGTATTAGCTCTAAAGTGCCTCAAAATGCCTTGCTTGCAATTCTAATAAAAAAAATCATCCAAAAAATCTGTAACAGGTTAGAAAATCCTGAGTGCCACCTTTGCAAATGCAAAACTTGCATTTGATTTTCCAGACATCCTTATGAATTACAGAAGTCTTGGCAGGGATTATTTAACTGGACAAGCAGATGCAGGAGGGCAAAAAGGGGAAGCTTTTGGGCTCAGGGAGGCAATGAATCGATTGATATGGAACTGGATTCATGTCCATGGTACAGCTCAGACATACTGCTGAATTAATATGCACTTATATTCCATTAATAAAACAACTGCTATAGGTTGTTTTAAACACCTCTATGCATTTTCATAGACATCACAATCATAATTTTGATCCTTTTGTGCGTGCTGGATAGCAACAAAATATATTTTTTTTTGGCTAATGAACCAACAGGAGTCCAACATATGGATTTGAATACTAGTTACATTGAATATTTGCTGAGGAAGAAGATTATGTCACATTTTTTAAGAAATTAATCTGTAATGATATAGAATTATGGGTAACTCAAAAGTGAAGCTATTTATTTCTTCTCTTCTGGTGTTATTCCAAAAGAAATGAATAAGACCATTTCAAGTCTTTCTGTGTTTGGGAGCACAGCTTGGGCAGTAAATAAATGAGTTACCGAATTGGACTTAGACAATGTAGGTGTCTACATTATGTCAGAGAAATTCAGGCTCTGTGTTTATGTGGCTACAGTAATCCAGCATTCCCATGCAAGCCATGAATAGCTGACATGGTGGAATATTTGCTGTGGCAGCAGGAGACTTGTGCTGTGGCCTCTGGCATGATGCAGAAGACAGTAGAATTTCATTTCCCAGTCAGACCTTGCATTCCCAGCACAGCCTCTTCATAACTCCCTTTTCCTTGACATTCCACCATTCTTACAAGGCTCTGCATCTGTGTTTCTAGGCAAGGACCTTGGAAGAAAATGGGTCTGGCTCTTCAAAAGTGTGGACAAAACTCACTCTGGACTCTATGAAGTTGATCCTGAACTTCAACTTGGCAAGGCAGTACAGAGATATCTACAATCTCAGGCTGAATCAAGGCCTTCAGAGGAGCTATTCCCCTCTTACTGTAGATATTGTTACACCAGGGACTTATTCTTCCATTTAAGGAAAAAGAAAGAAGTTAAAAATTAGATGTCTAAAAGAGGAGTCTAATAGTAAATATCATTCAGATGCAGAAGTTGCGCCATCTGAACAATGGCCAGTGGCTTGAGCATCTGAGTTTTCATGGTTAGACTACCACTCCCTCCACAAGCCAAATGCAGAAGTCAAACAGCAGAGTACAGGTGCAATCCGGAATAAGCAGCAACAGCTTTTAATTAACAGGGTCAAGGTAATGTTTTTTATGACCCAAATATCAACATATGAGACTTTTATGAAGCTAAGGAAAAACTGATCTGTTGAAAACTTCATTTTCAGCTTGCCCTGTTTGAATCTTTCCACCATGCTCTCAGCCAAGCCATTTAATAAAAAATTACATTATCCAGACATTGTACTGCAAACCCATCATGTCTGCAAAAGCCTGCTTGGTTGTAAATCAAAACCTTTTTAAGGCAGGAGAAACAAGGATTACTTGCTTCAAGTGATGGAAAAGTAGTGTACACGGGAATCTGATAATGCCAGTAGTAGAGGTCACATCCATTAGGATAATTTCAACCCATTTAAATAAACATAGTCACAGTTCCAAGTAAAATCCAATAATAGATGTTGCAAAGCAAGCCATCACACCTGAATACTTGAGTCTTAATATTTACTGGAAATAAATCAGGCCAGGAAATCAATCTGGAAACAATACTGTGAGATGACTGCTAGAGAGAGTGCACACCACAATGTGTACAGGTTTCTTCTTTCTCTCTAGGTCCTGCAGTGCTTGGCAATAGAGCCTGTTGCAATAGCGATGGTAGTAATACTTAGAACCAAACAGTAGCCATGTGTGCCCCAGAACTTTCTGCTGTTGTGGTTTTGTGGGGCAATCAGTAGTTATCACAGGATCACAGAACGGGTTGGGCTGGGAGGGACCTTAAAGATCATCTAGCTCCAGCCCCTGCCGTGGGCAGGCATCCCACCCACTGGGTCGTGTTACCCAGGGCCCCATCTAACCTGGCCTTGAGCACTTCCAGGGACTGGGAAAAAGTGCTGTGTTACAAAACACAGAGGGACAACAAGGATGTGCTGCAGCAGCAGTTCAGCTCCCAAAAGAGTTCCCAAAGAAAGAGAAGCTCCTCTTCACCAGAGGCATATTTTTTGCAAATGGGTGTTTCAGTACGGCAGTTCATTTAAAAATTTTCACCAATAAATATAACCAATTTTAGACACATTTGACTGCCTCTAAGTCTATTGTTCCATAAGTTCCAAAATAAGGACAAGGAAGGCAATATTAATAATTGATAAAGGAGGAGAAAAATCTTATTTTGGAGCTGATCAGGAATAGACATTCAAGCCATGTCTTACATTAAAAGCCCATTTTGTTTTATTTTATTTCAAAAATTGTAGAAAACTTGTGGAAAAGGCACCAAAACATGATCAGAATTGTCACTTGAGTTCCTAAAAATGAAATAACATAGCTCAAGAGCTATGGAGAGTTACACAAAGGCTGCAAAACTGTAACTTTTGTAACTTTTTAAAAACTATTTTTATGCATTCATCTCAAAATGTGAAATGTTATAAAATTTTCTTTTATAAATGCAATCTAGAATGCCAGTATGAAGATAATAGCTGGATTTCTGGTGGTTTTGTTGCCTGTTGGAGAACCAGCACGATATGGCTGAGGTATTTCTTCTGAGCCTATGGAGCCACTCTAGAAGTCTATGTCACAGTGCAACACCGCTGACTTTAAAATGGCCTCATATGCTAATTTTCAAAAGACAGTTCTCTGCAATCAGTGTAACAGCACTGACATGTCTACTAGGTATTTCCAAGCACCCTTTCCCTTGGTCATCTGAGGCAACACAGATTTGTAGACACATCTTTATTCTCTTTCAACCCATTATTTAAAACTGTAGTAATGACATCAAATCAAATGGCATTTAATGGCATGGAATAGTGTCAGGGCTACAGTAATGGTTTTGGGAAAGGAGGCACTAACACTTTGTTAGTATCTCTTCCCCACTAGCTCTCCTTAGCAACATATCTTCCCAAACTATGAAGCCTGAGCAAACTCTGCATTTTAATAGTCATCAAGTGTGACACTCATCTTTGCCTGCCATTTAAGTTGTTTAGAAGATACTTTAGCGTGTGAGGACCACGTACCTCATCCTTAATTACTGAAAGTACTACAGTGATTTAAGAGCTGTTAGAAGTGATCTCTGAGAACACAAAGGGTGGGAATGATACTGAAGACTGGAAGAGTGCAGACGGACTGCCCATCTCTAACATGAGATAGGCATTCTAAAAGGAGGTACAAGAGAATTGCAGATCAACCAGTTTAATTTCAGTGCTCAGAAAACTACTGAACCAAAAAAAATGATCCAACAAAATATTTGTAACCTGGAAGGTAATGGAAAACTGACTATCAGCCAGCATGGATTTGTCAACAGCAAATGATTTCCTACTATTATAGAATAGTAGGCCCTATGGACAAAGAAGAAGCAGAACATATATTTTTTTAAATAGAAATATTTTAACATTGTGCACATGACATTGTCCTAAACCAGTTAGAAAGACATGGTTTTTAAAAAAATGCTACAGTATCAGTAAAGAAAGGATAGCAAAGATTATGGTTCACTGATAAAACCAAACATATCATCTGCTGTTGTCCTGGTCAATATTTCCTTTTTTGACATAGATGATGGAATGTTTATTGAGTGGGAAACAACATAACAACAAAATCTTTAGAGAACAGGAAGACAACGTAAAATTGTCACAAATCACTATGAAAACTGTCCGCAAAAAAAAAGAGAATAGATTCATATTTATAAAACAAAGGAGATAGTTATCCACTATAAAACCAATATGGGGAGAAAACTGGTCATATGAAAATTTTACAGAAAGAAATTTAGTGTCAAAAGACAAATATTAGTCTAAATTCAGAATTCTTGCTAAAAAAAAAGGGGGAAGAGGAGACCCATAAGACACATAAAATCATCCTTCTGCTCTGTCACTTCTAAACCCTGAGAGGACCAGCTGAAAGTCATATGCAGGAAACTAACATGGAATTTAGAGACTTAGAAAGCATTTTTAAAGTTAAAGTGGGAAGACTGAAGTTCCTAGTCCTCATCAAGCTGCAGAAGAAAGTGGAGACCAATCACTCATTTTCTAATAAGTGGAAAATTATTGCAGTGAGAAACTGATTAATATGTTTTCCTTGACCAAGAAAAGTAGCATAAGGAGTCATAGGCACAGCGAGAGCATTCTTACATTTAAAGTGGAGTAATGGAGATGTAGGTGGGGTTTTCGAAGGTATTTTTTGTGGCTAGAGTCTTAAGCTTTGAATATTTTTAAGAACAAGCTAGACAAGTAACATATTTGCCATGACATATTTGATATCTCAGCCACAGCAGGGAAATGATCCCATGAGATCACTTTGTCTCATACTCTTTCCTACTAAGGAGAGACATTGCCAAGGAAAGTGGAAATCTGTGCTTTGCCTAGTCTTTGAATAAATGGAAGATGTGGTCTAGCAGGACTTTGCTTATGCTGCAGCAAAAGAAGATATTTTCCTATAAATATCTATGCAGCAAGATTAAATTTATAATATAAAGGAAAACAACAAGCAACAGTATTAATTTTGCTTTATTATGTTTCCTATTTCCATTTTGACATGCCTCACTACCTTATTAGCAATGTAAAGATATGAATACAGAAGTGCTCATTTTATCATGACAACATTCAGTTTTGAAACTAATCTAAAATAAAACCCAGGGTATGCACAGAAAACTCAATTATGAAACAAAAGGCATCCAGTATGAAATTAAGGTAGTACATTCCATGTTTTATGTTCTGGCATTGTAGTTTGTTACAGGGTTTTTTTTGCTGATAAACCTCAAAAAGCTCACATAGCCAAGAGCAGCTCTAATGGACTGAATCAAAAATTCCTCACTTTCATCTGCTGAAACAAATTGGTTTAATATACAGTTGTTTGCTGTCAAATATACTAAAAAACTTGTGCCAAACCAAATTATAGGCTGTGTTTGTTGTTTGCCTGGTGTATTTGGTAGGTGGGGGAGTGGGAAAAGGAGGAAAGACAGTGGGTGGAATTATCCGTGCACTTGCCAACATCAGACTAGATAGCATTAAAAAGATGTAACACACACAATATGCATCCAATGTGTCTGAGTTACACAGGCATAAAGTTTTTTCCTTCCATTTTTTAATGTTTGACCATGTGTAACTAAAAAGTTCTAACCTGTTGGGCATTGCAAGATAGTATGCAAATAGGCCAGCTATTGACAAAGGACTACAGTAATTCACTTTTCTGTTAATCAGGGTGTGATTATCATTTGATTCTTTTGAACTCCATCCAGCTTGCTCTTCTGTCTCAACTTCAAGCAGGTGTTTTGTTGTTGCCAGACCGTGAACACAGCCCTGTGCCTGAGTCTTTCAAGTGTGCTAGCTGTGCAGATGAATTTTGCCCGCAAACTTTCCTCAGGCAATGAACTGACTAGTGCAACATGCTCACAGCAATGTTAATCTAGCTCAGGGACATGCACTGCACATGAAAGACTATTTTTAACCTAATTTTTAATTGATATATTTTGTCCACTGCAAGTGTTTTCTCTCTCTCTTTTTTTTTCTCTCGCCACTCTTTCTCTCTCTCTTTCTGTGTCTTTATATTTATCTTTTTCCTTCCTTTTTTTTTTTTCTTTGACAGAAAATGGATTGAAGTGAAATGAAGCTACACTAGCTGGCAGACACAAAGCAGAAACAAGGGTGAAGTTAAATAAAATATGAGAGGGTGGATGCTCAGCAAAGAATTCGCCTTTGATTTTAAAGATTAGATAAATTGGAAAAGTAATAATCAGGAAATTGAAAAGTGGGGACCGTTATGCATTAACATTGTGACTAGCATAACAAATCTCGTTTATTTATTTATACTTTCAAGATGGTGCAATATTTTATACTATACAATAGCTTAAAATGTCTTCTGGAAAGGGGTCACAATGATACATTTTAACTCTGCGATCCTAGTAAGAAATATTTGTAAAGTAATATGATTCAATGATATTCAATAGAAACTGGTTTGAATATCAGAATCTTTCATACTTGTTCACAACATGTGTCTCAAATGTAACTTGCTTTAAAACATTTGATTGGTCTATTTCTATACGATATATTGGCCTTGGTGTTTTTAGCATCAAGTATAGCTGTTGATCTTTAACTGAAAATCTGTGTGTATATACACCACTGTCCATGGATCTAAAACATGGTTTAGAATGAAAACATGGTTTAAAATAAAAAACCAAGCATCTATATGGTGACTACATAAAGCCTCCTTCCTAAATTGGTAATACACCTTATTACAAACTCTTAAAAACAAAAGTCCAAGAGGCTAATTTGCCAGAAGAAAAATTCAGAAAAGGAGTTTCAGAGCTCATTGTTCATGAGTTGGGTGTTTTCCATCTCTCCTCAATACCTACATGAGAAATACTTAACAGGGAAAACATACCTTATACTGTCTGCTCTTTGCCATTCACTCTTAGTTAGCCAGAAATAGGTTCTTTGCCCTTCTTTTGGACAGAAAAGGAGCTCCCTCTCCTCTTCTGCTTCCTTGAAAAGGAAGTTCAGAAGTTCATGTTCAGCCCAGTTTCTGTCTGTCTTCCCTCACGGTTCCAGGCAGGAATACCATTGACCCTCCCTGGCCTTGCTATATGAACGGCATCAATTCCATGCTGAGCAGATGCACATGTGGAAGGATGTCCAGGTATGTCTGAGGGAAGCTAACAGCTAAAACAGAGGGATGAACACTGGATGCATACTATTTGCAAAAGGAGAAAGAAAATCAAACTACTTCACTGGGGGAATGAATAGGGGAAAATAAAGATTTAGGATACAGAAGATTTGCAATAATGGTGAGAAGACCAGTGGAACTGAAGTGATGGCACTGATAGCAAGAGAGGCTGGGTGTTTTCCAAAGTGGAATGGTTGAGCATGAACAGAAAAGAAAATAACCATATATTTTGAAAGCTCAAGAAATAGCAGCATAAGAACTTCTAAACACTGTTCCAAGCAGTTGTAACAAGTTTGGGGAAAGACTATTTTCTGGTGGGTTTTTTTGTGGCTCAAAAGTCACATCACTAGAGTAAAACGGTCATTAAATTCTTTGTTAATCCTTGTGTGTATTAGTATTACAAAAATATTCCAACATATTCTCTGTTTATTGCTTATTTATTTTTAGTCATGATTCTTCCATTTTTAAGACAAATGCATTGTTTATGATGATTTTGTATACTTTCAAACTGGTTAATTTTAGACTAATTTGGGACCTTATTTATTAAAATCAGAGTGAGAATGAGAAAGAAAAAACCCAATTTTGTGCAGACTCTTACAACTGTATTATATTGGATAATATTTTAAAATATCTCATGCAATTTTTTTAGTTAACTCATAATATTGTCTTTCACATCACATAAGTTAATATAAATTATAGAATGATATCTGTGCCATTGAGTTATGGTATATCAGTACAGGTAACTATCATTTAGTTGGCAAATTAAGGAAATTCAGTCAGCATCCATCACTGTTCATACACATAGTTTGTCCGCAACTGAAATAGTTACAGAAGTGATTTTTAATTTAAAAATTTCACTTCTTTTCATGGAGTGTTTTTCAATTGTAGTATAATTTTAGATAAAGTTAACTATTCTTAGGTGCAATAATCACCACAGAAATAAACTCAGAGTTGGATGATTGACACTTCTCATCAGGGAACTTAACTGCTGTTTAGTTATAAGGGCAGACATACTTGGACTTCAGTTTTACAGTAATGGATTTCAGGTGTCAGCACTGGTTGAAGACAACTCTATTCCCATTTTCTCTTCCCTTGTGGCATGATGATACTGCACATAGTGGTGGAAAATAGATCAAAACCCCAAGGTGTTCAAAATAATATTTTGTATGTTTGGTTGGTTTTTTGTTTTCCATTTGCTCTATATTTCTTTTTACAGCGATCAGCCTACTAATCCATTGCACAGTGGAATCATGTCTCGAATGCAGGAGCACACAAATAAGTTTCCTCATCCCACTCAAGTGCTGCAGCCTTCGGTTTATGTTGGAGCTGTGCCATAACACACTGTTTTATGATACAGCTAATCTGATCTGACAGCTAACTGCCACCAGACAGAGCAATCTTCCCTCTTCCCTGCCTTTCCTCCTGGCCCTGGCTATGTGTGTCTGCCTACTCTCATGTCCTGGCAGCGTTACGCTTCCAACTCCCCAGAGGGATGGCTCAGTGGGGTAAACTGACAGAAGAATATTCCTTTCTCTCTTGGCATCTTGTCTGGCCTGCAGACTGGCTCTGGGGAGGGCTGGGTGAGCACCAGTTTCTCCTGGGCCAGGCAGAAGGGAGAAGCGGAAGACACCTGGGGCAGCCCGTGGTCAGCAGCACACCCCAGGATACCCCTTCTGCACCCACATCTTGTCAGGAAGCAGTACAGCACATCAGCAGTGCCACTGCTGACCCCCTGGTACCTGTCTGACAGTGCTCACTATTCGTAGAGTTATTTAAAATAAAAAAAGCCTCACAGAAAAAAATGTTGAAGAACACCAGAGTTATTAACTGTCAAGAGCAGAGCAGTCCCAGTGTGAATCTAAGGCTATGGTAAGCTATAAGCAAGCTATTGTATTGGGTATAACCCTAGATATTGTAAACACACTATTGTTTTTTATCAAGTCCCTGAAAAAAAATGGGTTATTTGAAATGGTTCTAGACTGACACAAATTATATTCCAAAAAAATGACAAATAACATTTAAGTCTATGAGGAACTTTTCACAGAAGAGAAATTTCTTATTTCCACTGGGTATTGGTCTCCTGTGGTCTGAGCCCTAAGTTCGTCAAACTCAGCATGGATTTACTCACTGAGTTTTCACTCCATGGAGTTCTCCAAGGGATAGGTAAGGTGAAATAAACCAGCCCACAATATGGAAAAATTTCTCATTTTATGTATGTTTGCTCTTTGCCAAACTTCTCTCTCTTTCTCTTTTGTGAAAAAGCAAAATGTTAAGCAAATGCTCTGAGGTGAAATTCTGTAAAAAGTGTCCTGAGTAGAGATGAATTACTAAAACCCACTCTTTCAGCCATCACATAGGGTTCTGCTTTGCCCTCCTTTGCCTTGTACTTTGTGTAGTTCTGTGCCTGCCAAGGTTACTTGATCAGCACTGAGAACTTCTAAACTAAAGCTGACACTATTATTTATTTATGGTCACCTAGTGATTTCCTTGGACTACTCAGACACTATCTCAGTTTGAGGAGCACATGAATTTTTCTTTATTCAGAGTTTTTTAGCAAAACTGGACTAGGAATTACTATAAACTATCTAAACTCCAGTTTGAGAGGTGATCATTGTAGCAGTTAGTGTTGGAACTTCTACAGGTGTTTTTAATTCTTTCTCTGTGATACTACTAAGTTATCCACAGTGATCTGAGTAACAGAAAAAATTGGTTTAAATACAAAGTTAGAAAAGCAAGGGTTTTCAGACTTTTCCAGGGTAATGAAAAAGATTTTCAAGCTGAGGTGATCTGCTAGTTGTCTTCATCCAAGAGATATAGGAGATGAAGGAAGCTGAGTTGTTACTAATACGTAAACAGACAATAAATATATATAACTATTCCTGTAAACAAAGAGTGACTGAGAAATGCAGTTAGCTAAATGGATGTTAGTACTGTTGGCTGGAAAAGCTTTCATCATAATAAATTTTTCAAATTTAATTGTATAAGTCTCACTGTTTTCATTTCTATAAACAGGATCATTAGGAAGCACTGAAGAATAACAGTAATACTAATAACAAAAATGACAACAATAGTATCATAAAAATATATCTCATTGTCATAAATGGGTTTCTGAAATGGGTATTGGAAAGTTCTGAAGGTTATTTTCATTATCATACATTGTTACAATACTAAAACAGATTTTTTTTGGTTCTATAGTCAAGACTAAAAAAAAAAAGACAAAAAAAGGGATAAAGTACAGATAGGAGTAAGGATACTTTTGTGCAATGTGGTCTAAATTGACCCTGCTTGAACAGGGAGGCTGGACCAGATGACACATTCTGGTCCCTTCCAACCTTATGTATTCTTTGATTCTGTAAGAAAAA
The DNA here is from genome assembly GCA_013397175.1 of Platysteira castanea. NCBI lineage: Eukaryota > Metazoa > Chordata > Aves > Passeriformes > Platysteira > Platysteira castanea. The sequence continues at coordinate 1,716,054 of VYXC01013172.1, forward strand.
GAAACAGGGAAAACAAAGAGGAAAAATCACCAGAAGAAAAAAACAAGGAAAAGAAAAAGGAGCAACCCTCTTCCCCAAAGAGCTGGAAATCAGTACCAAATTAAAGAATACCCAGTTCTGTATACAATGAGCCGCACATCTTCAAAAGCTCAAGGCCCTCAGGATTACATATTGTACTGTTAATCATGAAGAGCTCTGTATCTAAAACTTTAGCAGCTGGATTACAGTTTATTCATGTTCTTATCCCTGACTTTTGTATGTTAAATCTTATTTTTAAAAACATTAAATACAGTATTTTTCCTCACATACTCACACGCATAAATATGAATTTATATACATATTTATTGATTTTTACACATATGCAGCATGGAAATTATTCATCATCATCAAGTTTTAATACAGCGCAATTGTATGAGAATGTTCTTCATAACACATTTCGTATGTTTTCTTCATATTTTGCACATCTGGTGTAAGCAGAGTGGGGAGAAACTGGAAATCTCTGTGCATTTGTGTCCTAAACATAATAATTTTTAATTATTTATTAATTATTGTATTTGCATACATAACAATATTGATAAACTTAATTTACTTAACAGAAATTTAGAAACACTACCACATTAGTGTTCAGCTGTAGTTAGCAAGTATTCATATTTTTCTAAACAAAAGCTGAGGTGCATGATGGGAAAACAAATATTAGCATATCTAGACTTAACACAGCTTGTAGACTCCCTGGTGAGTAGTGCTTCTACAGCCAAGGATTATTCACACCATATACAATTACGTTTTCATTTAAGACTAAACCTTTTATGCTGCAGATAAAAATGAGAAGCTACACAAAGTCTTCTAAAGAAATATTCACGTAAGTCTTCAATAAAGAAAAGAATGTAGTTCATCTCTTGCAGGCCAGCCAAACTTAGGGAGTTTTATTTTATCTAGGAGCGTCTAAGAACAGAATTTGGTATACAGTTTGACCTCTCTGATTGTGTTTTGAGGTTGTTATTGTAATTTGCTGTCGGCTCTTTAATTAATTTTGGCGGGTCTGTAATATCATTGGGGCAGAAATAATTGCTTAAATATAAAAGGACCTGTTAAGACAGCCACATGGGAAACAGTGAAGTGGTGAAAGAGTGCACTTCTAAGATTTCCTTATTGACTGTTTAGTAATAAATCGTATGTTTTAATTGCTCTGTCAGACGAATCCTTCAATGAGGGAAAGGTGACTGGAGCTGAATATGGGAACACCACAGGACAGCTGTTTGGTCTGGCAAAGGGCTCTGTGCACTTGTACTATATATCCAGAGTGACCTTTCAGATTCCATGTACATAGTAACAATTAAAAGTACACAATGACTTGACAATGTTCACTGTGACAGACTGCAGGTTGGCTGCTTCCCATAACAGCCTCCCAGGCAGAGAGGAACAAAGAGCCCGGGCCCATCTGTACGCGGCTCTGAATGCCTCATGTTCCAGAGAGTGCGCTTTGTTTCTCCAAACGCCCCAGGAAGCTCTTCAACAAACAAAACTCAGAGGTCCAGAGGAGCCCAGTCAGGACATTAATATGATAATGAATTCCGGATTACCCTGACAGACGTGACAAAGAAATAGATCCTTTTGATAATAAGTTATCGGGTTGATTAGGCGGAATTTGTCTGACTCCACGACTGTTGTGGGTATTTCAACAAAGTCAACAAACCCATGCATGACATCACTTCAGTCACCCTCTCTCCCTGTTGCTTTTCAGTAGTTCTGACCCATGCTGCTAATTTAAGGGTTCTTCAGTTGCAGTGTAGATGCTGCTACCTGTCCAGAAAGGTCTTGCAAACCACAAAATATCAGCATTTTGCTAGTGCACGAAACAAAGGAAAATGGCCGCTTGTGTCAGGCAGTTCCGAAGAAAAATTGCCATTAACTCAGCGGTATGACTTTGCTTTCCATCTGATGTTCCTAGGCTGAATTAGCTCAGAAAACTTTATAAGATTAATTTCCAGTCACCTCACTAACAAGGCAAAATGGTTCATTTTCTGGCCCACTAGAATAAATCTGATTCAGCAGAAGGTGTCATAACATCTGGAAAGGAACTTTCTTTTTTTGTGTTACTATTGATTTTTGTGGTAATTATTATATCTTCTTGGCTGGATTCTCCAAAAAGCTCTAAGATAAACTTCCCTTATTCCACAAAAGCTCAGCAGCAAAAGAACATCAACTGGTTGCAGATACAGTAGATGACTAAGGTCACACAAAGTACCAAAATCGGGTGGCACCAGCCATCTGTAGTTAACAGCTATTATATAAACATAAAGGAATGTGCCCAGTGTTCTGAGTGATGGAAAAAAATTGGTCATTAGGCACTTGGGAATGTCCGATTCCCCCCACAGCTTTCCAGCTGCGATCCAAGTGTGTTTAAATAAAAACTTAGCACACTTAACAAGAAGTTTGATAGAGTGTTAACAATCCTCAACTTCACATTGAGCTGTTAACCAACAAAGTAGTCATTAAAGCCTGGTAATGACTGCGTTTCTTGAGATTATTGCTTAATTATAAACTTGATAGAGTGGGTCCTGCCTTCTGACTTGGGGGACATTTTCCATTGCATATTTTTAACTACAAACTTTTCTTATTATACTACCTCATTTATAAAACTTTAAATATAAACTAGAGTGAGAATACTGCCTTTAAAAACAGTTATTTGTACACTTCACAATTATGTTCAAACCATAACTGATCTTGGATTCACCTCAGACAGTGGACTAGCTAAGCTCGACTGCTGTTAACAAATGATTTCTGAGGGAATATGGCTTTCTTGTAGAATAAAATAAGAATTTCTGAAAAAGACCTCTGCATTCTGATTAACTGGAAGGAGTCTAGAGTGTAACACTTTTCAAAAGAAAACCCATGAAAGTGATGAAAAACTGCAATAGATATTTTATCTTTTGTTCTTTCAGAAGTGACTGAATACTGTTTTTAGTGTACAAGAAATTATTTCAGCAGCCATGACCTTGAAAGTTCCCTAGTTATTGCCACCTGTTTCATCTTAACATTTAATAATAATTTCCCCAAATCTGTAGATACCATGGCCTTATGTATACAAATGATTATGGAAATGTATTCAGGGAAGTTTTCTCCTCTGCACTGATATCTGACCATCTAAGGGAAACACAGGGAAACATAAGGGGTGCAAATTTTCATGGAGTTGCTGGCATCAGAGTCAAATCCCAGCATATGAGATGGCCATGCGCAGATAAAAAGGGTACAGGGACAAAGGCAGTCCTATTTTTCTATATTTTTCTTTTCATGGTTTCATGTGTAATTCAAGTCACTATATACCACTAATGTATACAAGATCTGTTACAAAAACCATTAAATATGGGGGGTTTGAATGTATGAGTATACTGAATTTATTCCTTTTTTCCATAGGAAAAAAAAGCTTAAGATATTTAAGGTTCATTTAAACTTCTTATAACTCCTTGGCATTTTAAGGCCACTTAGTATTTTCAACCAGGGAGGCAATAGGTGGGAAAAAAAAAAAGATTTCATCCTTTAAACTGAATCCTGTTCTGTAATTCACAAAATACTGAGTCTTCTAACGCTAAGTAGCTAAGCAAACTAATACATCTTTCGTCTGTTTCAGACTGTTCTTTTAGGTATTAAACAACGAGGAAATCAAACAAAATTCTATCTTTAGAAGCTATTAGATCAAACATTCTTTGAAAAGAATAAGATATAGAATATATTTATTTGTACAAACTTTTAACTGAGTCTCCCTGATAGATAGATAGATAGTTTCACAACTAATTTGTCTGCAAAATGGCATTTAAGTATTTTTAGAAGTGTTTAGAAGATGGTTAAAATAATGAATTTAAAATTATTGTATTAATTAATTCATCAGTGACAACTGTAAAGAAAAGTTGCATGTTTTAACAGAACAAATTATATAGCTGAGAAAGATGGAGGAGACTTGGAACACACAAGTACTCTTAGGTTTTGCATTTTGTTTCCAATTATTGCCAGTAAATGAAAGGAGGAGCTGTTCATTGGAAATCTGAAAGGGAAAAGAGACAAATATCTTTGCATGTGTAAATCCTCTCCTTCATTCAAAAACTCAGGCTTGTGTCCACAGTGGCTTGCTGGCTCAGTTCATCAGAAAGCCTGCAGCAATTCCCTGAGCCCTCATTTGTAGACATCACTTTGGCAATGGAACAATGCAGCAAATTCTCATTCGAGGGATTACGATACTATATATAAAGAAAACATAAAAAGATTTACATATATTCCATGTAATTTCCCCCATTATATACTAACCATGGAGCAGTAGTTTGAGTCTTTTAATTGGTAGATGTGTCACTAAATATTTCTTTAAAATGGTAATTTATATACCAGCATTTTATTTTCAAAGATAATATGCATCTCATATATCACACCCAATAGATGTCCCAGAACCTGCAGGCTGGGGAAAAGGATAAAATTCAAGCTATCCTTTTGGGGGTTAAATTACTTATCTTGCTGCATCATTTGAGTAGCACCTATACTTTCCCAAACCCACATCCTGGTTTGCATGCACACTGTAAATGGCCTAGAGAAGGAACACAGTCATTGTTGCCTGGCATTCTGTCCTCATGAACAAAAGGGAACAATGGGAATGGAACCTTAGCTTTATCATTTGTTGACCTGGCATGAGGGAAGAACTATTGTGCACTGACAGATTTGCAGCACCTACATTCCTACAATGTTCCAGGCATTTCAAGATAGAAGAGGGGGAACTGTACCACTGAGAAAAGTCTCCAATGTCATAGATTCTCAGTCGTAAAGATCTATGCTTCATCAGACAAATGTGCTAGTTCTGCTCTGTTCTAGATGAGAAGTAAACACATGATCACAGAGCACTGTTTGCCCTGGGCAGTATCTAATCCAACACAGATCCTGACAGGAAGAAGCTATGCAAGACACATTCAAGCCACCACATTTGAACCCAAATTGAATTTATTTCAAATCAATCCCTATTTGAATCACACAGCTGCCTTATAACACTGATTTTGGGAGCCCCAAAATCCTGCTTGCTTTATTGTTGGATGATACCTTACCAAGCAATGTCTTCGTTTCTGGGTATCCACTTTCTGCCAGCTTCTCATTCATCGAGGCATGATTAAACTTAAAAACACCTCAGCTGAAAATGAAAATTTCCCCCAAACATTTTGACTTTAAATAAAAAATCTTCCATTTGCTTAACAAACTTTGGAATCAGACTACTCATGGGAACCATGGAAAGAACTGGAAAAGAAAGGAGCCTAAAAAATTTTTACTGTCACCAGCAACGCATGATAAAAAAATGCCTGAGTGAAGCTGAATGAGAAAAGAGGAGACATTGGCCACCATATTAACTGGGATACCAAAAAGACATTAATTTAAATTAAGTTCAATCACATGGCACATAAATAACTCTCTCTGAGAAGATCTGGTCCCTTCGCAAATCTTCCTGTTGACACAAGTGCTGTACATTAAGCACAAGCCTCTTGAGTACAATGAGCCAAAGATGTACTAGTGTTACACAGACTCTGGTGGTTCTGGAGCCCACTGGAGAGAAGGTTTTGTGTATCAGAGATCTGGAAGACCAGAGTGAAGCATAAGATAGAGCCTGTAATACCAGATACGATACTCAAAATTAGGCAGCGCTCAGAGCCTGATCCCTTGGTGAGGACAGACTGAGGACTCAGTCTGTCCACCTTTATGGCAGAGGACCCACAGATCTGGGGTGAGTGAAATAGGGAGCAATAACAGCCTCTAACTCCTTTTACATACCCTCAGTTGCCTGGCACATCAGCATAGAGACAGCAGCTATGACCTGGGACTTACAGGAAAGACACAGCTGTCTGGGGCAGAAGCAAAAAGCCAAGAAATTTAACCTCACCACCCGAAATGACACTTGAGACCTGCATGCAGGAGTGCAAAGCTTTTTCTCTATTTTTGGGGGTTTTTCGCAATTTCTATACTCAGTCATTAACAGAATTTCCACCTACTTTTGTCAGCCAGAATGAGGTGAGCCAGTTCTCTGGGCCACGTCTTCAGAGACAGCTGGGGGAGATAGGCCCCTAGGAAGCTGATTAGTCCCATCCAATTGGACAAGCACATTGGGATGCAACTGATTGTTGTATTTCCATATGTTTGAGGTTTTATGATTAGACAAATAAACTAATCTGCACTGGAAAACGGATTTTCAGGCCCCAAAAGGAAGATAAGATGAATCATCATTTATGCAAAGCCACAAAAATACTTACTTATCTTATATGACTCCTCAGAAGAAAAAGTACCTCAAATAACAAGACCTTCATCTTAAAATTTTGACTCAGGTTAGAAAATCCAAAAAGCTATATTTACAGGAAGGGAATGATGGAGTTGTTCAACCTTGATAGGGTCCTTATGAACCAAAAAATCACCTATATAGGCATTTTCTAGAAGATCAGCAAATATAGTAGAGCTTTTAAAATTATTTTTCTTTGTCCTAGTAGAGACAATTTATCTTTCAAGCATATTGGTTTTGTCTCCTTAAATTCATGCTGCCAGAAGTCCTGGAGAAGTAATCAAGAAACTGTGTTCTCATTTAAATGTTATGTTTGACATTACATCCAGCAGCACATGCCATGTGAATTAAATAAACCCATTTCAACAACAATAAAATAGGCAAAAATAATTTAAAAATCACATTATTTGCACATTTCACAAGATTTTTATAAATTTTATAATAATTCTCTACTCCATTTTAAGAATATCTGCACACTTTTTATCCTCAAAAATTATCATCAGTACTTAATTTGGGTCCATTACAGATAGACAGATCTTTAATTCTGTCTGTTTTCTAGCTTTGTCCAAATATGTACATTCCCTATTTCATCACATTTGAAGACAAACAATGAAAAATTTTAATCCTGCCTAATTTATCTTATAAAAAAAATAGGTAAGCCTACATGTACTGCATGACACAGACCTTTTTACTTTTATCTTTATCATTTTGTCATATTAACAATAAATGCCATGTTTTCCTAAGATGCCCAAATGAATAGATAAGGAGCATAGAAAGGAGAGGAATAGCATTGTTTGTTACCCGTGCATTCAGATCCTTTTGAAAGCAGCTCCCAAAGTTACTACTTCTCTCTGCACCATAATGATATTGTACAGTGCCTTTTGGCTCTAGCACAATGTGTTATGCATCAGTGTTTAAGAGCATATTGTGCACCATTATTGCCCTCTCTCTAGAGGACTACAAACTGCATTAGTTTGAATTACCAAATCAAAACTTTATGTGCAGCAGTTCCCCCACAAGGGCTTTAGCATTTTTATGTCATAATCCCTCTATTATCCCCCTCCTCACATGCTTTATAACCATTAAGTTATTGAAAAATTCTCAACAGATGTCATCTTAAGATGAATGTTGCTGTGCTGACTGGTATCAAGGCTGGAATCTGGATATTGCTCAACTTTACTAAAAATGTCAGGGAGAGAATAGTCAGCTGTAAAAATACAAGATATGCCAGCAATGGTTGTTTTCATGTCAACTGCAACATGACTTGTAGTGTTCGCAATTTTAGCTTCTGGAAGATGCAGTTTTCATTTGATGGGTTGGCAGTAATGGCTTGAGATATGTAGCAGGAAAAAGGAAAATAATTCAAGGGCTTTTTTCCCCACTCCTTTTATGATAAAAGCAGATTTGTGCATTAATCTGATTTAAGTCTCAAGACTTACCTTTTAGCATATATTGTTCCTATTGAGAATTTTGTTGAAATACAGAAACTTTTTGCATAGGTGTAATAATTATAACTGGTTATTGGTGATTATGTATTGTCTTTGCATCTGAAGTACTGAAATAGCAAACATGATTGATATCAAGGTAATGATAACAATTTGATATTTTTCCTCTCATTCTATTGGAACATTTGTAATTTTAAACACTATAAAGACATAAAAATATACATTGTGACATAATTTAACCATCTTAAATGTAACCATCTGAAATTTGAAGCAAACAAAGCAAAAGAGATTTACCTTCCAAAGAGGTGACAGTCTGGTATTTAAATAATAGGAGATCATATGGCACAGATTCCTGTCAAAATGAGATTAAAGAACAGAACCAGGGCCCACATTAGTAAGAGCTTTAAAAATTTTGATAGTAAATCAGTTTTTTAAGAAGCAGTTACTGTACAAAAGAGAGGAATAGCATAATATGCTCAATTCATCTGAATAGCAATATAACAGTTGAGTTCTTATATTCAGAGCTGATGTGACAAACCTGAGAGATTTTTAAAGAGGAAATTACAATAATCAACTCCCATGATGAAACAGGTATATTTTGTGTAAAGCTGTCAAGGAATATATAAGGGATATATAGTCCGTAAGAACTGAAGCAGAAATAAATCTATTGGTATTGCATCTGAGATGTGAAGTGTTTTAGTCAAAAATGAAGCTTGAGATTCTTAATGTGAATCTTCCATGTCTTACTTTTACGGAAAGAAAAATCAAATTACAAAAAGGCTTCCTATTTTCCTCTAGTGCTCCCCTAAAGGCCCAGCACTGGCTAATGGGAAGTTTTCCCATAGTGTCTATGACAAAGACTGTTACTTTTTTCTTTGATTCACAGCTGTATCTGCTATTCTAGCTGTCTAGATCCCTATAATTAGGGGAAGATTGGTTTCTGGACAGCTTTCCATCTATCCATTTTCCATTTTGCATCCTAAAGGCTCCTCCCTTCTATGGAAGCTCATAGCTTCTAGTTGTGCAAAGATATAAAGACGAGATGGGATTCACCAAAGAAAACTCTTTTAGCTGATATTAGCTGTCATGGAGAAGAGGCTGATCAAGTCAGTCTTGCCTGTAAGCAATAAAAGGTGGAAATGCCAAAACACAGCTGTCGAAGGCAACACAGATCTGACTCCTCACTGTTAAAAATGATGTTAAGAAAGATGGTGCAGTCAAACCACCAGATATTCAAAACTCCCAGAAATTCTCAATTCCGACTGCTTTAATAGGAGACACTTTTGAATGTCCAGCCATCTTTAGGAGAATATTGAATGTTGAATTTTAGAAATAAAAGATGATGAATGTCTGCTTTCAAGAAGCACTTAATGACAGAAACCTCATATTTAAGTCTTTATAGTCACTGTGTGTTGTGTATTATTTCTATTTGTCTCTCTTGTAAAAAATATTCTAATTCATCTCATTATATGGGTTTTGCTGCTTTTGTTCTGTAGGATGATTTTTAAACATATGAACATTTGCCATATGAACATTTCCAGTTCTTTTGAATATGATACTCTACTTGAATTTTACTCACAGTTTATAAATTGAGCAGGCTAATGTATTCATTTATATGCTGTGATAGTCTTCCAGCTCAAAGCTTTAATATTTCATTGCAGTGCTGGTATCTGATCTGAGGAAATATATTTCTGTATATTTTACAAGAATCTTCTTAGGTTTTCCCAACATTTATTTTCATATGGTCCTTTAGTGAAGGTTTGGATTGGTTCTGCTCTTTTATTGCATGTTCCTACCTCTATATTTGACTGGTATGCCTTGGTATATAATCTGCCACTAACCTGAATAATTTCTATTACTTCACTTTCTAAATGCCCAGGATGAGCTGCACTGAGGAAAATAATTGTAAAGGCATTTGAGCCACTCCAGTGCTGTATGAGACTCTGCACAAAGGTTATACACAAAAAATGTTCATAAGAAGCTAGAACCTCCCTAAATCATAGCAAATTAGAGTATATTTGCTAAATCTCCCACTCCTCTGTCTATAACACCAGGATAATGCACATTTGCAGATAAATGACTCATTTAGTTCCAATTTTACCTGCACTTTTTTAGAAGCTGGACTATCCTTGTGAGAAACAAAATTCTTCTACCAAGCAGTTTTCCGTCTTCTTCTTCAGCTGTAATAACAGAAGCTAAGTAATATTTAACAAATTGCCACTTCCTCGTGCCCTGTCTTCAATCCCCCACCATTGTTTTTAATGGGACAATTTAACCTTTGAACCTATGTCTCTATTACAGATATAGTTGAAGATCTTTTAATTGAAATATTCCATGCAACTTGACATCCAATATTATTTCTTTGCTCCTCTAATTATCCTTTTAACTTTCTTCTGCTTATTTGTATAAACTCTCTTCAGTCTGTCTTTCTACCAGACTGTTTATATATTTTTCAAAAGCCTTTCAATTATTTGCTCATTCTACTCTTTACATACTACATAACTACATTTGACCTCTGTAACCCTCCTCCTTGTTTAGATTTAGCTGAAATGAATTTCAGTTGCAAGGTCTGCAGCCATTTCTAAAATTGTTTCCCACTGCTCCTCAGTAGTGCTCATCTCTGCATTGGAAAACAACCAAACAAAATCTCTTTGGAAAATTCACATAATATCATACTTTCTAATAGAAAAAAACAAAGTCCAAATTCAGAAACATCTGAAACATGCTGGGTTTTTTTCAGTACAGGTATGAAAAAAAAATCCTAGACAGATGTTTGCCAGCTCCCAGTGGTGAGATGATTACTTCTTTCAGCTGTTTGGGTACACAGAATTTATAAAATACAAAGCAAAATTAGGCAGAATTCATGCCAAGTCTAAAACATGTCAACTCCAGCAAGTCATGATAGTATTCCTGTCTTGTACTTGCAGTTTCTAGTCTTCCACCTTCTCTGATGGACATTATACTCAATCTAGCTCTATGACAAACCTTCTTGCCCTGACACGCCTAATGACAGAACTGAAAGTACCTCCTGCTCTCAAACCTGAGCTATGGGTATAGTGATTGACAGTGGCTGGTAGTAGGATGGTTCATGCTATTTAATGTAATCTTGATTTCCACATAATGTATGGAAACCATTACCTTTTCCTATTTGACATTTCTTTCCATTCTCTCTTTTTTTTTTTTTTTTTTTTTTTTTTTTTTTTTTTTTTTTCTTTTTTTTTTTTTTTTTTTTTTTTTTTTTTTTTTTTTTTTTTTTTTTTGACAGTAATGTTTTCTATGGCTGAAAAGAGATTTGGTGCAGAATGGAGTCTATGGGTAACCCAAGGGGTTTACACTGCTTCCTTATAGAGCAGTTTTTTGACTCACTTTCTCATCAGATGGCAAAGCAAACTTCTGGAATTTATGGTTGTTCACATTGCAAGTGAGTATTACTTGAAACCCACTACCTATGCTTTACCTATGGTAAAGATATTAAAGGTATTACCTGGAAGTTAAGATGCTTTCCAGGAAACTTCAGCCTGTGACAGGCAGCTATAATCTTCTCCAGAAGAATATTATCCACTAAACCTGAATAATTGCCAAGACTTTCCATACTACATAAAATTTTAAGAATACTTTACAAATTTTCTGTGAAATTTTCTGTGAATATCATTCCCTGACATTATGACACAATGGCTTCTTCCCACACAGACAGTTCAGTAAGCTCGGTGTATCCAGTCATGCACTATGACTTCATACTATCTTCTTTGAGCTTTACATATCCCTCTTACAATCAATAACTATGCAATTAAACCCCTCCAATATCACATATTCTGTCCTTATTACAGTCCCCTCTTTTCCATATACGATCTTCCTCAACGATGTTGCTTAAAAGCAGATACTTTAATGCAACTGGAAAATGGTAGAAAATTCATTCAAAACTTGAAATTGTTGATCTGGATATGAGGAGTTTCATTTAAGTAATAATGCTCTCGCCTTGAAACATTTTCCTAGTAAGACTTAGACCACTGAGTTGAATTTTCATCTTCTTACGCATTGTCTTTCCTTAAAAATAAGGGAGCTACCATATTCCATCAGGGAAATGTCATCTGACCAAACACAAAAGATGAAAGGAGGAATGAATTACTAAAATGAGGAATTATTTCAGAAGCATATATTATCATTGGTTGCAGAAATTTCGTCTTTTCTGAAGCTTTCTATAAAAATAAAGATGAGTTTTGATTTGTGTGTAGGTAATGTCACACAACTGCAACCTACATGGGAAGATCTAAGTGAAATCACTGGGCATTACAATTTTTCCAGATCAGGTGCGCATGTACAGTTGATTATTAAGGTTCAAAAAAATCCATTTTAATGTTCTGTAAAGTTAAATATAAAGGTTCTGCAAAGGTTTCTTTTTACTTTGTTTCTCTTTTTTGGCTGTACTGAGTGTTCATCAATAAAGATTTTCAAATACATTAAAAGAGAAATCCTTTACAACTGCATTGGAAATCCTTCCTAAGTTTTAAAGATTTCTACAATAATGAACACACTTTTAAGGTCTTATAGTACTCTTAATATATTACAGCACTGTGTAGTTGAGACAGAAACTACAGAACTCTTTTGCATTCAGTATATGATGATCAAGAGAAAGGTTTTCAAACTCACTTGCAAAGAAATAGAACACTCATTCATGACTATTATGTGGAATGTTTAACAGAAAAAAAATAAAATATCTTTTATTTTTCATAATGAAGAACAGTGAGTTTTATCGCTAAGAGCATCTGAGCAGCTGTGTGAGATCAGACCAAAAGCCTGTCTGGTCCCATATCCTGTCTCTGACAGTAGGCAAAAGCAGATGCCTGGAAAAAAGTGGAGGAAAATGACAAGTGTATTGTGAAATACTCCTGAAACCAGCAGTTGCACATTTAGGAAACTTTTAGAGGTAGATGTGTTATCTCCAGTCCTTACAGACTCCAGTGACATCTTTTATATTTTTTCCCAACATTTTTTTGAATCCACATAAGCAACTGTGTCCCACTGCCTTTCACACTGGGTATTACTACCACTAATACTCCATATTGTGTGGAAATTTGAACCTGTCACTTGGTTTGATTGCAGATAGTTCTAGGACTAAGGGGATGTGGTCTCCACACTGCACTATTTCTGAACTTAGAGATGCCATGATACCTCCCTTCTTTCTGTCTGTCTCAAACCATGCTAGTTTATTTAGCATTTCCTCACTTGGGAGCTGTTTTTGTACATATTCCTGACTTCCCACTGTATACCCTTCATGATAGGAGAGTCAGATGTCCACAGCATTCAAATGCAGGTATGCTGAAGATTTACATAGTCAAATATCTACATTTTCTGCCTTGTCTTCTTTATCTATTAAACCTTAACATATGGGGTGTTTTTTTTAACCTTTTAGTGAACGCTGAAGTGATAATTGTGTGAATCTATCTATTATGAGTCATTAAAAACTGAAATTCATGTAAAAACTCTCTAATTAAAATTAGAAAGTGGTATGTTTTTATTATTTTGGCGAGCAGCACGGGACTCACGACCTAGAGTCGTGCCAGCACCCTACAAGGTTATTTGCTCTCTATTTATTTCACAAAGTGTTACATATTAATTATATGCATATCCCCGGCACCTCTCATTCTCTGCTTCCTATTAAAATGAGGCTATTAGTCCTTTGCACATGCACAATTTTTTCTTGATTTGGATGGGTGGTCTTGATTTGAGTCAGTGGTCTTGAAAGATGAAGTCAGGGAGGTCTTCAGGACCATGAACTTTCTACCTTCTCTTGTGGGCAAGCCTCCTGACAATGGCCTGTACCTCCTTCTTGAATTTGGTCATGCAATCTAGGTGCTAGCTGTAATTCTATCAGCTTCTTTTGTTCATATGACAGTTCATTTATTATAAACAAAGTTTATGACAGGTACATAATAGTGAATAGCACTATACTTCCTGGCTAAATTTCTAACTCTTCATTAACTTATCTTTTGGTTCAATCAACGCAAATTGCTTCTAACTCCTGGCTAAAGTTTAACTCTTCATAATCTTGACTCAATTATAACCAAAGATCTAATTCCTGACTGTTAACAGTCGTCTTAGAACCCATCATTATAGAACCCATCATAAAATTACATTTGTTTTTTCCATATGCACATCACATTTATTTGCGATAAATCCCATCTTCCAGTTTATCATCCCATGTCTCAGGGCTGTGTAGTCCTTTTGCAACTCTCTGCAGCCAAGTCTTCTTTTTAAGAACCCAAATAAATCATCATGATCAGCAAACTTTTACACATAGTTATTCATCTCCTTTACATGACAATTTATTCAGAACTTCACTGGTCAATTCTCTCCTGTAAGAAAGAAACATTTTTTCACTGACACCTAATTTATAGCTATTTATTTATCCAGGGTAGACTCTTTTCTCTTATACTACAGCTTCTTCATTTCCTTAAGAGTCTCTGCAGAGGCCCCAGACTTTGTCTTATCTCTTTCATTCACAGTGTAGGTTATCGATCAGTGAGTTTTCACAGTAAGCCTCCTTCTAGTCCTCTGGTATAAAGCAATTTTAAGTGCAAAGGTACATACTTCAGTCCATAATTCAGATGTTTATTCCTTGAATTTCAGCAAAGCTCTTGAAAGCATTTGTTTGGCTTTGATGATGCAAAATCATTTATTTTGTCAAGTTCTCCTATGAGCTGTGCTTCTGAGATTTAAATGTGATGGTTGTATTCTCTTTTGTGTTCTCTATGAAAAACAGTACTGGCTCTAAAAAAAAAAATAAATCTTCAAACACATACATGATGCAGGGAAATGCAAAATATAAATTAACTTCTTTCGCTATGATGTAATCTATGTTGTCATCTCATCCGAGCACTCATTTTACCTGATAAGACTTTAGGTTTTTGTTTTCATCTGGCATTAGTATGTTTTTACATTTAAGCTACCAAACTTCATGGTTTTTTGGGTTTCTTTATTCAGATTTAACTTCATGTTTTTGAAGGATCGCTTTTTATTTTTAAAAGACCCTTACTCTGCTGTTTGCCCATGCTGACTTTCTTTTGTTTTTTCTCTAATCTTCTCGAAAATGTATGCATTTGTGTTGTGCCTCCAACAAGAGGCTCCAAATTATTCCCAAACTTCCAGTGAAGATTTTGCTTTTTCAGGTGTTCCCTTTAGTTTCTTTTTAAGTATCTATCTTACTTTCATGTTGTTCCCTCTTGTAAATATTGCAAGACAGTAGAGTTTTCTCATCTCATTACTCACACAAAACTGTTGAGATGAAGTGTGTTCTAGAGTGGCTCTTCGACAAGAGTGTTGGGCAATTTCATACAGACTGACTCAGAACCAGGAGAATTATTTCTCCTTGGAGGTTTCTTGTATGGCTTGGCCCAGGAATCACTGGTTGTCCAGGAATCATTGGCTGTTTAAAAATAAAAGTTTGTTAGCACTTAACTCCAAGCTTTCTATACCATAGAGCAACATTTCTACATCATTTCCCTCTATTTTTAACTTATTTTAACCATCCCACTGATTTACTTCATTGTATTTTCTGACTAATGTTTTCCTCCAGTTGTACAGGTGCCTGTCAGCTAGTAGAGTACATATAAGAGGATTTTATATAGGATCACATAGATGATTCTGGAATACCCCATATGGAAATGGAAGTGGCAGTGGCAGACAAGCTAGGAAACTTCTTCACCCACAGCAGCAGTCTACTGATGTAGTTTTCGTGCAAGAACTGTAACAGAGAATCCAAATCAGTGGCAAAGACTGCAAATAAAATGCTCTTAAAATGAAAACACACTCATATAACAAGGAAGTTATTAATATTAACTGGGACATGTGCTTAATTTCACTGCAATATAAACACACTTTTGATGTTCATTTTCAAAGTATGCATTTGTATATAATTATGCTTAATGCATATCGTACCCTGCAGTCTTATGATTTTACAGTCAGACTGATGGAAGTGCTTGTTTTTTTCATCTTCTTTTATTTGCATTGCAAAATATTTCTTTGTCTGTATTGTTCTTACCTGCTGGAAACAACCTTCTTTCTCATGAATCATGTAGATGAGTATTTCCAAGAGTCATGATATACCATATTTGGAAAATTTGTAAATATTTCCTACTTTCAAGTAAGTGAAGAACCACAGTAATGCACTAATGTTGGTGCAATTTAGTCTATTATATACATGATTTAGCAACATGAAAGGAAAAAAAACCACTTACGTGTTATAATGTAGATGAAAAAGAGAGTTCTGACTACAGCCTTATCAGTAGCACTTTTAGACGTATTTAATTTTCTCTTCCAGTGATTGTTGTCACAACAACTATTGTTTCCAGTAAGCCTTATATTCACCCAGCAATAATAATGCCATTTTAATCTTGTAAGGATGTGTCTTTCCTAGCTGAATTAATAAGGAAACCAACTAAAAGATAATTTGAGATATCTCTGAAATGTGTGCTAATAAAAAGACTGTGATCAGTCCGACTACATGTTGTTGTTAGTAATATTATGCTAATAATAGTAAATAACAGTCTTTTATTTGTGTCTTCCATTTTCTTTATAAAGATAAATATTGGTAGATTTGCATGAAAAAATACCAATGACCATTTCCCTCTGAAGTTTATAGGCATGGCCCTGATAAATGGAACAATGCCAGTCCTGTTTCTGTCAAGGCTTTCTGTAGGATTTCAATACCTTCCCTCAACTGAAGTGTCCTTTCATGCTATAGAAAAATAATAACAATGTAAATCAATGTCTATCAACTATTTGCTTGTATAATAACGTCACTATACATTATATGACCATGAATGCCTTCATGGTCACTTATACATGTTGCAAGTGTTCCCTAGCTAGAAGGGTGGCTTCAGCCAGGAGCTGCTTGAAGCTTCCCCTGTGTCCCATGGAACCACTGACAGCTGGCTCAGAGGTGAACCTGGTTCTGGCCAAGGATGAGCCTGTCAGCAACAATGGCAGAGGAGAGATTTAAGAAGGATTGGCGAGGGGTGGAACGAGCAAATTCAGATGGACAATGGAGTGTGAATATGTGAAAAAACCATCTCTGCAGACACCAAGGTCAGTGAAGGATGGGCAGGAGGTGCTCCAGGAGCAGGAGGTGCTCCAGGTGCAAAAGCAGAGACTCCTCTGGGGACTGTGGTGCAGCCCATGGTGGTTGCTGTGCCCCTGCAGCCCATGGAGGTCCATGGGAGAGCAGACATCCACCTGCAGCCCCTGGAGAGGACCACCAGAGCAGATGGATATCTGAGGGAGGCTGTGATGGGAAGTCCCCACTGGAGCAGGCTCCTGGGAGCACTTGCATCCCTGTGAAGAGAGGAACCCACATTGGAGCAAGTTTGCTGGCAGGGCTTGTGACCCTGTGGGGGTCCCATGCTGGACCGGCCTGTTCCTGGGGGAAGAGGCACCCCACGGGAGTGACCCACACTGGTTCATGAAGGTCTGTCTCCCACAGGAGGAGCCCCATGCCGTAGCAGGGGAAGAATGTAAGGAGACTTTCCCCTGAGGAGGAAGGAGCAGCAGAAACAGAGTGTGATGCAGCCCCCATTCTCCATCCCCCTGCACTGCTGCAGGTGAGGAAGCTGAGAAAATCAGGAGTAAAGTCAAGGCCAGGAAGAAAGGAGGGGTGAGGAAAAGGTATTTTTTGGTGCTTTTTTTTTGACCTTTTTTCATTACTCTATTTGGATTTGATTTGCAATAAATTGAATTAACTCTCTCTAAGTTGAGTCTGTTTTGCCCCTGATGGTAATCAGAGATTGATCTCTCCCTGTCCTTATCTTGACCCATAAGTCTTTCATTGTATTTTCTCTCCCCTGTCCAGTTGAGGAGGGGAGTGATAGAGCAGGCTTAGTGGGTGCTTGCAGTCCAGACAGGATAAACCTGAGGACACTAACAATTGGTACAGTCATAATTAGACTATTATTTCTGTGTCTGGATGAGAACAGTCAATGGTAGCATAAATAGTGCAGGTGTGCCCTTCTTCTGGCTCAAAAGTATGTTTTGACATTGGGAGAATGGATCTTTGTTTCACAAAAAACAAATTAAACTTTTGGAATCTCCTGAATGGTGAAACTTCTCGTTCCTCATGGGGCATGGATACTTTGTCATGGATCAGGTAATTTTTGCATGAGTTCTGCACAGTGAAGGGGTGTATATTCTGCCGATTGTACATAAACATTTGTATACTTCAAACTTTTCTCTCTCTTTCACTATTTGTTGCCTTGGTTTTTGTTAAGCCTTCTGTTTTTAACCTTGGAGTTAGATTCTTTCACATAGTTTCATGTAAATAATAGCCAATGTTTACTTAATGGTATTTTCTGTTTTTCATTCCTTTTGTAATAAGAGAACTTTGATGAGCACCTTTCCTCTCCAGTGGGATTGAGAAGGAAGTGACATGCTCTCCAATCCCTTGTGGAGTTGGGACGTGTATAAGAATGTGAGAAATGTAAATAATAAACATTATTATTCCTTCCTTTCTGCTGAACCTGGCAGGTGTGAGACCGTCTTTATTGTGTCTTCCCAGACACAACTATTATTATATATGGATATATATACTTCTGCTTTACATATTTTGGAAGATGGTGCTAATATCACTGGATGTTTCTGTCTTCATTAGTGCATATTTGACTGGAGATTATTTGGTACCAGCTCAAGGGAACCTCCACTAAAAATGATTTTTGTATTTTCTGCCTACCTTGTTATAAGACTGGGTCCTCTTAAAATCTTTGTTTTCCCCGGTTTCAAAGGTGGTGGGGGTAAATAAGACCTCTCAGAACTTTGGTGGAGCCAGGAGATCTAGAAACCTCCACAAAGTTAACTTTTTGGTTTAGACATAGGAAATGGCTTAGAAAGCAGGAACAGATCTCTCATAGGAGCAGTGCAGATTTAAGATGGTGTAGTATTTTTATCACTTGTGCTAATGCTGGTACAGCCACAGAACAAGATATTGCACTTCATAAAAGAAGCTTGCTGAATCTGACCATTTATTTCTAGTGTGAAAGAAATTTTAAATGTTCTGATGAAAAAAATCTTACCAGCTTAATGCGTTTTTCTTTTTCTCTCATATTGAATGTTTTTTTTGATATAAAGTCAAGGAAAAACAAAGAAATTATTATCCTAAAACAGATTCTTATACAATTATTTTAGGTACAGATTAATCTAAAAATATCAAACGTGTATAGCATATTTGACACAAGCCACATGTTCTGTCTTTTTCATATTAACAAAATCCCTAAACTGTTGTACAGAAGGTTTCCAAATCCTTTAAATCTTGCCATTGTGGAAAAGCCACAAGTTAGATAGAATGTGGCCAAAAAAGGCATACTATTATTTAATTTCACTGCTATGAAACAGGGGAAGTAAGAGTGTGTATCCTTTTTTTCCTCTTGGTTTCCCATTCCTGTATCAGAGAACATATCTCTGAAGAGAAAAAAACAGACCATAATGAGACAGGGTATGAAAACTATGGATACCTGAAAGATAAAACCCCTTTTTTTCTTAACTTTGTGTATTTCATGACAAAATCAAGTGGATATCAAACTACCCACTGCACATCCAGGTTTTTTTCTTCCAATTCCTGCACTCTGGAGCTGTCTTATTGTTTGGTCTGCTTCCAAATGCCAATCTTAGCACTGAATGGACATTTGATCAAAAAAACCCCATTTGTATCTCTGTGTTGGCACTGTGCTGGAGGGCTCACGTAGCTTGGCATTGTGTGATATTGCGTTACTTAATCTTCTGACAAAATAGAATCATGTCTCGCTACATGAATTCTCTTACAAGTATAAGTAGCTTCCACTTGCAGACAGGATTCCCATGTTCTTGACTAGAGAATTCCAATCGTATGCTGTGAATTCATTGTTTACAGAAATGTGAGAGCAGTCAGAGGGCAAACAAGCCATGGTGGCACCGTGCACCACAATCATTTTACATATTTTGAAATGTTTCCTCTAACTGGGACTTGATCATTTCAGTCACTGTAAGGAGCCCGAAATCCAATAGTCTTTATTGTTTACTCTCTTCTCAGAAAGAATTCTTTCTGTATGTCCAGAGTTCTTCATACAAAAGCACTGAATAAGTTTAAAAATATGCTGATTTTTCGACAGGATGCAGTCCCATAGGAAGAGTTTTATTGGCATAATTAACCTCAATGACATTGTTAGGATTGCAATGATGAACATTCTCTTGTAACACCCAAGAGAAGTTAAGCAAAATGAGATACAGAATTGCAGCTCCAGACTATATTCCACCACTTCATATTTTTATTTTCTTTTCATTTTTAAGGCAGTTCACAAAATCCAGATGTCAAATGTAAGTTATGTTTTGAACTACTAACATGTGGCTACTTGCTCAGTTCACATTTAGAGGAATTTTTTGTGTCAGTTTTCTCTGTGTCTTTCAAATAGGTAGGCTGCAGATGTGCTTCTAAACATCTGTCTTTTGATGTAATATATTTTAATTACTTTCCATTTTTCTTGCATTTGATTCACATATGAAAGAAATTATTGGCTAATCTCAGGTGAGATCTATAAATAACCTTTTATGTTCAAAATATTTTTTTCTTTTCAGTAACTTCAGTTTATTCTTAGAATTATTTTCAGGGTTTTGTCTAAGCAAATAAGCTGCATGTCTCTTAAGGAGCTGCTTTTATAGGTCAAAGAAAAATTTTTCACTTCTTCCTCACCTGTGGGAAATTTAAGGATCCTTCTTTTTGCTTCAAAATATTTCGGAATAAATCATAACTCCTCTCCCAAGTGTCTGCAGCAATTTTTGAAAACCTTATTTTGATGTAGAAAAGGACTCATGAGTCTTTCTTAAAAATGCTTTCACTATGGACATGCTTAAACCAATGCTTTACGATTTTGATAATTAAGCGTTCTACAGTTTTCTTCCTAAACCTTTTATGCTTGTTGAACTTAAAAATATAGGAAGAAGAAATCTGCATAAGTGTTATCAGCCAAAAGTAGTGTGGCCAGCCCTTTCAGGTATTCTCCTGGATGAAATAAAATATCAATTTTGTTTCATTTTTCTTTATCAGAGAAACAAAGACATTTTTGTGAAATTTTTGTCTTACTGGTTTCTTATAGCAGAAGGTAAAATCTGGTGCTTGCCCCAAAAACTTTACCAAATTTTGAAGTATATTAACGCTGTACAACCTTTTTTTCATTTTGTGATTCAGTTTCCACAGTCAGAACGTGCCATGGGGTCTAGAGATGTAAAGCACTGAATAACAGCTAAATATTCATGTTCAAGTTACGTGACCAATTCTCAGTATATGGCTTTATTTTTATGTTGTTGTTGGATACACTGGACCCATCTGTATCCACAAGATGCATTTAAATATGTTTAGTAAGATTCTTGTTGTCAGAAAGAGTTTCCAAAGACACTGAATCAGCAGCCTGGGAACTGAACAAGCAAATATGTATTTTATCAGACTCCTGGCAAGCCTGTTCTGCACACTAGTGCATCCTCCTTGGGCCAAACAGAGCTGTTTGGACACAGAAATTGAAGAACAGCTTGGCTTTAATCAAAGAAGCGAAACACTAGCTATAAAAGAAACTTTATTTCCATTTCTGTTTTAAAGCTATGCATAGATTCTGTTTTATACACTTAAGTATGTATTGTGCAGTAATTAGCTATGTCATTAGTAGTTTATAATGGAATATGCATAGCACCATGAAAACACTCAGAGTTTTGCACATGAAATCATGGTGTCTGTTTCTGTAAAGTTTTAATGACATTTCTGCCCTGTCCTGCAGAGCACATGACATATTTGTGAAGTTGTGCTCTGTACAGGAAAGGCATAAGGGACAAAGAGGTAGGATTCAACCATTTTGTACATGACACAGAAAGCTAATAACGATCCCAGCCTTGTGTCATAAGAAAAGATCACTGGAGTAATTACTGGGCAGTAACAAATCACTTTTTTTCCTTGTACAAGTTAAATCCACAGCCTAGGCTAATGGGCTGAATAAATAAACAGAAGAAGAAGATGCCAAGAGCTTTTGGTAGAGACATGGTTTAAAAGCTTGTGAGTTTATTCAGTTTTTGTGCTGCTTGTCTCAAACTAGAGTTTTCTCCAAGAAATCATACTCCAGAAGGAGCTGGAGAGACTCCAGTTTCTATCCCATATTTTTTCTCCTCTCCCAAGTGGTTTTTTCATATCATGACTTACTGAGTGCTCCAAGAGATGTAAGTAGTGGTTGCACTGTTGCTCAGTATCTACTGTGAACTCTTGTGCTCAATGCTCATGAGCAGCTCCCTCTTTACTATTCAGCACAGCCATTTAGTCCCGTAAATTTAGAGTTGTCATTCACTGTAAGAAGCCCCAGGCTTCTTTTAGACCTCAGGACCTGGACTTAGCCTGCCTGGAGATTAGGTTTTAGCTTGTGGAGGTTTTTGATCACTTAATGATCAGGCAACAGTTACCTGCACTGATTTAGCTTTTACTCAACTTTGAACGTCTTTTTTTTGTTCTGTACATTTTGTAATTAATACACAATAATAACAAATATGCATGTGGAATGAGGGATCCACTGTCATCGAATAAAATGCAGCATATATGGGTAAAGACATGGAATGATAGAGAACTTCCTGAAAATACAGAGAAATGGTGACTTTGAAGACTCCAGAGTTATAAACAACTGACCTATGCCCAACTATTGTTCATCACAGGAATGTCACCTGAATGAAACCTGCTTTAGTCATAATAAAGGAAGCAGGAGGCACAGGAAAAATATCCAATGTATGTAAAACCCATATGTACATAAAAAGTTTGGCTGCAGCCTGGACTTTCAGAACAACTAAGATAGAGCTAGGTGTAGAGCAGGTTACAAGATGTATAAAGTTGCTCTAAGCATATATTATTATCAGGAGGATGACACCATCAGCATCATCACCAAACTGCTCCTGGCATGCTGATGACTTGCTGATGACTTGCTGTAACAATTTCTCCTCCCAGAATTTTAGCCATTGGCCTTAGGAACTCAGATGAGCAAAGGATGAGAATAATGCCATAGAAAGGAGGACATACACGTGAAAGTTTTGCATACCTAATATTTTGGCTGTAATATATTTGGAAGTATAATCACTGCAACTAGACTAATATTTATTTCATTAGACTTCATTTTATTTTAATATTTTAGCACTTTAAATATTACCATTGAATTTTTCTAACAGTGAATTCCTGGGTCTGCATGTTCCATTTGTCGAGAGTGTGATGCATTCTGACAATCTATCCTGTAACTTTCATGCAAAATATTGGTAATACAAGAGACATGAATAGAACAAAACAAAACAGGGTTTGGATGTATTTCCCAAACATATAGCATCTGGACCTTTTTAAAATAATATGTTATTCCTGCAGGCTGGAAAAATAGGGTACTGTTCACTGAAGCAAAGCCAACAGGCCATTCAAAAATAATTGAAGCTCAATTTTGCATCAAAAAAAAAAAAATCATATAAAGCTGATGCATGGAGAGGGGAGATTTACAAATAAGCATTTATGTTTGCATATTTTGTGAGATTTATGGGGTTCTCATAAACCTGCACATGTCCAGAGCAGATAGACCCTTCCTTCTGTGGCAGAAGACAAATATTCAACATTGTCATAACACAGCTCATCTTCCTTTTGTTTTTTGTACAAATGGTTTCTTGACAGGCCAGAAAGTAGTGCTTAGCTCTTTTTCAGCTGGAAATCCATTGAGTTTTTTTTTTTTTCTCCATCTCAGTTAATTTTATTTCCTTTGTGAGTTTTGTCTGGGGTGTTTTTTGTTTGTTTTTTTTTTTTCCAAAGTTCCTGGAAATTTTAATAATTTTTCTTACAATTTCATACCCAGAAATGCAGGCAATATTCCAAGTAAGGCTGCATGGCAGCTGTAAAAAGATACTCCTCTGCTTTCAGAAATGAAATCTCTATGTGGGCAATTGAAATTTGTTTTGCTGGTTTTTGTAGCTAAAATACTGTAAGATCATGTTGAATTTGTTGAAGACTCTCGCACACTGATTACTTTCCAGAGAGCTTTCATCTTTTAGATTTTTCAGATAAGGGAATCATAATGTAGTTATTTGCTTTTCCAGACTGCAATATTTGCATTCCTCTTTTTTCATTCCATTTTCCTTTCCTCATGATGAAGATTCTTTGTCATACCTCAAGTGGTTGAAGGTAATGTTTTTTATATTAGTATTAGAATTTATGGCTTTTGGTGGTGGTGGTAACGTACTACCACTACTGGTTTTTATAATCATTATAACTCCTTGGGTGCTATTTATTTTGTCTCAAATATATAAAGTCTAGGGAACTTCCGAACAGCCATGTCAAGAATTTTTATAACAAATGTCTTATAGGCTGTGGGAAGTTGACTTAAGTCAGAATGGTTGTATCAGAAAATAATTTGGTTAAACTTACCCTTTTATGAGTGGAGAAAGACAAGATATTCCTATCTATCATAATTTGTTGCAATTGCTTCTTAAATCACACAATGAGGACCAACTGCTGCAGGTCTATCTGTTCTATTTGTCTTTTTTTCACTTTCACATATCTTGTATGTATGTTCCCTAAAAAAATAGCAGAGAAGGTCCTGTAAATTACTTTTTCTGTAGAAGTTGTGGCCAATACCATTATCACAAATGAAGAGACAGCAAACCTGATGGGGGGCCACTTATGCCTGGGAAACTTATATTATTAAAGGAAATATGAATTTCACTTTATTTCTCAATAATTTGCTTGTGATTATGTTTTTCATCAAGCAAAATGGCCTGCAAAGACTTAAATCATAATAAACTAAGAACCACTTCTCTGACCTTCACATATGACTTTCAATCCATATCTTCCATTTAAATAGGAAAATAGCAACCTGGTCTAACTAAGATAAAGAATACAGTGTAGCTGATTCCTGGAATAGAAAGAAGACTATGGTGTTTGCCACAGGCATATGAAATAGATAAAAGAAAGATAAGCACTTTAAAAAAGGTGGACCATAATGAATACATGGGAATGAAGAAAGGAAGTGGTTTGTTTTCTTTCCCCCAAAGTAAAAGGAAAAAACCCGTTCTCTTGAAGAATAAAACAGTCTTCCCTGAGAAGCAGGAATCTGGTATGTTTCTTCAATCTTAATAGAGCATTTAGGCAGAGGGAGCTCTCTGACACTTGAAGGGAGCAGAGACTGAAATGTTTTCCCTCTGACACAGAGTCCTACAACAGTGAGGTTTTATATTTAATGGGATGCAGGGTCATTTCCCGTGGGCTATTTAGTGGACCTTTGTAGCTTCAAAATGTGATTCTTCCCTCAGAAGGGCCTAAAGCTGATTATTAACCATGATTCATAAATTCTTCAGAAGACGATCAAGTTAGGTTTATGAATTCAAGCTGGAACAGAATGCAGCTGCCTTCTTTCTGCCTGTAAATACCAAGAAGCACTGCAACTTACAGAAAAATAACATTTTTAAGTTGATTTTCCTTCCTCATTGTCCTTCTCCAACAAGAAAACAGCTGTTTACATGAATTCTTGGTACTTGCAAAGGGAAGAAAAGGGAAAAGAATGAAAAAACCCCCATGTATTTCAGTTTCCTATTAGAATGGCACATCTCACGAGTTAGTTTTCTGAAACAGTTGTCGATTTTAAAGGGAGGACTCAAAACAGGGGAAGGGTTGGGAACTGTTCACTGCATGAAATCTGTTCTGATCCATGATCAGATCCAACAATGATTGAAACAATCCATGATACTGTATTAAGTGTATGGTACAGTGCAAATACATGGAGGAACACTAATAGAAATCCTCTAAGCATCATTACCACACTGAAGGAGACTTTGCCCAAGGCATGCGATTGTTCTTTTTCTCTAGGGTAGGGCTACAGATTTGTAGGCCAAATACTCTAAATAAATAAAGCCTGGGCAGAATGTATTGACTTCTGCACATTTTCTGCTGTTTTGACTTTTCCAAAGGTAGTAACTATGAACAAGGCATATCCAAGTCCTACTTACATCACCACAGATGATACTATAAACTACAGATATGGTTGTAATGCATAGAGACACAAATTCAGAATATTCTGTGAATCTGAAAATGTTGTTAGGACGCATAGCAGTGTTTCCAGTTTATTCTGGCAAAAGCGTTTTGTTATATGTAACTTAGTATAAGTCTTCTTGTTAGTATTTAAGCTGACTGACTTAAGTTTTTAGTCCTATGCTTATATGATCTCTGATCCTCCTTTGGTTCAAATCAGCTCGAGTACTTACATTTAGTCCATATACGACAGTAGTTCGATTTACAGTGATCTTTATATTTAAAGTTGAATTAAAATTATCATCTTTTTACCAGTAAAAGATGACTTCTGTCCAGCAAAATAAAGTCTAAGGACATATAACAGGTATTGTTCTCTAAATATATTCATACCATATTTTCATACCACATTTTTTCTTTAAAGTGCTGATACTAGTATCTATGTTAGCTACTTGAATAAGACAATTCCATTTTCACATATAAGACAAAGTTGTGGATTCAGTTGTTCTATATTTGGAAGGCTTTTTAGATTTATTTGTTGAAACGAGTGAAGGAAGGGAGGGAGGGAGAAGAGCCATTTTCTTTGTCAGCTTATTATTGGAGGTTCTCTTTTTCAATTAATATTTTGATACAATTATTTTATTTGAAATTTATTTATTGTATTGTTTATAGCAAATTAGCTCATCTACAAAATATTCCATTTATAAAAATTGCAGTCAGTTCATGGAAATCCTTAACAAGCGAGCTGTCCTGATTGTGGGAGCAGGGGGCAGAGTTTAGTGCTGTGTATGGATGTGCCTATTTATGATTGTAGATGGGCTGATTCAAGATGCATATGTTATTCACACTTTTAAGGTATTGTATTCAAGACTCTCTATTGTAATGTGTTCTCAGAAGTATTTACTAATATTAAGAGATAAAGTCATATTTTTGCGGAAATATTTTGTTCCTCTGATGCTACCTTAGTAAATTGTGCTTTACCGTGCATAAATCTCTCTCTGTACTAGAAGGTCAGCAGCTTTCATAACAATTTCCCCTTCCCTAATTTCTTTAAGTCTGTATAAAAAGTGGTCCACAAAGTTCAGGATTCAGCAGGGAAGACACAATAAATTCAAATGAACACATTGACTGCTCAGCGATGACATGAGAGAAGGTAGCAGATGCCCAGTGCTGCCATATCCAAAAAGGTGCCCAGGGTTCCTGGAGTAATTACCGAACTGCAATCAATCCCTTAATATGGAGAGCTGTGGTCTGGGACATTAAGACAGTCACTGCTGAATTCAGGTTACTTCAGTTCGGTTTCAGGTTGGCTTTTTTCACCCCGTCAGACCAAACAAAGACAAAAAAAAAGAACTAAAGATATTCAAAAGCAGTGCAGGTTAACCAGAGATTTATTGATGTAAGGCTGGCAGTCTCTGGCAGGGGGATGAAAAAGACAGGCAATTACTTAATTAATCTCCCTGCTATGTGGTTAAACTTCAAAGCTTTGAACTCAAGCATACTTTTTCCTGTGTTGGCTTTGTTAAATTTAGGGCAGAATGATAACACATCCGGAATTACACTCTCTTAAATAATTTCAAGAGTCTCCTCAAACAGAATGAATCTCTTTGACTTTGATACATAGGTAGAGTTTACTTGAAAATGGGAGTCTTAGAGTGCATCATCTTCATGGTGGGACTCCATGATTTCTTGATGTTTGTGCTTTGTGCTTACAGGCCTGTCCATGAGATGCATTGCCTCCGAAATATTTCCACCTATTTACTTCTTTGTACTCTGCTATCTAGCAACCTTAATTATTGCTTCCTACCTAGGCATATTCTGTTTTTTCCCTATGAGGTGCACTTAAAAGAAACATTATCTTGGCTGCATTCCTGGAATCACTTCTCTTGAATGCTTATAATGCAATAAATCAATGGAGAATCCACACTGAAGAGAATAAATATTACTGCACAGAAATATTAGCTGGTGAAAACAATCAGACTTTGATTCATGTAATTCATTATTGTCTCACATTCTCCTTCCTGTCCTCATAGCAAAGCTGCCAGTTAAGATCACACTGGAAGATTGCTGCATTTTTTGCTATTATTACTTGATATTAAACTTGCATTTTATTATTACTGCTATTTGTTATTAAACTAAAATGCTACTAAACAGTGTGAGTGTGGCTCCACCTTTGTGCTGTCCCATACTCTCTGCATAAGTGTTTAAAGAGTTTTATAGCCAAATTTTCAGGGATCAATATAGGATATAGGAGGGAATTGGGAAGCTGCATTTTGGTTGTCCAAAATTAATATCAATGAAGTGGGAGTTGTCTGGAGTTTCACTTCAGTTTGCTCTTCTCCAGGCTGAGCAAGTCGAGTTACTTCAGCCACACTTCATATGGGTGAGGACTTTTCTAGATTCGGAAGAGGGAGACCAGGATCTACAATGAACCCAGGTAGAAACTTACTCCAGTTGTAGCTTTAACAGCTAGAAAGTAGGTAGATGCCCAGCTTTTGAACACCCCATGCCATTGAAGATCTCTTCTGATCTCTTCTGTTATAATTTTGCTAATCTTTTACCTCATTTTGATAAACAGCTCCATCTTCCTTTGTGCCTGTGCCCCTTTCTGCTCCTCATGCCAACTATTGCCCTGCTAGATCACTGTAATTTCTCAGCTGTGCACATTCACAATTTTAAGGACTCCCTGTGCAACTGCTGTTTTGTCCCTCCCTTAATGTACATTCCCTGTCCATATATTTCTACTATTGGTAGCACCCTAAATCTCCCTCATCTCACCTGTAATCCCTGCTGCTGCTATGAGCTCCCACTGGTTGCTTCAGCCAGCAAAGTCCACTCTTCCTTAAATTCTCCATTAGCTCCTAAATTGGTAAAATGTAGAAAGTGTAGCTATATATTGCACGAAGCAAAGTTCTGTACAAATGAAGACTAAAACACCGTTCCAGTGTTCTAGGGTCAACTTACTCCCTTCCACAGAAAAAAACCCCAAAACCACAAAGAAACAAACAAAAAACAAACAAACTAACTAACAAAATCCAAGAAAGCAAGCAGATACAATTATGATAGTCTCAGGAGAACCTGACTGAAAAATATGACCCATCATTGACCAGGACAGGAGTCACACATCACACGATATGATTAACTTAATTAATTGGATTTCTTCCATTCATTATTGGCACTTACACAATATTGCTATACTTTTCATCACTATATCTTCAGGAAAAGTAAACAACAGTGAGAAAAACAGGCTTTTCTTCCAGGGTGCATTGAGGCTGGCAATGGTCTCTTGAAGAAACTAATCTGTAAAAAGGTCCTGTAATTCACTGACACAGAAAGAGGACCTCCTAATCCATTATATAGTTTCTCTGAATTATTGAGATTTCTTAGAATCTGTCAAAATTATCCCCAAAGCCCCTCTACATTTTATATGATAGATTTGGGTACTACTTGGGTAGAAAGGATATTCTCTATAAAACTAGTTAAATTTTAGAAAATGAACATCTTGGGTTTTCTCAAATGTCAAGTATTTTGGTGATAATGAGACTTTTTCATCCTTGCTTGATTATTACAAGGTGTATCCTCTTTCCGAAGGAATGCAAGCCTACAAGCAACCACCAGGTAACAGATTTGCTATAATTCCAACTATCTCCATTGTGTCTGTTTTGAAAGCTATTGGTTTGAGAGAAAGACCATCTCATAGAGAAAAGGCATATATTATGCAACTGTTATACAACTGTTAAACTGCTTACTACATGTGCTTTAAATTCTAAAGTAAAATATTATCATGAAGATTTTCTTGGGAATCCTGTGGCAAAGGCATAAAGTGTGGGTAAAAAAACTGTGGAGTAACGTCCTAAGAAGAAAATATCGTGTGTAGATCCAGGAAACCCTAGTACTAAAAGAAAAATAATACAAATTAGTCTTTCAGACACTTTTGAAAACAAAGACAAACATGACAAATAAATAAATAAATTTGCTTATTGGCCACTTTCTAGAAAATTCTGGATATTAAATTCAGAAGGGTTTTGATGTGGTCTACCTCTGGGTGTTCTATGTTTCATTAAAAAAAAGAAATCCTTCTTTACAAACAGCTGCAAAATAATTGAGCTGTTCAAAATTAGCACCAAAATCATCTTTAGAAAGTTGCCTCTGCAGTTCCTACAGGTTAAATTTGATTAGTAGATAATGTCCATATTTAATATATTAGAATTTTTGAAAAGCTGATATTCCTGAAAAGTAGAACATTAATTGAAAAAATTACAAATGTCAGGAAAGACATTGATGTACTTCTATTTTAAAATAATATGGGTTTGAGGGGATTTTTTGTTTCGTATTCTCAGAATTCCATAAGATATGAATTCCTGCATTCCCTCCAGGTCAATCAAATCATACCTAATAATGTATTCTAACAAATGAGTGATCATAAAGACATGAAAATATCTAAGTCTGTACTTTGAAACACTGTGTTTTAAAAAGTTAACAGTGACATTGTTCTTTTGCAAGACCTCATGCTTTTCCAGACCATGATAATAATAATAATATATGTAAGTGTTTAATAGGTTTTGGCATAAAAAAATAGAAAAATATATAAACTAACACTGTGAAAGAAATTGTAGATTTTATAATTAAACACTTGACAACATCTTTGTTTTAGGATTTGTGTTTCTTAGGTCCTGATCCTGAAAAAAACCAACTTCTGTTATGCAAGTGGATTTGTAAACTGTAAACCTAGACTGTAAAATTAACATTGTGCTATCTCTTTTTCAAGGGTTTGGCCCCAAATGTTAGAACCTTGCCAAAGATTCCTTCTTTAAATAGATTTATGAGAATGCCTGCCTTTGTATTCCTACAAATTAGAGATTTAAGGTTGCAGATCTGGGGAAGAGAAGCCAAGCTATTCTGGTCTAGTCTGAACCACAGCCAAAGGAGATGCTCAGATCAAAGTATGTGGATTTGAACCTTAGCTTTATGTATTGGGGGGTGCGTGTGTGTGCATGTGTATGTATGTATTTATATTTATACATTGCAGGAGTCCAGATGTGTGATTTAATCTCTTCATGCATTGTATGACTTCATTTGCAGTCCACAAGTCATCTGAATGATGAGCTGAGAATTTATTTAGATATTGAAATAAATTCTAAGCCTCAGTGATTTTTCCTGCATCTACAGAAAATATGTGAAAGCCACAGTGGCTGATACTTATACAGAATTTAAACATATGAAACATGAAATGCTACTAGTTTGTGATGCAAATTGATTTACAAAATGGGGTTTTTTTCCATCATTGCTAAATTTATGCTATGTTTTATGAACCACAGGTGAAAAGTGAAAAGGTAAATGGCTGGAATATATGTATAAGACAATGCAACTCATTTTTAATGCGAAGCAAAGAGAAGTAGAAATGGAAAAGACTTTTTTTTTTGTTTCTTTAAAAGTAAAAATAATGAACATAGTAAGGTTTCTATTATTTAGCTTACATTCTTCATTTGAGCACTTCAAGATTCATCATTTCATAAAAGGAGATAGTAAAACTCAATCACGTTTTGATCCTTATATTAATAAACTTTGACCCATAGCTAAAATATAAAAAAAGTGCTATCTTCCCCCCCTGCCCCTTAACGCTAAATGTAAATTGACCCACTGTACATTTTTAGATCAAACCTGGAACTCAATTTCAATTCTAGCACATT
The DNA here is from genome assembly GCA_013397175.1 of Platysteira castanea. Taxonomy (NCBI): domain Eukaryota; kingdom Metazoa; phylum Chordata; class Aves; order Passeriformes; genus Platysteira; species Platysteira castanea. The sequence goes on from VYXC01013172.1 coordinate 1,747,506, forward strand.
CAAACTTCTTAAAAATCTAAGTTCCATTCAAATGGGACTTTTTCACTGCACACAGAGCTCTAATCAAAAGTAGAGCTGTATAGAATGGTTTAAATTTAATCCAAATCTCAGTGAATTTCATGAATCTGACTATTCAAGCTTTACATGACTGGGCTCATAAAAGTTATTTCTGCTTTTATGCATGATAGGTTGCGGGTTGCTGCTGCTTCTGGGCTCCACAACAAATGCCACAAACTGGAGTTCATCTCTGCCTTCATGCATTTTTCATAGCTGCAGCTAAAAAGTAAAACTGTACTGATTGATAATAGTTAATGAATGTGTAAACTGTTAGTGAATGTTTTCCAGAGGTTTCCACTAGTTTGGGTCACAGGGAGTTGAACTGGATAACTGATTATCCATAAAGATCACATTAGTTTATTAAAGAAGAATAGGTTAAATACCAACATCATGCACACACACAATTCACTATTTTTCCCACTAGTGATATTCCTGAACACTCTAACAAACAATATTTTACACCTTCTCTCAACTGTAGATATTTACACTTTCTTCTTTCCAGGGTAAAAATATAGGGAATGTCTATTCTAAATGTGTTTCATAATAAGAAATTAGCATTTTAGGCTGAATTGTACCTTTTGCCCCCCATTCTTTTTCTGTAATAATGCCAAAGTTCTACACAGACACAAAATGTGTGGAGTTCACTTTATGAAAACTGACATATTTGGCCAGAATTGTGTTACAATCACCTTACTATAGATAATTTCTTTTTCTAGTTATCTTTGTACAATGAATACAGGGGCTACAAAATCCTTTTTTCCTTCTGCTGATATTTAATGACTTACTTTATCACCATAGCAGGTTAAATATTTGTTCCTTCATGACAGGAATGATGTTTCTCATTTCACAGATGGTGCCATTTGGAAGCAACTATCTATAGTAAAGTCTTAGGTAAACAGTTTCATTCATAATAGGAATATATCTGGAGGAAGAGAGTACTAGAATAGGTGCAAGATACGTTCACTAGAAATATGTACATACTTTTTGGGAAATGCTTAGCAAAAATTAACATGCAAATCTGCATCAAAGAGAGGAGTTTAAGCTCTTCCCAAGCAACCATTTCTGACTGCAGGCAAACACAGGAGAATATCACACCATCACTTCTTTTTTGGAATTACACAATTAGGGCATTCGTAAAGTAAGGCATGGCAAATGAAACACGTTTTTCTTATTTTCCAGGCTTCCATGACAACTTCAGTGTTTCAAAATAGGATCAGAGAGTCAGGTGGGGGAATGGGGTGATTTACTCCATTGAAACCCTTCTACACAGCCTCTCTCATTCTGTGTTGGGAGATGACACTTGTCTGGTGCAGAGCTAGCTGGAGGCCACATCACAGCTCCACACTATGTTCTTGCCTCTCACTCCAGATTAGGAATGCTATACAAGATGAAACCATACAGACAGTGATGAGGCTTAGCACTGTATTGTAGTTTCAATACCCAATATAAAGGAGAGGGTAAGTTATTGCCTAAATATTTGCTTGTTATCAATGAATTAACAGAAACAGTTGACTAACAAAGCAAGATCTCTAGTTTAGCATGTTTGTCTCACACCTCATTTCAGTCCCCTTCTCCATTCTAGAACTGTCTTTTTCCTAATATATGTACCTGGATAGTTGCATGAGAGTCCTCCTTTTCTCCTCAGTGGTATGAGAGTCTGGAAACATCTACTTGATTTTGGAACTGCTATCACCCAGACTTTTGCTGAGGTCTGCAGGAAAACATTACAGAAGCAAAACAAAATTTTACTGCAACCACAAAAATTATGAGGGAGGGACAAGCTCTTGTTCTCCTTTAAGTGCAAAGAAATCTTTTTCTTAGTATCCAGTAAATGACTATGAATTTTCAAACTTTACATTTCCTTAAGCATTTTTTAAAAATATTTGTGTACCTTTATGCCACTTGGGAATATCTCAGGTCAGTGTTTGACAAGATGCATAAGATGCTATCACTAAAATATTGCAACCTTTTAAGAATAATATTCCACTGAGAACTAGACTTCTGCTACAAGTCTACTTATAGCAAGGAGCTTGGTGCAAGGGAAGTGATCAGTAGGCTCTTCTATTTCCCTTATGTCTGTTTTCAAGTGGGTTGCTGAACAAATGCAGTCTCCCATGCACATATAGATTACAGCTTTCTGAAAAAAAAACATAAACACTCTAAGTCTGTACCATGGATCTGTAGGAGGACCCATCCACACATTGATTCTAAATTTAATTACATAAATGTCATGTCAAGCATTTGGTGTGATTTTGGAGTGACGCTTCTGATTTTGTTTTCTCAAAAAATGTAGTTTGCACATCTCAAAATTGACCAATACGTGATTAATAGAAAAAAAGATTCAAGAAATTCACTTTCAAATCATGTTTCTGCTTCAACACAATATCTCAAATATCAGCCCAGATACAGAATCAAAGCTTAATACAATTTTTATGGAATAGCTCTGAAAGGCACAGTCTGTATGCATATTTGACCTTGTGTCTTGAACTGTGTTAACCTAGCATTGTGGCAATGTCTTACAATATTTGAAGCATGTAGCACGAAAATGGGGAATATTTTACTTCTATAGTTTGAGGCTTTTTCTCCAAAATGAATGTGAGTTAATGAGAAGGAAGATACAATTCATTTTTGTTCATTAACAGGTTTGACTATCAAATCTATGAACTCCTTCACCTCCAATATTGTGATTGTGAATTATCTAGAGTTTTTGGATCAGTTGAAGATTCACAACCAGGGAATATGAAGGAATTTCTGGAGCAACTGAAATTGTGTCTCTGTAATTGTACCAAATATCCCGAGGTACATTCATCTGTCACTTAGTGAAAACTATGAGTTTTAATGTTTTGAAAGTGAGTTAAATCTACCCAAAGTAGGCTTACAAATGTTTCTGGAAGGTGTTTTACCTCCAATCTTTTAACCTCTTGAAGTATTTTAGGCAGAATTGTTGAATGTCTAAAGCTTGTGGAGGACTACTAATGGAGCAGGCATTTTATCACAATAAATGTCTGGATGGAAATATAATTAGCAATCTGGTGTGTTTTGATCATATCACATGGAATTTGGAGGTGAAGTGTTGAAAACTGTGTGAGAAATTCCTGGCTGAAGAAAGAAATTACTTTCTAATTTTCACTTAAATCCCACTATTTCTCTCATATTAATTTATGATATTTGTGGTTGAGTATCCACCTAATTTACTTAATATGTTTTTCTCATTCTTTTTCCAATTTACATACATTACTGTACCTCATTTGAAACTATAATTTGAATCTTCTGCCTATACCAATTAACATTAATTTATTGATGTAAGCAGACAAAAGAAGCTTTCAGATCTTTTTGGAAATAGTGACTTCAAACTAGAATATCCAGTAAGAGTTTGCACTAATGATGTAATAGCAAAACTGGCCTGTTTAGTCAGTTGATATGCTTTTTGATAGGGCTGGAATTCGGTGGAAAACAGATTTGCTTTTATTCATAAGCAGATTAATAAAATTGCTATTGAAATGCGACCTGACTCTCCGGAGTTTTCCATTACCTCTTGCAAGCACAGTAGTAAAAGTTCAAAAAGAGTGACTAAATAAAATTACTGTAATCAGCTCTGTCCATAAGGGTTATGAACTGGGAGGTAGAACAAAGAATACAATGATCTGTACACAGAAAGAACTAAATCTCACACAGAAAGGGCTGCAGATTCATACCATTGAAAAGAAATGTTTGTCCCCTTGTAAAACAAGCAATAGTTCATTGATAAAAAAAGCAGAGCAGAGTTCTACGCTGTCTGCAAGAGGCAGAGCTTAACATTTATGTCTGAGAGTAATCCTGAAGAAAGCAAGAAAGAAAATCTTCTCATTGATGGGTCAAACATCACTGCAGACACCATAGATCAAGGATGGTAGTGCCAACTTCTGGAATAGTCTCAAAAAGATGGTATATCAGGTGGTCTTTGAAAACTTAATAAAAGTTCAGATTTGTTTTGAATAAAAAATACATTATGATGCCTCTGTTGCTACTGGCCAGTAAAGAACAGACTGATGGTCAGAAGAAATAAGCTTTGAATTGATGAGAACAACAGTCAGGAAAACGAAAAGGCTGGTGGTAAGTAGCCTAACAATTTTTGGTGGAGTATGTCAAAGAGTCGCTGTGGAAGTGTGTGGAAATAAATGTCTGAGATTTTTTCACTTAGGGCATGGAATCTGTCTCTATAATAAAACACCTCTAGTTTTATGGGAATATTTGTAGTCCCAGAACTGACTTTTGGCTCTACAGTGTCCTTGGATTACATCCTGTTAACATACTTTAAATATGCATTTGCATGACCATAGAACCACAAAATAGTTCAAGTTGAAAGGGGCCTCAGGAGGTAATCTAGTCCAAATTCCTGCTCAGCAGGAGGGTCAGAAGAGTCAGCAATGAGATCAGATCAGCTTGTTCAGATCTGCATCCAGCTGTGTCTCCAAGGATGAAGATCCTCCCTGTTCCCCTATTTTGCTATCCTTCTATCCAGTTGAAATCTGTCATATTGCAATGCAAGTCTATTGATAAGCAACAAAAGAATTTAACACAGCAAACCAAAAAGAAATAAAAGATATTAAAAACCATGGAGAAAGTATTTTTGGGACACACTTCTGGGCGTAAAAAGGAGATAAATGTGACTAGGAATAGTAACCTTGAATGTATTAAGGATAAATCAGCCTGACTGCATTCTATGAAAAAACATCTGATTTGTGGTCAAGAATAATGCTGGATGTCATTTATTAAGATTTTAGCAAGGGTTTTGATACCATATACCACAACGTTTTTATGCACAAGTTAGGACCTAAAGGTCAGTGCACAAAACTGATTGTGTGTTAAGGCTCAAAAAGTAGTATCTCATGCGTTGCACTCTGCCTGCACACTGGTAACAAGTTGGATACCACGAGAGTCTGTCATGAGGAAGTCTGGAAGATGAAGCTTTATTGAGAACTGTGAAAGTTCTGCTGTAGAAGCTTGAGATTTTGTTTTGATTTGGATAGAAATCTCTGAAATGCCATTAGTGAAAGCATTGCAAACAGAAACTGTTTCTGGATGGTTTTAACTCATTTCAGGAGGTTTGTTATCTCCAAATGCAGAATGTAAACAAAATGATATAAATATGAACAGGCTTCAAACATTTCTGAATGAAAAATTTCGGCATAGGAGACTTACTGAATTAAGACATTAATAACATTTGCCATTAATATCTCTGCAACAAGAAATGTAATTGTCCAAACGGCCCTTTGATAATATGTGATTACAGCATTACTAAGCTCAATTCAGATGAAAGGATAAGCAAAAAAGATTCAAACCCGAGGTTTATGATTTTAGAAGGATGAAATGAGAAATCAGGGAACTAGTATATGAACTCAAATTGCCCAACAATATAGAGAGTTGAGTAAGGAAGAGATTTGAAATTTCTAGAAAAAAAAAATGTGCAAAAACATCTGGAGTTTCAGTTCAATACAGGGAATTCTTTGTGGGAAGGGTTCTAAAATATAGACAAAACTCAGGACAAGAAATAAATGTCAAGAAATAAGCCTAGGAATGTCAAAAAAATTGATCAATCAATAAAGAAAGCTATGATTTAAAGATCGGGGTGGAGATGAAGGAGAGAATAGTCAGAAGAATAATTTTTTTTGATCCTGAAAAAAAAAATATAAAAGTTAAAAAAGATTCGTAGACACATCATGAGAAAACCAAGGCTTCTTTGCTGTAAGAGAGAGTTACGTGTTAAAAGCCTTAGATTAACACAACACTATAGTTTTTAGTAAGGATAATAATAACTAATAGAAAGGCAAAGACAGAAAGACTAATAGAGATAAAAGTATGGAAGTTAAAATCCCATGTATGAGGTTGAGGAAAGCTCAAAAATTGTGTTCCAATCACAAGGACCTGATATTTCCAGCTCAGTTATGGAAAAAAGAAAACTGGGATATGAAACAAGTAGATTTCTAAGTATACCAAATTGGACATGGGAATCTATAAATGTAGGATAATGAATATTTATATATCTATATATAGACACATCTTTTTTTTTATACTAAGAGAAGAAGTCAACTGACCTAACAGCTAGATCTAAGTAATGTAGAGAATATCAGAACAGTTTGTAGGAAAGTATAATGATATACAGAGGTAAATGAAAAATGGGAGAAAAAGAAATATATATAAGAGAAAGCAGACTGTTCCAGACTAATTTTTCTTTCATTGACTGAATAATTGTCTTTCTACACTAGAAAAATATCATAGATTTCATGAAAACAGCATATAAGGAAAGCTCAGATATTCACCTGGAAAAGAATTATTAGTCAAGAATCATAGAGACAATCTGATGTAATGCTAAATGGGAAGTTGCTCATTAAGATGATAGAGATGATAACTAAATCCTAAAATGAACAGTCAACTTGCTAGCAGGTAAACCAGACTGTTCTGGAAGGGGAAATAATGGTCTAGCACAAGGATGTTTACCAATGTTCTCATTAATGAAGTCAATGTTACAATTTAGAAAATCCTTCTGTCATAACCTATGGCAATGCTATCAACAGAAAAAAAATTGAATACAGTATAGAAAGAAATAGAGTGTGTTTGCATTAGCATTTTATTTCAGGGCAGGAGGGAGCTTTTGAAGTCAGTTTTCTGATTTTCCTGACCTGTGGCTCGGAACACAAATGTCTCAAAGAGCAGCTGGAAGATGTTTCCTGGAGTATCAGGAAATGTACCTGATGGTCTTCAGTCACAAAGAGCTTCACTGTACCAGACCAAAGTTTAAAAACACTCTTACCCCAAAATGTGTGGACATCATGTCCTTAGTACCAGCTACTCTACTCTACGGATCCACCCGTACTAATCTGCACCGTTCAGTAATGTAGGCATATAATGTAGACGTGGACTTGATAACTACTTATCTTTTTATTTTCACCATGGAGTTATAAATTATATATTCCTGTTAGGTAAAAATCACTGAAACCTAGGGCCCAAGACAGTATACATCATATGCCCCACCCAGTGGTCACAAATAGGATCAGATGAGCCAAGTCTGAACTAACACCTCTGGTACGTGTCTTGGGCAGAGAGTGGGGGCTGAGCACCAAATCTTTGTGATACAGATCCACCACCACTGTGCAGTTGTACTTTCTGAAGCGGGAGCAGTCTTTGAAATGCTTGGAGCTGGAATAGCAGAGGGATTTATCAGTTGGCAGCCACTTGGAAGTGCAAACTTTGGTTATATTATTTCATCACAGAATAGCATAAGAAATGACATGATGTGACTACAGAAAATAGAGTGTGTGTCAGCATTTTAAAAAACTGATGTATAAATCATGATAAATTGTTATTAATATCTTTATACTAAAAGCTGAAGAACATATTTTCCAAGACTAAAATGCTTTTATATGTTGGGGGTTTTTTACATGTTTATAGCATTACTTGGAACATCTGAATTTTGAACAATGCTTGCTCCTCATGCTAAACATTTACAGTGTTTTAATTTGAGAATGCAAAATTGAGATTCTCAGAATCATGTTATTTCCTTTTTTTGACCCAAATTACAAATAATTTAAGTAAGCAAAATAAAACCCCATTGTTACAGTTTCAAATTTCTAGGGTACACTGATAAAATAATATTGATGTGAATCTATTTTTATATATATATATATTTATATATATATATAAAATCATCTGGCTGTGGATCTTCTGTAACTGAGGGGCTGGAATCTATCAACTGTCTCTGACTTATTCATCAGCTTGGGTGAAAATAAAGAGTTAGGGTGGCAAGTTATGTTTACAATGCTTTTTTACGTATTTGTGGTAATNTACAAATAATTTAAGTAAGCAAAATAAAACCCCATTGTTACAGTTTCAAATTTCTAGGGTACACTGATAAAATAATATTGATGTGAATCTATTTTTATATATATATATATTTATATATATATATAAAATCATCTGGCTGTGGATCTTCTGTAACTGAGGGGCTGGAATCTATCAACTGTCTCTGACTTATTCATCAGCTTGGGTGAAAATAAAGAGTTAGGGTGGCAAGTTATGTTTACAATGCTTTTTTACGTATTTGTGGTAATATACACTAATATATTTGTGCTAATTATCACATTCTGTATGATTTTCTTCATTTTTCTCAACATATTTATTCCTAATACATTTTTATACCGTACAAGAGACTAGTTTGATGGTAAAACTTCATTCAATCTGTTATTTGATTTAAAAAGCGAACTATTAGGAACTCTAAGGAAATCTTGTTAAAAAACCTTATTACTTGATAACAAAGTATGTGGTGTGCCTTATGCTTTGCAGAGAGGCAGAGCTGCCTCATCGCATTACTGGTCATGAAAATACTGAACAGACATCTAGGTAATGGTTATTCTTGAAGAAGAACATTTTCAGGATCTGTTCTGTATCTCTATTTCTTTGTCTTCCCAATATGAAATTTAGTAAATGTTATAGAAATTTTGCCACATATGAGGGGAAAATGTTCTTCAGTCAGATTGTTCCGCAGTACCTGCTAATTATTAATATATTGCTTGTGCTTTGAGGCAGTCACTTTTCCAAGTTTGAATTCATCTGTTTCCTTCCAAAAATAGAAGTACAATGATTCCAAGAAAACCTCAGTGCCCCATTATGAGCTGTATTCATATTGTATCATTCAGTACTAATTACCAGGTGCTTCTCTAGGCCCTCATCTTTTAAAGATGTGATCATCTGCTCAATTTTATATTCTGTGAATACTTCCATTAAAGGCAAGGGGCTTCTCGCTGAGATTAAAGGTAAAAGCACATGTTAGTCTTTATGAGATGTCTTTGGAACTGCTATTATTAGCTTTGATTTATGTATTTTCTATTTTTTAAAAATTAAAATTGAATAAAAGATAAACTTTGATCATAAATTTTAAGTCTTAATAGAAAACATTAGTTGGCGAGTTATTTAAATAATGCCTGAAATATAGCAAGTTAATAAGATCAGTCCTTGAGCACATTGCTATGTAAAGTACTTGGGCTTGATGCAATTTTAAAATCAGTGGTTCAAATGTAGTTTATTTGCTATCTTTCATGATTTTAGAAAGATATTATTTCATATTCATCTGTTCATTGCTATTTTGGGATAACAGGAAACTAGCCCAATTAATGATTTCAAATGCAACTTACAGCAAATATAGGAGCATTATTCCAAACTTTACGGAAGGCTGGAAAACTACTGAAGACTGATCCTACTATTGAAAGGTGCAAATTTTATTAATTTCACCAGTAGTGGACCTGGATTTTGGACAAGGGGTTTTGTCAGCTTAGTTCTAGCCAGTATTTATACTGCAGAAAATGTACTTCCATTACCCCAGTCTGCCTTATACATGTGCCACATGTTGTATTGATGTGCATCCAAAAATAATAAAACACTCAAAATGTGAAAGGAAGAAACTGTTATGCATAAGTCATTGCAAGTACAAAGCCAATTTTGTATCATGGGATGGTGTCCAGAAACATACTCAAAGTGAGGAAAGAGTTTTCTTTCTTTAAAAACAAACCTGAATCTTAATTTAAGCAAAGTTTAGATCAAATTCTTTTCTTTTCTTTATTTTCCCTGAAAGGTTTCATTTCCATCATGATACAGGGATTGAGTTTTGTTTCATTATTTCAGTTTCAATACAATTTACAGGTTTTGTTCTTATTTACCATGAAAGAAAGTTTCACTTAAATGTTTCCAGGCCCAAAACTAAAAGAAAAAAATAAATATAGAAAATCTCTTTGATTATCTTGATCTGAGAAACTCTTCTGCTGGCAAATCATTCCCTTTCTCTTATGTTTTCTTCCAGAGTCAAAGGACGTGGTAAGTTCTGAACTGCCTGGACCTTCTCTGCTCTAGAGAAGCTGCTAGTCCCACAGTTGGGACATGTGGTAAGCAGGTGGAAGAGTTGTCTTTAGCTGCATTTTGTTTGGAAAAAAATCTACTTTCTGTTCAGTTGAAACCAATTCACTTCCTACAAATTAGATATTCTTTGGACCAGAGAATGAAAGGGAATTTCATGTTCAGCAAGGCAGCAGTTCAGCTAGCAGATGGAAGAGGTAGTTTTATATTCCACAATGTCGCACATCTCAGGTGAGGACTGGAATTGTTTCCTATAAAATTGAATATTATTTCTAAACTTCATTGAGCGAGTTATAGTCTGATTCCATTTTGGCAAATGTGTAAAGAAGACAATTCCTCTAAGGAACTCCTTCCCAAACCTGGTAGGTGAGGGGTGGCTGTTACCTGCCTTCTATCAGAGGACATTAATTTCAGATATTTTTCCGAATTTGTCTCAAACTGGGACAAAAAATCCAAAGGACAAGGAGGAGTAGTCAGCCTAGGAGCGGAATCTGAACTGCCCCAAAAAGGAATACTTCTGAACTGCTAAAATTTCAAGCTATCTGCACAGGCAATATTTGTTGAAAATGGAATGCTTTGCTTTCAGAAACTTGTAAATTTTAAGCAGGAAAGAGTTGCTCAGGAAAAATCTGCTCATGTATCAACAAAAGTGAGATGTGCAATACTATTCATTTTAACATAGTATTCTGAGACAGTCTGATAAAATATGTTATGTGAATGTAAAGTATGTTTTAAAGTAGTGAAATACAAATTAGACTAAACAATAAAGTCATAAATGAAATTATGTTTCTAAAGAATGGAGCCGAAGAGAGTGGAAACTCTTTGTTGTGTTCATATTTAAACCAAGATTTCAAACATTACTTATGTTTCTCACATAAGTGAGAAACAATATTTCCTCAGAGAAATTCATTTCTTCTTTCAAAAATTACAAAGTTCCCATTCTGAATGCAGGAAAAATAAGATATGGAATAAGCTTGGGCATGTTTCCTTCTAGTTCCTCATCTTGCCTGACTCACTGAATCTGATGGTGTGCAAACATATTTCATTAAGGCACCAGAAACCAAATAAAAGAAAAAAATTAATATACTTAGAAGCTCTCCACTGGGATGGCATGCATTTCTCATTGGTTATTGGTTCCATTGATAACTTTTATACATAAAGGCAGAGAAGTCAGTAAAAAGATTCAGATATTCAGATGCCACAGTGTGGAGCATTGTACACACTGAAAAATGTACTCATGTCCTCACACATATTAAAAGTATGTGTATTCCTCCTTTGCTCTAAGTAATTCCCCACTGCCTTGCCCTGGTGCTATATTTGTATCTGCTGTGAATAAGGCAGCGTCACTCTCATTTGGTTATTCCTCCTTGCACTGGCCCTGCCAATGCTAATCCAAAGCGAAAATAGGTTCAAGATTTAGAAGAGTCGGTGGAGAAAACACAAGCCAAACCTCACGATACAAAATGTAGTGAGAGGATTTTATCAGAGGCATTCAAAGGCAACTTCAAGAGCTAAACGTTTTTCAAAACATTACATTTCCAAGGTCATGCAAAGGTCTTGGCATTTTGGCAGGTTTTGTGGGGCAGTGTGGGTGGAAGCTCGCAGCAACCCATGAAGTAACACAGGGGTAACGGAGCAGCCTTCTGCCTGCCCTGCAGGGCACAGTTTTGCAGTGTTTAATCAAAAAATCTCCTCAACTTCTTGCAAATTCCGGGTCAGATCCTGCCAAGTAACAGCATGGAAAAGAAGCAGGGTTATGGCAAGAGTTGAAGGACCATGGGATCAAACTTTAGAGAGGGCTGAAGGGGTGCTGGCACCTTGCCCATCAGCCATGGGTGCAGCCTGGGTGCCTGCGCTGGGCGCAGCATGGAGATGGCTGCACCAGCTGTCTTTTCCGCCCAGGCTGCATCTGCCCGGAGATGAGGCTGCAAAATTGGTTCCTTTTGAATATTTTAAGCCTTTGGAAAGCTTCAATAGGTTGTTATTTCCTTCTGCTTCTAGTTAGCCCTTACAGTTGTGCTGTTTTGATGTGAGCTGACTTTGTGAGGTCGGGCGGGTTAAATGGTGTTTGATTAAAATCAGAACACCCAACAACTACTGTTTCACAGTTTGACTTTTTTGGCCTCTTCATCTGGGAATTCAGGAAGACACCTTTAGCTTCAAAAAAAGGGAAAAAGAAGCTGCTTTTTTTTCAGCTTTTTTTTTTTTCGTATGGCTTAAAGAGAAACAAAGAGAAAAAGCCACATTGTGTATGTTTTTCTGGCAATGGGCCTGCCACTGTTTATCAAACCAAGGCAAATCCAATTAGCCTGTGGCCTGCCTCCCAACCTTATTAACCTGCTCAGCTGTGAGAAACTCAACAGCCCCTGCCAATATCTCATTTCTTCAGCAGCTGATAAGATCAGTTCAAGATATTCAATGGGGTTTCCTTTCACTTCGGCTTCATCACAGTCACCGGCATCTTAACCGTGGTAGCCGGATCTTATTTTCCTCTCATTTACTACATGAAATAGGATGGCGACTCCGAGGCCTATGCAGCTTGTTGGAACAAACAGCGATCAGGCCTTCGCGGCGTTTGACAGGATGGGCTGATTTTCCTTATCGCGGCTTGCCCACAAAGGCCCGGGCCAGGCCGGGGTTATTAGCATTCCTCGGTGAGATGCGTCAGGCCTATTTCTGTCACGCAGACAGATTGAGCCTTTCACTCAGGCTCGCGAATGAGTGACACATGGCCTGACTGGGAGGACAACATTGTTATTTGAGTTAAGAAATCAATTTGTATCAAATGTACACTGTAATTTATTTGTTGGCTTTGAAGGGAACCTGGCTGAGATAAATGGGAATGGGCTTCTTTCTTCCCCCCTATGCTGAGCTGATAAAGTTCTTGTGAAGCTCCAGATAGCTCCAGTCAGAGCCAAAGTGACAAACATGTTTAAAGTTGCACAGTGATCTTTAAATCTCAAAAAGAACACCTTGTCGGACATGATAGAACATTTTTTACCTTTTCCCTCTATCTGTCAGAAAGCTGCTGTGACACATTGCTTTAGTATTTTTGCTGACATTTTCTTTATCAAGCACATCTGTTTGTGGTCGAAAGATGCTTATTCCTATTTTCTTCAATCTACAGCAGCCTAGGAAACTGCCAAAAGGAAGGAAGAAAATGAGACATTCTTTCCACGAATAATGCTTATTTTATTTTTTTTAATTGTGACTTTTCTTGATCAAATTTCTTTTTGCTTTTGTTAAAAGACAGAATAAACATGTGGGAAACATGTATCTTGAGATCTTGTCAATTTCAAGAAGTTTGGTTTGAGTTCAGACGGATGGTACATTAAGATGTTGGTATTACACATTAAATTGTGAACTATGAGATTGACATTCTCCTTATTAGAGTTATAAATATAAGCTTAAGTGTTGGCTCTATGCATCAGTGTCTTTATCTTTGGAATAATATGAATAATCAAAAGTTACATCTATGGTTTCATGTATGCTTGCAGTTATGACTCCATAATGAAAAAATGCTAGCAAACCAGCCACAGGCAGAGAAGCTCGTTGACATTTCCATACAATAGCCTGATTGTTTAGTTTTGGCTTTCAAAAGTGATCTAAACGTAACATGTCATATTAGATCACCATGTAAGGTACCTTACCCTTCCTCTACGTTATATTCACCTGCACATAGGCTCTTCTTTAACAGATGTGCACGTGTATGAGTGCTCATACACACAAACATACAGCAATATAGGCTGCTGTACTCGGATTAGTCCACACAAAGTACAGCCATTATCAAAGCAAGGTCAAACTTGAGGTAGTCCAAAGTGGGCAGCCTGGGTCAAAAGGTCTTCCAGTCCTTCTGGAAGCTAGGTCAAATGTGATTAGTATACAAGCATTCTTAAGATATGCTTGCCTTAGGAACTGTTAAACTTATGAATGGCCTGACCACACCACCAAAACAATCACACCATTCCCAAGAATCTCAGAGAGGCCCACTCAACACAATTAACTCTTCTCTCAGGCTGCCCAACCAATATATTTCACTCTTCTCTTTCCTGCCTTTCCTCTGGGAATGTTGCAATCCTTTAGGCTGTAAGCAGCCTGCCAGCCTTAGATCTTGTTATACCTATGAGTACTGACACTGTAATAGTGTTAAGCCTTACTCTCAGGTTTCTTCTGTGCCATGGCCTTTGGGCGGGGTCTTGCCCTTTTACCTTTCTGCTCAGGTGCATAACAACAGTGCTTTTATACTGAGTTGCCTGACATTTTTAATGTGGTGCTTTTAAAACCTCAACTCCTTGTTTCCACATTTAGGCAATAGCTTAAGATTTCGTCTCACCTTGGCCTCCCAAAGACAATATATAATTTTAAATATCTAAGGCAGTTTCTGATTTTCATTTCCTAGCACAGTCTAGAGATGTGACTTTTGATTTTCAGATGCTCCAAATAGGCAATACTGCAATCCAGCTCTAATTAGCAGGAGGTTACACACATTTATACTTCTACAAAAACATATTCTATAAAACATGCAGCTTCTCAAATGAGGACTGTATTTAGCCACACTCTTTTAGCTATATCTATATATCTGTTTACAATTATTACAGACTGAGCACATCAATCAATTCATTGTCAGATCAAACTCTTCAGGAAATCATATCAAATATTGTTTTAACCTCATTGCTTTAGAAATGACCATTGGCAGTGAAGTAATTTAGACCCCAGAAATATCAGTGCAAAATGAAACACCCTCTAGCTCTGACACAAGAGCACTCTGTCATGCCTGCAGCTTCACTCTGTTAAAATAATACATCCTCCAAAGCACTTGTTTTGGCCTTCTCCTGCCTTATCTTATATCCCTTAATGACAGAAAATGGAAAGAACTTAATTTCTCTTTGAGGTTTGTATTAATTCATTATGAGCAATGTCAATGCCCCCTGATGATAGCAAAAAATTGAACCTTATGCACAGAATTTGGAGAGGAAGAGAACAGATGCAACAATATGCCACTTTTTTCATGATTTATTTGTGTTACACTCTCTAAAAAGCACAATGGCTGGCATCAGGGGCAAGCTGACATTCATCTGGTCTTCACTAACTCACCCGAATCAGAGGGAATGCTCTGGGCTGAGGGGCTCCCTTCTGTGTCTTACCTGAGAGCAAGTGAGTGTCTATAGATGGGAAAAACTGATGAAACCTGTGGGGCAAGCAGTGTGAGAAACCCAACAAGCAGAGAGTCTTCAGCAGGAGCAGTGGTTCCTGAGGAGATCAGGGTCATCAATACAAGAAGATAGGGGGGAAAAAAAAGAAGAAAAAAGAAAAAAAAGGAAAAAACCAAGAAAACTCCCTTTTTCTTAAGAGAGGATTGCATTGAGCTTGGTTCAAGAAGCCCTTGAAAACTGTTGGATTCAGAGCAAGGCTTGAAAAAAGCAAGGACACCATGGGCAAAGGAAGATTTATTTTTGTATTCTCTTACTTTTATTGTCTTACTTAAGCAGGCCTCACTTGCCTCTTTATAAAGGTCCATTGTTTTAGTCTGAGCTAAAATAAACTAGAATTTCAGAGTTCATGGGATATTTTTTGGCGTGCTTGCTGTA
Organism: Platysteira castanea; assembly: GCA_013397175.1. Classification (NCBI taxonomy): domain Eukaryota; kingdom Metazoa; phylum Chordata; class Aves; order Passeriformes; genus Platysteira; species Platysteira castanea. The sequence goes on from VYXC01013172.1 coordinate 1,763,033, forward strand.
AGAACAATAACTACCTCAAAACTCTTGCTGACTCAGGGTCCTTTTCGTGAAGATATCTTTGTGTATCCTGAAATCTGCAAGAAATAGCAAACTGGGAGACAAAGAAAATTAATTCAAGCTATTTCACAAGCCAATTGCTATGCAACTAAACTTCACATATAGAATGAGTGAATTATAATTTTCATCTGTAAATGAAGGAAATATAAAATTTGGAATAATATTCTGGTCTTTAACAAAACAAAACACTGTCTGCATCCTTAACATTGGCAAAAGTGAAGTGTCCAGCATTATGCAACCCCTACTGACACAAAATGGCTCTCTGTCACCTTTGGGCAGTCAGACTACAGGAAGGGGGTTTGTGAAGATGATGATGTAACTATGATAAAAGATGTAAAGATTGATCTGGGGGTGTCAGTGGCTCCTTCTTAGGTGTCATGCACATGTCTGGAAGTGGTTACTATTTTTAGAACACTATCATGGTTCTAGAGAAAATGGCTCCTTATATTCCTCCTTGGAGAGAAGGGAAAGGGAGGAAGAGTACAGCAATGTACATTTTCGGAAGCTCATGCTAAAGTTCCTGTGGAAGTAACTTTTCTGGGTCTGTGTTTAGAGACTTAAACCACAATGTACACCTGAAAGCTCAGAATGAAATGAGATATCAGTCTACCTCGTTTGCCCCGATATCTCTGGGACTGCTGTGTTGAAATGCAGCAGGGTGAAGAGGAGTTGAATATGGTAATTAACACGCAGTGCTGAAGTTGTGTTTGGGATACATACCTGCTAAAACGGAGGATGTAATGAAGTGGGGGCATGTTAAAACTGTAAAAATATAAATTCTGGACCAATACTAAGCACTCGCGGGAGAAGCAGCCACTCTAAACTGAAGGCAGTAGTAGGCATAAAAATGCCAATTTGAAGTGTAAGAGTTAAAGTCTCAGGTAAAAAGGAAACAAAACCTCCACTGACGATTATTTTAGGAATTTCAAGTATGTATGTTTATGAATAACCAAGTACCCCATGTCTAGTGCCTACATGTTACATGCTCCCACTGACAAGTGAAAACAGCTAAACAGCAAGTGGTCTCAGTGAAGCCACAGATCACAGCTAAACCTGAAATTATGATGCTCATTTTGGGACTAGGAAAAATGGAACACTAGAAAGTTCTGGTTCACTTTCCTTGATTTCTGAATAAAGGTTTGAGATGGTGTTAACTAATTAACCCTAATTTTGAACTGGCTAAATTTTTCTGACATTCAAATCCTGGTTAAAACAAAGAGAAGCATATCACTGCTTATTAATATAGGCTGAGAGAAAAGTCTTCCAGATACTGGATATCTCTAAGTTTCTTGATATTTTCAGACTGAAAGTATCTTTATAAGTATTTGCTTCAGACTGAATCATTTTGGACAGTTTGGGGAAATAATTTGGGGAAATCTGATGACTTTTATTTAGCCCATTAGGTATTCCGATAGATACATCCCTTTGAAAAGAAGTAATTTGATAGAAAGCAGGCTGCTTGGCAGACTTTTGGCATTCACTAGGTCTTTTTTTTTTAATGAAAACAAATAATTGTTATATTAACATCTAATTAAAAACTGGATAATAATGTAAATAGAGTAGATAGCAGAGTTATAAGGAAAAATCAGCATTTTTGTAGCTGTGGTAATTTTAACTCTGTATTTGAAATAATATTCTCAAAAATATTTTGTTGAAATATCACATTTGGTTCAAGAACTCTGAACAAGCTGCTGAAATAATGTCACACAGTAGAATGCAATTCTTAGGTGAACAGGTAGATATAAAGCTGAGATATTATATCACAGACCAGGAACATTTGGTTACTGATTAACCCTTAGTAAGAAAATGCTCTCTGGCTTAGCAAGTAGCAGATTTTTATATTTAGTATAAAAACTTGCCTTTGTTATCTTAACAGTATTCAAGATATAAATGAATAATATAATCTCTTCAAAAGAAAATACAATTCCAAAAGGTTTAATATTAAATCTTTTTGGGTATTAAGTGGCACAGTGGTGCTGCTACAGATCTAGGGAGTCTCTTTCATATGATCTCCTGGTCTTCATCCTGTCTAACACTGCAGGAATTAGAGAGAGTCTAATTCATATGAGATGGACGTGGTGAGGATCATTTCCCACTTTCAAATATAAACTTGCTATCATACATTGCATGAAAGAACATCCCTTCTCAACTGTAATTCTTCAATAATCAGTTACAGAAGGGCTGAATAATGAACTTGATTTCTGCTGGGCTTTTTAAGACAGTCCTCAGGAGGCACCAAATGCATCATATTACACATTGTAATTAAAAATATAAAACTCAAAAAAACCCTAAAGAAACACCAAAGCAAACCAAAACCAAAACCCCAAACTAACTAAAAAGCCCCCTACCTATAAATTCCATCATTCCTCCAGGTGCTTTGGATGGCAGAGCACAAAAAACAAGGAGAACCCAAAAGATGTCATTTTATTTTTAATATTTGTAATTTGGCATCAGATTTTTGACCTCTCTCAGTAGGGGATGAAGCGAAAGAGAAGTTGTTTCTCAACCCAACCTTTCTCCTGCTCGACAGGCATTCAGACGGCATGGGAAAAAGACTAACAGGGCAATGCCATAGCTGTCTCTGAGGCAGCTGCAGGCCAGGCCACAGCTACAGCTTCCTGCCTGCCCTGCATGTTGTTGGAGGAGCATCTTGAGATGGATGGTTCCCACTCCGGGTTTCTCCAGCTCATGGATCTCAGCAGCTAAAGAGCTGATTGTTGGAGACAACGTAACTATGGGTAAAGTGCAGCCTCTATAACGTCCTCAGATTCTTTTCTTTTCTTACTGCTCAAGCCTGGAAATGGAGGCGGGGAAAAAAGCTGTTAAAAAATGCTAGTCCAAAAACACCTAGGGCATGATCTCTTCCAAACTTACTTTATTATTTGACTTTTACTCCTTGGGAACCATGTATTTAGCACCATATTGCTGCTTTGGATGCTAGCACGGAAGACCAACGTAACTATGTTTCAAACCCCAATCGTAGTAAAAATAAATTAGTTTATTAAAACTGTGGGTAAGACAACCATGTCTGATACTCCTCAGCAGCCAGTGATCCACCTAGCAACCCCTTTGTAAATGCTTGTTTTTAGGAGTATCTTGGGTATTTTGTGATATCTAGTTGCCACTGCTGGGTTAAGTAAGTTAGAGCAACTTGTTTCCGGAAAACTCACCTTAGAGTGAGTGATGTGCTTCCAAATGTTTTCTGTCAAAGTGCTTGAGATACAATGTTAGGAGACTTTTAATAAAATATTTGGTTTTAGTTAAAAATAGCAAAGGCAAACACACTGCTCATCAATAACGGCATAAACTGTAAATGATAGCTTTCAACAGAGTAATAGAGCATAGCATACAAAGAGCAGCAGAGGCAAGTAAAAAGCAAAATAACATTGAAACTCTACTGATTAAGATGCTAAAGTAGTTTCCAATGTTTATTACAAAAAAGCTAATTAAAGAGTTTACATTTTATCATGCACAGTAAAGAACTCCTGACAGGCATTGTTGTAATATGAAATGCTGAAGTCTCCAATAGAGTTTAATTTAGAGCAACAACAAAGAAAGAAAAAAGAAGAAATAAAACAATTGAAATGTTGCAAGCAGACTGCCTTAAGCTCAGGGGATGCCTTTCAGAAAACTTTTTGGTAAAAGCAATGCAAACTGAGCCACTACCCTGGGAATAATATTTTTCCTGAAATTGTTTAAGATTGAAGTGTTTATAGGAGGCAGTATATAGGTAGAGTAAGCCACTGGCTAAAAGACTGGGGAAGTATAGCAGTTTATCAAAGGCTAATCATGCTGATTGTGCAAAAGGATCCACAGGTGCTGATGCAAACCACTCATTGGAGAATTAGTTATTCCTGCATCATTACTGATCAGATCAAGAAATTTCTATACTGTCACCAGTTAATATTAACTTGCTAATAAATATATTTACCAAACTTTTCAACTAGAAAAAATTTTGACACACTTTTTATAGATGTATTAATTTCTTTCAAACATATTTTTGCCTGAGAGAGCCTTGGACACTGTATTGATTTCACTCTTGCCCAACTGTTTGGTGATGCACAGTGATAGACTATGCATATCATGATTTTAAACCAGTCAAACATTGTTTATTTATTTTAACTACAATATTTTGTTGTTTTATTTGCAGACTTGAGGCTGAGAAGATGGTTCTACCCTTGGCTAGTAATTTTTCAGCAGGAGCTATGAGAAGGCAATTTTTGTTTGTCATTAGCAGCCCGAAGAATCTCCATATTTTATTTCCCTGGCAGTCAGATGTATGAGCTGTTACAGAGGACAGAGTTGAGCTATGGAACACAGAATACACCCTGCTCTGACTCATTTTATGTCACTGATACAACTGTATGATTTGCTTTCTTAATGTTTGACTTTGTGTCAGGCTTGGAAGAAAATTAATTGGCAGAGAAGCAGCTGAGATAAGGTAGCAGCATGAGGAAGGACCACAAAAACTTAATCACGTTTCTTGCAGCATGTGAGGAGCAGAAATTCCCCATCCCTGGTTCAGCACATCACAGTGATGCTGGGACACCTCTGCTGGAATCCCCTGGATCCCAGACAGTCCAACTATTATAGCCACATGATATATGACTATAGACACAGCAACCTTTCTTTCAGATTTTACATTTCAAATTAGTCAAAATTTATCACTCCAGTTCTGCGTGCAAGGGACCAGTACAACTTACTGTCACAAGAGAGCATTCCTACTTTACTCCCACTCCATTTTATTTATGAAAAGATTTCCTCACATAAATGGAAATTAACACACCACCATTTTTAATAGGTAGACTTTCTTCCATTTCTAAGGCTGTTTTATTCCCTTAAGCTTTTCTATTGTCTCTACTGAAAAACGTCTTTTCTTCTTTCTATGAAGTCTGTACTGCCTTCTTGTCTCTGTTAGAAGGCGGTACACATCTCCATAAATCACAATGTAAATCTTTCCTTCTATCACCCAGACATTGGTGTTATAACTTGTAGATTGAATTATCAAATTTATTCTTCATTGACTGCTTGAAAAAGCTGGCCTGTCATGTGGGTGCTTGGCTGTGGAGTGATGTTATTCTTACCAGATTGTCCCAGACCTTTGAAGGCTCTTGTGATTTCCAGACATGATTCACAAAATTTGGATTTTCATCTGTAGTCTCACAAGTAACATCTTTCCCTGCCTCGTTCAGGTACCGTAACCTGGTTGGGACACTCACATTGATAAGATCCTTTATCTACATTTTTATTGACTGCCAAAAAAATTTTTGATAAAATTAATAAAATTACTCCAATGAAGCTCTAGTCAGGAGATGGTCACAGCATGGTGCAAAGCCAATTTGTTCTCTTAGTCTTCAGTGAATTGGATTTGAGACCGTTTCTCCTGTGTTTTTATTGGAAACTAAATGCTCTCCTTCCAGCAAAAGCGCTCATATCTCTCAACATTCCCTTCACTCTTGGGCACCGCATTCTGCTGTCTTGACATTCCTGCCGGCTGGCACCGTGGATACCTGGTGTTACCCATTCCCCAGCATGTGCTAGCGCTGCCATCAGCATTTATTCAGGGAGCTGTACATCATCAACATCAGAGACGATTGAATCACAAGCTATTTTTCCCCACCATCAAACATGGAGTGTCACACTCCTGTCTAATATGGAATACCCTCTCCAATTCGTTGTCTAGGGCCTAATCCTAAATCCATTGGAACCAACAGAAATTTGGTCCTGTTGTCCCAGTTCCTTTCAGGGCATTTTGTCTGTATTTACAAAGGTGTTCATATTGCTTTTGAAAATTTCCCTTCTCCTGTGACTGTATTATATAAATAAAAATCTCTGATTTATTTATATCTTTATTTTCCTAAGCTTACTTATGAGAAAAAAATAGATAATTCTTCATGAAGCACTGGGTTTAAATATATCCATTTACTGGGTTGTATTTCAAACAAAGTAATTTCCTTTACTCCTTTTCACTCTTGCTCTCTGTTTCCATCCTTCTCCACTCGCATTAACCATATCATCATTTTACATGAAAGGAAGTTTTTCTTTAGCAGTGGGCTCATAAAAATAAAAGATATGAGTGAATATCACTGAGAGCCAATTTTTTCTCAGCTAAGTTTTAACGCAAGTTCAGGCTACCTACAGTGGGCTGTGATAGAAGAGGGAAATGAGACATCAGGCAGCTTTCTAAGGAATGAAAATAATTCCTCTTGCTGTATTGTTGTTGCACAGGGCCAGCAGGTTAATGGCAGAGGAGCTTTACAGCACATAGAATTCCCTGGCTGCAGAGGACAGAAAAGCACATGAGCAGGGCTGTAGCCCACATATTTGTGTGCTGTTATTAAGCATCCAGAGGTGCATTGCTCAGCAGAAGAGTGGCAGCAGCCGTTTGTGCTGGACCATACCAGAACATGACCATTTTTTTGTCTCCAATCATGGCTGTGGCCAGATGTGTATTTGCTTGGCTATTTTTGAGAGGACTTTAATTTTTTTTTAAATTTATAATACTGAATTTAATTAATATGAATAAAATAATATTAATCAAATCCATTATGTCTTTTAAATTAATTTTTTATTAATCCAAGAAATTTGGGTTTAGCTTTTGCTACATTGTCAAGAAAATAATAACTATTACAAACTGCCAAGAGAATATCTACATCTCAGTGCAGAATTCATTGTATTTATTCCTATTCACTCAATGTCTTGAAAAAAGAAGCTGTCATTCCCAGTGACTCTTCATGCACAGACACCATTTGACTATAAACTGCAACCCCAGCCAACGCCACTTTGATTTTACTCTTATCTTTCCTTTCACAGGACCATTCCCAAAACTTTTACACCTCTGGCCAGCTAGACAGACACTCTGAGGCACAATGTCAATCATTAAACATGAAAAATATTTCAGTATTTTAAAGCTAGAGTATCTGTCACAGACTCAAATGATAGAGATCTAATGACTTACCAGGGGCTTTGCTTGTAAACACACCCTTATGCTATTCTCAGAGCCCAATATTATTATTACTTTTTCTTATTCTTTTCATTCTCGTACTTAAAACAGAAACACATTTTCTCCTAGAAAATGCTGACAGCATATCTTGATATCTCAAGGCAGAAAGGTTGCTGTCCCCCAGGCAGTGTGCTGGCAACTTTCACATGGACATAAATGACTGAGCTGCCTAGAGGCACCCTTGCTTTCATTGCTTCCATAATTCAATATGTTTAAGAACAGCCATGCTAAAAACATTAGAAAGAAGAGTGGGAAGTGAAACTGTACAGTATTGAACTTCAGAAATGCACTACAACTAAAAGAAGGCAGGACTCAGAGTAAAAGTACAGGAGGGATTTGTCATGCAAATATAAGACCTCTTCTGAAGCTGAAAAGTTGCTACATACAATCAAAGTGAAAAGCACTGCTTAAAATAATAAAGCAGAGATTGTCCTAATGCTTTTTAACATGTGGCTTGTAAGTAAATCTTTAATAAATTACATGTTATCACAAATCATTTACTGATTATTACCTTTTGCTACATCTAACTAATCCATTCTGTACCACACACAAAAGCACTCCTGAGTGAGCTACAACAAAGACTGGAGCATATGTTCTGAGTCAAACAGATTTAGCAAAATTTTTTTGGTCTCTTAAACAAGTTGGTATTACAGTAAAAATGCAATTAAAAGAAAACATTTCCAACCTGCCAAAGGTAAAATTCATTCATATGACCAAGAATTTCACTGTTGTGCAGATGCAGAAGGAAAAGATATAATGTATATGGCAGAAATAATTTTACTTGGGTTACTACCTGAATTTTTATTATTAACCATAATCTTTTGAGAATTAGTTTATGTTTAAGAAGTGCAGATAATTGAGTTTAAGCCAGAGTCGTGTGAAATAAAAGGTATACAGCCACAACTCAGTATGATTCCTTAACCACTTAGTGAACTGATAGAGGACAAGACAACAGAAAGATGAACTGAGTTACAGAGAAGTTACTCCTCTCTAAGTATTGGACAAGAAATTCTATCAGTCTCTGAGGTAATTCTGAAATACAATTACTAATACAGTCTGTTAAAGAAAGTCATAAGAAAGACATGATGTTCCCTCTCACCCCATAGTTGGTGAAAGAGCAAAGAATATGAAAATATGCAGGAGCATGGAATTTCCACATGCATTTTGACCTCTGCAAGAACATTTCTTTTGAGATCTTTTGAATGCCCATATACTGCGTATGATGGAGATGACTTACATTTGAACAGGTATATATATAGCTTTACTGGGGGACTATTGTTTTGCTTTTGCACATACATGTGATGATACACCAGAACTACATCATGTGCAATTGCAAAATTTGAGGCCAACTTGAAAGCTTCAGCTGATGATTTACTTCATTACAAGAGGAGTATTAGCGACCACTTGTTAGTGATCTCTGTGATGTTTTATGGCTGTTTCTTGAGCTTAAAAAGTCCTGAGCCCGAGCCAAGAGAGTGGACACTCCTGCGCATTCGTGTTCAAGTTGTTTATTGTTTCTTATCTCTCAGAGTCTGGAGCAAGGACAGCAGGACCTGCTCCTCCAAAATTCACAGCAGGAATGGCGCCTGAGAAGGCCGTCTCTACCTTTTTATCTCTTTCAGGAAAACCAACCAAGTTCTACAACATATAATTATTTATCAATTTTTTCCAATTAATTTCTACCTTTTCTTAACATGACAGTGCTACCTTCACCAATCCCCCATCACCTTCGTCACGGCAGAAAATGGAGGGGAGAAAAGAAAGAGGAAGGGGAAGGGCACCGCCCTTTGCCCTCCATGTTAACTTTTTTCTCTTATACCTCCATAAATCTAAAACTACAATCACCCAGTGGCAAGATAAGCTAATTACACACTCTCTTTCTATTTTGCATTTCATTTCTCAATGTGGGCAGCATTCGATGACACGGCTCAAACATAAAGTTCTGTGCTTTAGTCTCAAGTTCCGAAACTATCTGGCAGGGCTCCAGACCCCCCTGTACGGTCCGAGGAGTATTCTGGGCTGCCACAGAGGAGGTACTCTCTTTTACTGTTTTTCTGTGCAGAACATGACACTAAGACTTGACAATCTCAGAAAATTTTGTTCATCCATAAAGAAGCTGAAAGATCACCTCTGAGTGTGGAATGTATTTTTCCCACGTTCATATTATACAGAGTTCTTGCTAATGCCTTGGAAAAGATCTTGGAAAGTGGAAAAGATCTTGCATGATGCTTTAGAACTAGCTTACCAGATTTATTACAAATTGCTACATTTTGTGAAGTAACATGAAAAAATGTTACAGAGAATAATCAGTAGTTCTATTTCACCAGCCATTCAGGACGCATTATGAAAAGCACTGATTCAATTATTTGCATTCTAATGTACTGAGGAGCTTCCTCTAGTATGTTCATTAACACCTTCATTATAACTATAAATCTGCTGTTAAACCCTAGCTACAATTATAGGTTTTCATGAAAATCATGGTATTTGCAAGCAAACTAAGACATTCGAGGGGTTTTTTTCATTATGTAGTGATTAAAAAATTTGCATATATTTCAAAATGTCTACATCTGCACCATCTAAACATGACATCACTGAGCAAGTCTTATAACTGATACTACCCTTTATAGGAAAAGTATGAATATCTCAGATGCAGCAAATCATTAAGGTTTTTTCCAGCCTAAATGATTCTATAATTCTGTGATTATTTCCATGAGTGTACTGACAATATATGATAACAGTTTCATGGAGCTTTTCTTTTTCCAGTGCAATAGCTCATCTTAGTTGAAGAAGCTTTCAGTTGTTACACGAGCTCAAATTGTAAGACTTACACACTGCTCTGCAGTAATATGAGATATGTGCATATTATATTTTCTGGTGTGTTTGTTTGCATCTCATTTGGCACAGAATTTATCTAGTGAAATACAGTCCTTATATATTACTAATATACTGTAGTATAACACCAGCAAAGCACGAGACAATATTCTGTCTAATTGTTTTGATCAAACATGACATAGACTTTGTACTCGCACTAGACACATATTTCTGCAAGTTATAGCTTTCACAGTACTTGCTTTCATTTTTCTGTAATCCTGTCTGTTTCAGACCCTGAAGAATGCAGCACAACCGTTTCAGTTTTCAACCTGTCAAGACTTTGCACAAATGATTTGTCAAGAAAAAGTCTAATTATGTCTGGCTTAAGGCTTCCATGTTAAACAGGAACAATTGCAGTGACTGTGAAAGAACCGCCTCCTGGCACTTGAGCAAAATGTGAAAGCAGCATGATTGTCCTGCCTTGTTTCTTTCCATCAACACCCTGTGGTCAGAAAAAGAAACTACCAAATACTTCACTTCCATTTCTATCAGTTTCTTGTGACTGGCAGCACCTTGGCATTTGCCTTGTACTGTATGTGAGTCATACTGCTAGGGCAACAAGAGAGCCTGTTGAATACAAAGTCTGAAACTAAGCAGACATCAAGCCAAGAGCTGCTACAGCTGCAATCAAGCAGATTAGCTTAAGTAATTCTGATGAGCATGTTAAAGCTCAAAATGAATGAGAACATTTTGAGGAAGACCATAAATCAAGCCATGTGTAAGTGACCTGGTGCTGTGAAACACTTTATATAATATATCTATTAACTATGCGTATTTTTTCAACATCCTGACATACTGGAAAACATTTATCTTACTTTATTTGTTCACTTCAAAAATATTACTTATCTTTCCTTTCCAAAAGAGTCTACAAACAGCACCAAATCGTATATTCTTTATTGAGGATCTGATCCAAATGATCATTCAGTGGTTTCATCACTAGTATCAGTGGAAGTCTTCTGGAGACATTGTGTCTGGGTGTTTTGAAGCAAAATCCTGTGAAAACAATACTGATACATAGCAAGTAAGGAAATGTATGGCAAAACCACTAGAGCACAAACAGATTGCTCCTATGGAAATTTGGCCTGCATTCAAAAAATGATTGCAGCCTTGGGAGCTTTCATTTTATGGTGGTGGGCTCAAGACAAATCAAAATGTCTGCTGAATTTTTACAAAGGACTGATCACCTACTCCCTGAAAACTGTTTAATCTCTCTAATGTGTCTCTAAGCCAGCAAGGCCACATCACACAAGGTTATGCTGGCTAGAGGGAATGTCTGCCACAACTAAAATGTTAACAAAACCTAGAATCTCACTTTGCCTACTGCCTCATGAATCTGCCCTGACATAGTAGGAGTTTAAAAGTTCAGAACTCTTGGGCAACAACAGTTTATTCCTATCCTTCTGCATCTGCTGGTTAACAGCTCTCACTAGTCTGTAACTGGACTGAGCCTAGTAGAAGACTTAAGTTCTTATAAGCACTATTTTGTCTCCTAGGAAAATGTGGACTGACAGCTAGGACAATTAATTCTTCCCTTTTTATGATCAGAAACGCACTTGATCATTGACCTGCAGAAAAGCAGGGACAAGGGTCATACCAAAAATACTGGAGAAAAAATTTGGTGTTCTCATTTTATGAAAAGGAAACAAAATACACCGATAATTCTGTAAAAGATAGAACCTCCTAAGAGCAGGCCGCTAAATTGAAATTTCATAATATCAGATTTCAGAGTGTTGGACAGGAGCCTCTGCAGACTGGGAAAATTGCTGAGGCAAGATACCCTCTTCACACTGAGCAAGGTAGTGGCTTCTGTTTTTACGGAAAACTTTCTGGAGTTTGGTGTTGTGGCTTCCTGTACAGACATAGTATCACTGATCTATACCATAGGCCATTTGTGATCAGCATCAACTTACTGACATCTCCTCAAGTGTTCCCAAGGAAGACCTGTGGAATGAGTAGCCGACGAGTGATGCTTAAAGACAAATGTTAATGCTTGGCTTCTGCATGATCCCAGCACAACAGTGAGGTTAACCACAATTAAAAACCTAACAAAAATCTCTGTTAGTTTTTCAATATCGTGGCACTTGGTGACACACGCATAGATTTTCATGCATCCAAGTATATTGACCAGAATACCAAGAAACAGCCTTTATGACTGCAACACTCTGGTATATTCCCTCAGAACAACAGATACATTTGTGTCTCACTAGATGTGTTCCCATGTGTTTTTTCTGCTGGTTATCAGCCTATATGCATGGTGAATGTGAATTTGTGTCCTTTCATCAAATTAGATTATGGAACAGAGCATTTCATTCAGTGGTTCAAATCATCCTCTGTAAGAAGTTGACTTGAGTGTTGGGTCCTGCATTAGAGGATTGAGGTACTGGGCACGGAGGGACCTGAGTTACTGTCTTAGGGTTGATCTGGTGGCTGGGCTCGAAGTGTTCAACTGGAGCTCTCCTTCTCACAATATAGATTCAGAGACATTAAGTTCAATCCCTTGCTTAACTCCTCATGAGGAACAATTTTCAGTGTTTGCTTTAGGAATCAATGTGTAATTGAGGAGGGTACCTGCTTGAAATGTACAGAATAGTCAACATTTCAAAGTCCAGTATTTGCTGTGCAAAGTCCACATTGGTACTCCATACAGTGCATTTAGTGGATTATGCTTTCACATCCTGATGTGCTGCACACTAAGAAGCCCTTAGAGTGTGACTAAAAATAGTTGTGCTGTGTTAGACCTACAGTGATACCTGAGGAAGTTACATACAGATTAATGCAATGAAGATAAAGAGCCTGTGAGAGTGGCTTAGGAGACTGCTGCCTTCCTGGAATAAAAAACAAAGAAAGTGAAGGATTCATTTCTTCAGTGCTCACCTAGAAAGGGTTTGAAGGGTCAAAACCAGCACAAGTATCACGTAAAGTTGCTTCATGCTCTTAGCAAGTTCGGCACTTTGGCCAGGAACACATAGAATGATAATCAGGAACCTTTCCTCCATGTTCTGCAAAGGAACCCTGAAGCTACTGAGATCACAGAAGGAAACTACTATGGCTCAAAACAGATGAGCCATGGGACTGATGAAACAAAGGCACTTAGCACATTCAAGCAATAGTACTTGACAGAATACCAAGTTTTAATTTCTCAGGAAATGTTTTTCTGGTTCTTGTTCCCTTACAAAATTTAAGTTGCAATTAATATTGTGATTATTAACAGAAAAGGAATTCTTCGGTTTTCAGATGATTTTCAGAAAAAGCGATGTGGAAAAAAGAAATGTACTTTTTTTTCCTACCAAATCCATAGATCTTTTTTTTTGCATGTCTACAGACTTTGGCAAAGGGATTACTATTTTCAAGAACCCTATTTTACAAAGGCATGTTCCTTCTCTGAAAAAAAGGTGTTGTAAGGACATGTCCATCAGAAAAGCAGATTTACATGATTTTGCTCAAGGGTTTTTAAAACTTTAGCCACCTAATTCAAAAGTGCATGGGGCAGCAACTGCATTTTAAAGAAGAGCCTGTAGACACTCCTAATTAGTTATGATTGCTTGGATTGCCTCTTTATATGTTTGAATAATTAAATGAAATAAACAATGGCAAGAAACAGGGTTTGCAGTTCTCAGATTCAAGAAACTGCCTTGCTTACTCCAACTACTTGCTGCTTCCCCTTCTCCCTCTACTCCCATGTCTGGCAAGAGCCTCGTCACAGCTCAGGTCCTAGTCATACATAGAGGTCTGTGTTAGTAGCAGAAAAGACTTACAGAGGATTCAACAGCACATAGAAGATAGAAAGAATAGGACACAAATGCTACAGGACATAAAGCCTGATAATTATTTATGGGAAGAAAGGCACAGGACACTGTTTCTCTGCAGTGGTTCTGGGGAGCATGGGAATTTGCATAGTGTGCCTTGTATAAACCATGTTTATTATGAAGCATGGTTTGGCTAATATGAAAAGGAAGAGATAAAAAGTTTCATATTTATTTGTACTTGGTTTGTTTTCTAAGAATTTAATACTGACCTATGTCCAATTCAATGTTGATTTAATTACTTTTTTTCCCCTCACTATCCTGTATCTCTGTGGAAGAAGGTTTGCATGCCTTTGGGGTATTACAGTGACTGTACAGTGTCCAGTAAATCGGATGAATATAAGAGAAACTTATTCTAAAATGCAAAGAAAACTAGAAATATTTATTTGATCATAATGTATTTCATGAACATGTTCTTATACAAGAAAATGCTATTAAATACAATTGGAGTTATTTACTTAAGTGAAACAGTGAATGAAGTGACAAAAGAGAAAAAGCAGTATTTGGTAATGTGAGTATAACTTATCATCTACAAGAAATCTCCTTTTATTATATGCCTAATTTCAAGAAGAAAATTTTGGAAATTCTGTTTGAATTATTTATCTTGCAAAGTGTATGTCTCAACTTTAAATCCTGGTAGCTCAGAATCTTCATTTGCAAGCTCTTGGAAACATCTATGTCATCTTCTTACTGAAATCATGAAACACGATATTTTAAAGTACATATATTTGTATGGAACAAAATACATCTTTGAGGCTGTCATTGCATGGCAGGATCCTCATCTTTGACTTAGTTACGTAAAATTTCTAAAAACAGTGGAGGAAACATTAACAAAAAAAGACCCTTAACAGAAATGAGCAGACCAAGTTTCAAAGTGCAGATGCATATCTTGGAAATGTATCTTCTGAAAAGTCTCTTCTTGGCAACTGAAAAGATAAATGATCTTCATTGAGAACTTTCTAGCCATTTATCATTTTGATAATATTGGTCACTTTTTTGAGTGAAACTGACTTGTGAGCATATGGTACAGAGCCCTCAGTTAAACAAGAAATTTAAGGACTTGCTGAGCTTTCGGGATGTGAGTGAAGTAAAAGACAGAGGTGACTTATTTAACAAAAATCCATCATCCTTCTTTGTTCATGTGCATGATTAAGACTATAAGCACAGGAGGGTCTTTGAAGTTCTTACAGCTTTTACAACCTTAAAGCTTTTTTCAATCTTACAGCTCCACCAGCTACAGACTTGAGTTACAGATTTGTGTGGACTCACTCACTCCCCATGCGATGTTTCTTCAAAGGTAAACACAGTTAATGGAGTTACCCCAAATTTATATCAGATAGGAGATCTATTTGGATATGATTCATATAGAGAAATTTAAAAATCTGCAAGTCATTTTATTATTTATTTATAGTTGTGTTTATTGGAATAAAAGCTGAATCTATAATATTTTTAATATGCTACATTAACTTCTTTAAAAATAGATAATCATATTATCTGATAAATTTTCTTCTTATTAAATAATTTCAAATCCTCACTGCCTATTGCTATGGTACGTCAGTTTTCCTTTCATGTGGTAAAACAGCTGAATGCACTGTGATGTATGGGCTTCAAGGACTTTATCCTTGTTCCTTTAAGATGGGAAGGGAAGGCAGGGCAAGGCAAGGCAAGGCAAGGCAAAGGAATCTAGCATAAAGAAACCTCTTCCTCAACGAGCAGTCCAGATTTGGTCTATGCTTTTGAGTTTCAGCCCTGAAAGCTTACTAGCTTGCAGAAAATTTTATGGAATGTCTAATTTTCTCAACAACTGCAAACCTAAAATCATCAGGCTGTAACAATCAAAAATATTGTCAGAGACACAGTCATGGGACCCCTTTTGTATGTGGAATGTACAGTCTGGTCTATGGTTGCTTTAGACAGAACCTGCTTAAAAAGTCGGAGAATCCAGTGTGCCTGGATTGATCCTTGATCCTTCAGCCTTCTTTTTTTAATCACTCTGATGAATTTGTGGACAGAAAGACTGTAGACTCCATTCCAGTAGCTTACCACAAAATTATGTAGAGGCCTCCTGGTAGGACCCTATGACCTAGAGAACTTTGCCTCAAAAGACGTCTTCCCAAATATAGAGATTTTTCACATCTATTGCCTCAAACTTAGCTTTGGGTAAGTGACTTAAAAAAAAAAAAAGCAAAATTGATGCATCCAGTAATGCATTGGTAACAAATTTGTTCAAGTCTTAGAAATTCTAGGCTGCTGCTACCTGTTTCAAGTGATCCAATATCACTAGAGTAGACTTGTCTACTGAAGCAGCAAGGGCTGCAGACAACTGAGAAGCCTCTAAACTTAGCTAGTGATGGGTCAGCATAATTATATCTCACTCTCTGGCATAGCATGCTGACATGTAATTATAGCATTTTGATAGTGGGTTGCAATGACACAGTGCAGCGGATGGCGAAACACAGCAGTGTCCCAGATTTGTCCTTTGAAGAGTGGTAGCTCCTAAGAGTCCTGTAAATCTCAGCTGCAGTTTTCCCATTGATCTCATTTCTGTGCGCAGGTGTTGTGGTTTAACCTCAGCCGGCACCTAAGTACCACACAGCTGCCTGCTCACTCCCTGCTCCCAGTGAGACAGGAAACAAAACTTACAGGTTGAGATAGGAACAGTTTAATAATTGAAATAAAGTAAAAGATACTTAATAAATCAAAAAAAGAAAAAAGAGAAAAGAGAAAGAGAGATGAAACCTAAGAGAAACAAGTGATACACACTACAGTTGCTTACCACTCACTCATTCTCAAGCAATGATTAGCTCCTCCTGAACAACTTCCCCAGGTTTATGTAGTGGGCATATCCGTTTGCCCAGTGCAGGCCAGTTGTCCTGGCCATGCTCCCTCCTAGATTTTTGTGCACCTCCTCACTCCGAGTGTGTGGGACACTGAAGAGTCCTTGACTTTAGGTAAGCACTGTTGAACAACAACCAAACCATCAGTACGCTACCAACGCTATTCTCATACTAAACCCAAAACACAGCTCTGTATCAGCTGCTAGGAAGAAAATTAACTCTATTCCAGTCAAAACCAGGACAGCAAGCTAGTGAGTTTTGCCTAAGAAAGCACTAAAATAAAACTGAGTAACTGTGTGAGGATTTGATTTTTTTGGTAATAATTACAGTCTATATGATATAAGCTTAGCTGAAGCCTTGAGATGTTGTAAAGCAAAGTTTCAGCAAGTTCTGTCCAGGATTACAAAAGGCCTTGTTAATATCCAGATCTTGTGCAATGTTATATAGTATTACATATTAACTCAGAATTGTTTGTAAGGGAAGCCAAAGCAATTCAGGCACTATAATTCAGTTTCTCCATACAACATTAGCTGGGCATACATATCTGAGTGCTGTTGGTGTCCAATGGAAATAAGCTAAGGGGGCTACTGTCTGCTGATAACTGAGAAAAAAGGCTATTACTGCTCTGCCAAGACTGGTGCGACTGTGAAATAAATTTTTCAGTTATTCAAAAATCTGAGAATAGAAAAAGACCCAACCATATCTAGTTTAACAACTCATTCAGGGCAGTAAAAAACTTCTTCATTGTGTTATTCCATCAACTACAGGTCAATACTGATTTTTAAAATGAACTAAAAGGAATGTCATCTGTGACAACCATAACCCAGTGACCACCTACCTCCATGGATACTCCAGCTCTGAAGGAGAAACTTTTAAATTCATATTAGATGGGCTTCAAGCTAATAACATAGTCAGTGTGGGATGGAAAGATCTATTACTGTTACTGCATATCACCATATGTTCCCCTCTAAGTTCTGTAATAAAATATTCTAAGGGGATTCATGGTGTCCTGCATACACAGTGACATATCTACATTAAATGTTTTGTTTTCTGAAATGCAAAAAATAATCTCTTCTGTGGATTATTCTCTGTATTCAGTGATAGGACGTGTGGGAATGGTTCAAAGCTGCACCAGGGGAGGTCTAGGCTGGATATTAGGAAGTATTTCTTTACCAAGAGAGTGGTCAAAAAATCTTCCTGGAGAGGTGATTGATGCCCCAGTCAATGTTAAGAGGCATTTGGACAATGCCCATAATATCATGCTTTAACTTGGTCAGTCCTGAGTTGTTCAGGCAGTTGGACTACCTGATTATCGTAAGTTTATTCCAGCCAAAATGTTCTATTCTATTCTATTCTATTCTATTCTATTCTATTCTATTCTATTCTATTCTATTCTATTCTATTCTATTCTACTGACCTCTCTGTTTAAAAATCCAGCATAGGATGACAGTTTTAAGATATATGAGGCTACATAATGATAGTCATACTTTTCAGGAACTATCCTACCTCCACAGCATGAAATTCAAGACAGACTATCCAGTGTTGTACAGAAGAAAGACCAAAAGTATTTGTGGGACTAAGTGGAAGCTTTGGCCCTCCTGGGCTTTTGGACCTGGAAATACACCTTCATTTGCCAGGATACTGCCTGTTGTTGTTGTACAAACTAATACTGTACCTCTCAGTGCAATATCTGCTTTCTAAAGAAAGGAGAATTTAATACACTTTTAGAAAAAGGAGTGCCACTGGATATTAGTTTCATCCTATTTCTGGTCTCCAGACCTCATCTTAGCAGTCATTTGTTCATAGTGTAGCAAATGCTTCAATTGCAGTTCAAACTAGGTCAAAAGCAGCCCTTAAGCAGCAACCCTTGTGTTCTGGAGACACTTCACACTGGAGATAAGGCTCCTTTTTTTTCTTGCTCTGCCTTTTTTTTATTACCTATGGGCTTCTTCAGTGCTAGGATGCATTAGCATCCCACTTATACCCACTCTGCCTTCAGAATGCTTTGCCCCTGCATTGTGCTTCTCAGATACTTGCCCTGCTGGAAGAATTCAGGTATTCCAAGAGGTTTAAACCTTTTGAGATGAGATTGAAATGGAGGAGCACGTTTAGAGAGAGACCAAAAGGTAAAGTCTCAAATTGTTGCATATCTCAGCAAAACAGCAACAAAAACTTTACTGGAAAGGTACTGCACCATTCAAAACCTGCAAGTTCTCCTTTAAGCTGAATCTCGCTCCTCTTTCAGGACCAGTTTAAAGAGAGGAAATGACAAGATTGAGTTTACTATCATTTTCCATCAGAACCAACTGATGCAGCAGATTATTTCATTATCTACATCTTTCCATTTCTCAAACCCAGAATGAATGCAGAGAAGAAATTCTTAGCTAGCATATTCAAAAATCATGGAAAAACCTTTTTCTCTTGTGTATATATATATGTATGTATATAGAATATACTTGGACAAGAGGAATTGGATTGAACTCGGACCCTAACTATTTGATAACCTAATTTTTGGTGAAAAATTCTTTTAGTATTTATGGCTGTGAAATAGTGGTTGGCATCTATAAATGCTTGAGTTGCAGTGCTAGGGATGTTCCAGTATTTTGTTGTTTGATATACACTTTGCAATGGAATAAAAAGATAAAAATAATTAGTCAACAAAATATGCACTCCTGAGAAATGTGACAGGCAGCAACCAAATAATAATAAAAAAAAATTCAAAAGCTGGAATTATATTTGAATTACCTACATTCGAGTCACACAAAAGTTATATGCACCTCATAAAGATGTAAACCTCAGATTCTCCTAGAGTTATTGTACTTTCATATTTTTCATATTCAGGTTAATGAATTTATTTTTTTAAAAAAGGTATTTAAAAAAAGTTGATTAGCACTGTAACAAATAACTGAAAAAATAGGTGATAATTTTGGAAAGATGCCAGAAGACTAGTAAATCTTTATTACAGATTGTAGCAGCTTTCCTTCTGATACATTGCTTAAAGTCCTTGCCCTAAAGTTGTGCTTGATCTCATTTGAAGTCCTAGACCTTCGCAAAGGTGCAGCAGATCTTCCACAAACCACTGAATGCAGAAATAGGATGTAAGTGCAATCACTACTACTTTGTTATTTTCTTGAGAAAATATTCTCAACTTTCTTATTATTTATTTAGATAATAATCTGAAAATAATACTTTTGTGTGTTTTAAAATTAAAAACTAAATTCTTAACTGTGCTTCCCCGATGGAGTAATTCTCTGCCATATATCCTCACAAGAACATATTCCATACATTTCTGTGTGGCATATGATGTGAGCTAACTCTGAACTGGACTTACAGGAACTAAAGAACAATATGTTATGATAGGGATATACACTAATGTCATTTGCACACGATAATTAAGATCCTTTCCTTTTCAGCAGCACACAAATTTAACTATTTTCCCAGTGCAGCCAGAACTTGACTTCATCATGTCTAGGAAGTAGCTCAAAGCATTGAAGTGCAGTTGGTCATTCAAGCTCCTGGAGCGTATCCTATTTTTTATCTTGAGTTGGTGAGTATCTGAAAGGTTAAAAAAAAATTGTGATTGACTAATGGACAGCTCTTATGGAAAGGACTATGGCAATTCTAGTAACATTACTGCACTCTTTGTATTATTCCACATATTTTGATGGAAAATCACTCAGACACCCCATACAGATCTGTAAGAATAAAATCCTTCAGGATTTCATCCTATTCAGGACAAGTGCTGACGTTATTTTCATCGCCCTAAGCGTATAATTATATTTCTCTGGTGAATGTGGTGATGCATGTATCCTTGGAAGACGTCAGACAGACCTGATATTCCAGAAATGTGTGCGGCCTAACATTTCCTAAAGCCTGGTTCTCAACATCCTTGTGACCGAAGGGAAAGAATATGAGTAGATTTAAATGTTCAATTACGTCCAGGAATGTCAGGTGAATAAAAGCCAGTGTATACAAGGTAAACCTCATTTTTTACCATTGCCAGAATCTATCATCCAACTGATGTTCTTGGGTAGCCAAAGTGTCCTCCATTGGTTTTGACCTAAAGAAATTCTGCTTTTTCCCTGGGCTATTCACCACTCTTCAAGTAGATTGAGGAGGTAGAAATAATCTCAGATTTATATACTATCTTAACTCTTTTCTAAATATTTTCTAAATCTCATGCATATTGGCCAGTACTTTTTACTTTAAATGCATTTCTGCTGTCCTATTAGAATGAAAATTTATTCTGATCCAGGGAAGAACTGTTTTTACAGCAGGAAGCAAGGTGATTTCCACTTCACCGTATATGAATTTAATAGTATTGCTCATGCTATTGACCTGCAGACCTGTGGAGATTCAGACCTTTAAAGTGATGAAAAAGCATATTTACTGTTTTGTAACTTTATTGAGGTACAACAGATTCCTTTATCTGCACTATTCCTTCTGTGTAAATGGGTGAGAAATACTGGCACTGTATTTACACATCTTTTTTTTTTTTCTTCATCAAGATACCACAAGCTACAGTGGAAGCCAAGACACAAACTGTCCCTGAGGAATTAATTTTCAAAAAGATACAATTAGAAAGTCATATTCTGTTTTGTATACTTGCTTGCCAGGATCCCAACTTCATTACATACATGTCAGGCAGAACCTACACTCTGTATTTCCTTTGCCTCTGCAGGGCAACATCCTGTCTACTTTCCTTTCTCCTTAAGAGTTTAGCCCTTTGGTATCAACATCTTAGGACAACATAAGAAGAAAAGAGAAGCTGATTTCCGAACAAGGCAAGCTCAGCTACAATCTCCTCACCTTTGTGTAGATGTCCCTGAGGACTGCTTCATATTTGAGATATAGTTGTTGAAAAGAGGTTTCTCAGCACACTGCGTGTAATTCCATGTTTTTCAATCAGTGTTTTTCCTTGTCTTCTGTACTTTGTATTTCTCTCTCCTGGACATTTCAACTCATTCTTTTCTATGAGGTTAAATCCTTCAAACTTGCAGGAGGGGGACTGGGGTGGGGTGGGAAGCAGTTTAAATGCAGCAATAAAGGTCAAATCAATTAAAATTTTTATGTTAATTCATTCTTACAGTTCTTAGGTCCTACCTAATATGCCCTTGATAGATAACAAAGGAATTGTCTACAGCCCATTTTTGAATATTAAGGAGGAAGTCATGTTAAGCAGCATCATAGAATAACAGTTTGCAAAAACTTTCATAGAATCATAGAATAGTCAAGGCTGGAAGAGACCTTTAAGATCATCCAGTCCAACCATCAACCCAGCACTTGTACTTTAACCCCTAAACCAGTAAGCAATATTACCCAGCACCAGATCCAGATGTCTCTTAAACACCTTCAGGGATGGTAACTCAGTCTCCCTGGGTACCCTTTTCCAATACCTGACCACCCTAAAAGGAAAAATCTTTCTCTAATCTAATATGAATCTCGCCTGTCTCAATTTAAGGCCATTTTCTGGAGTTAGAATTTCATACATATTGGGTTAAAATTCTACTGCTTTTAATTTCTTTTAGTAATATTCTGTCTTATGACTGTGTTCACAATATTGTACAGTGGCAATTACTTTGATCCTTTTCATACTTAGTTGCTGTATGTTTCATATTCTTTGAATTCTTCACTATTTTGCCTGACATCCTTTGTTGTAATTATCATGACATATTTCTGAGTCTGATTTGGTCTCCTAGGAAGAGAACCTTGTTTTTCTTATCAGGAAAATAGGTGTTCAAAGAGTTTCTTTTCTTAAGAGCTAGGATTATACAGCTATCATTACTTCTTCAACTCATTTTGTTAATGGAGAGATGTCCTAGCTTTGGAATCACTGACAGCTGACCCACAATTTGCAGAATGACTGCATCCCTGAGCTAGTATACTTTATATTCATTTGTAAGAAAGACGAATTAAAAGTGAGGAGCCATGCACACACAATGAAGCTAGTGCTGTGCATGTTGTATGACAGGAAGTTACATGAGCTTAGTTTGTAAACATATCAAAACAAATCTAGTCAGGGATGTTCTTGGTCTTTATTGACACAATTCAGAAAAAAAATAGATATGAGCATTATTTCGGAAAAGGAACCACAACCATCAACTCATCTGAGTTTGTACTGCTCTGAAATGGTAGGAGTAATGAGGACAAAAAAAGCATAACAAACTTTAATCGACGAATTATTGAAGTTGGAAGGGAACTCTTGGGACCATACAATCCAACACCCCTACTCAACTCAAGAGCAGCTTGAGCAGTTTGCTGGGAACCTTGTCTAGCTGGGTTTTCAATGTCTTGAAGAACAAATACACCACAATCTCTCCTGACATTATATTTCAGTGTTTGACCACCCAGAACTAGCTAAGACTGAAAGTCTCTCTGTTAAAGAAAAGATATTGAGCTTAAACCCATTATGAGAGTGAAATTATTTACTGATCTAGTAATTATTTTCCAGACCTAACACGCTATTTTATTATGTGTTCATTTCTGAAACTGAACTTGTAGTCCTCTTCTCCTATTACATTTTTAATCTTGCTTGTGGCTTTCCCTCCTCATTCCCTCATGTTGCTCTTCCCTTCAATAGGTTTTTTATAGTTTTACTAGCATGCAATGCAACTTTCTTACTGTAATTTCACAGCACCCTGTCAGCCTTCATTTATCTGGGATTTCACTAATTCCTGTTCAATAGATTTTTGTCTCTTGAACTGATCTCTTTCTAAAGTTTATATTTTCCATTGTCTAGATAAAAGGTAGAGAAGAATGACTTCATAGTAGGAGAACTTTCTTGAAATAAGTCAGCAGTTGAGCAAACAGTTTCAACTGTACACTTTCAGCTGAAGTAAATCTTACTCAAACTAGAGTAACAGCTGGGCCTCCAATCTGCATCTGGTAAGACAGAAACAAAATCTCTGAGAAATTACAAACTTCAGAACAATGTACATGGAGTGAGGTCTTTGACTCATTTTTGCAGCTTTAATCTAGTACTTACCTAAAAACCAAAAGACTGTTTGACAATAAATTTTGGATAGCTGCTCTTTTAATATCTCCAGTCTATAAACATTCCCCACGGAGTTCAACATTTGCTGACAAGCCGCCTTAAATAGGGTCAATGAAACTTATCATATGCTTTACTATCCTTTTTTTCTTTTTACTTGATCTTCCTCTTCACTTCCCTTCAACCTACCTTTCTCCACTTCATCTCATCCAAAAAATCCACCCCTGACTATCTTTCCTCTATTGATCCCAGTTTTGCTCTATTCATCCCCAAATTTTTGATACTCTTACCCAGGTGATACTGGTCTTATGTAGGGGGGTACCTAATGATGGGATGTTGGCCTTGAAAGAGTCTATTACCCAGGAAGTCCCCAACAACATCATTTGGTTTTCTTTGGGTTTGTGCCATTTCTCATTTAAGTGCCTATAACCCATGAAATCCAGCCATCTGTAAATTCTTTTTTCTTCTAACACTGTAACCTGTCATGTCCAGTAGCTTTTCATATCTATCATTTTTTACTAGACCGTCCACGTACCCTAACCTCAGATCAGGGAGTAGTTGGTGGCCTAATATTTTCACTTAAAACCCTGGTCACTTGCCTGTAGCATTAACACCCTGTAACTAAAAATATTATTATTTTCTCAATGAATATATGCAGTAATATAAGTGCACGTGTCACAGAAAAATACTGGCAGCACCTTTTGTGAGGGATTTGAGAGCAGCAAAAGTGCAGAACCAGGTCCCAAGGAAGGATTAAAAATGTGATAACCTGGTAGGAGAATAATAAAAAAACCTACTGGGGTAGTAGCAACCTAGCAGAGACAAGAAACACGCTATTTGCTTCCTAATAATCATATTGTCTTAGTGCGTCTGTAGCCCTCTAGCATCCTTCCAAACTTTCAAGTTCTTTAACTTGCTACCTTGATATTGCTCAATCCCTGCAAGCCCCTTGGGCATGCATGCAATCATTTCCTTCCTCAAATAGCTGTGGTGCATTTGAAGATTTTTAAAAGATCTCAGATACAGGCAACAGATTTCCTCTTTCAAAAATAATTCCATCCATTCAGGTGATCATTTTGCTTTCTTCCTTCCTTTTCTACCTCTGCATGCACACAGCACCTTGTAAAAAAAAAAGCAGCAGTCAGTCGTTCAACACTAAGACACTGCTTTGAAAAAGAAGCCAGACATAGCTGTTTGAAGACAAAGCAATGAACATCTGCCATACTTTCGAGGACACTGGATCTGTAGACCTATATTTTATTCAATTAGCATCAAAGAGCTTGAGAACATATTATTTTGCTTTCATACAAAAAATGAAGACAAATTTCTGAGAGCAGCTCAATCTTTCCCACCTACACTTAATTGACCAAAATATTTAACAAGTACCAAGCCTGGTGCCATGCTTAGTATTTTCCTCTTTGCTCCTCAAGATAAAGGCCAAGCTCTGCACTTTTGAAAAGCAAACGAAAGAAATGGAAATACCTTCCCTTTCCAAAGATCTGCAGGTTTTAAAGGATACTGGGATAAAAAAAAAAATCCTCAAAGCTGTCTGCATGGTGGCTAAACAAGATTAGGTAAAACACATCCTCTCCAATGCACACACAGAATATAAAACATCTTAATCCCTCTCCAGTATGGTACCATAGGCAGTTACTATGCAAAAGAAACTCTCATGCAGTAAGCAGGCCAAGGAATACATTCCCCCTTGATCAGACTTTGTACCCTAAATCTTTGCTGCTGGACTCCTAAATGAACTGTAAAAGACTACCAGTAGAAAAATTACAGAGAGATGGTTTTACCCTATATTCTGCTAAAATGAAAATACTTCAAGTGTCTTTAATTTATAGATTACTATTATTAAGAGTTTAATTTCAATGAAGTTGAGTATCTCCATCATATTAAAGTGAATGATTTCTCTTTTTTACCAGACTAACTGCAGTAACACATTTTTTAAAAA
>VYXC01013172.1:1788563-1828833 GCA_013397175.1 Platysteira castanea
CCACCCCCCCACCCCCAATGATGTAACCACTAAAGCTTTTGTAAGCTTAAGGAATCTGGCCAAGACTCTTCCCAAATATGCCTGTCTCCCTATCAGTTGAATTAACAGAGAGCTAAATCCCTTCACTGCAAGCTACCACTGTTAGTTCCCAGTGAGTACATCATTTACATGTATCACCCTGCTCTTTCTTTTATTGTGTTCTTGTTTTGGTTCACTGTTTCCCTTAATTTGAAATGCCAGTTTCCCTTGCTGTACATTTGGAGGTATTTGGTAGCAGGACAGAAAAGACTTGTTATTGAAGCTGAATTAACCTAACAAAGAGAGAGGGGAAAAAAAATCAGAGCCTCACACAGAGCCATTAAACTTCAACCACAGTTTCAGTACTTAAACAGCATAAGCTTGGTACAAACACAAGGTTTCTTTAATTCACGTTTCTTTTTCCTCTGTTGTGCATCATACATCTGTATCAATGGAATAGTTATGTTTGATGTGTCCTGTTATAATAATGGTAGAAAGTATGGTATGTATAAAGAAGTATTAAATCAGAGCTAATTCCGGCTTCTTATTTGTAACTATAGATTATTTCTTTTGTTCCTGAAAAAGCTGTTATTATCAGTGCAAGGACAGGTCTACATTACTTCAAGTGCAGAGCTCAAATTGTACAGATTCGGCATATACAGTACAGTATTTGTTTCTTCAAAACCCACTGGGATTTCAAGTCACCAAGCATTTATTATGCTGAAACAGTCTTTTAAAATGGATTATTTTGAAAGCTTACAAGGAAGAGCTCCTCCATCTCTATTAGCAAGCTGTGGACTGGTTCCCTTTGTAAGAAGCTGCAGGGGTTGGAAATACTTGGCATCACATTGCACTTTGCTCAGGAAAATGTTCAATATCCTAGTACAAAATACAATAAGAGAGCTGTTTACCATGGTGTCTATCACAATATCTGTTCAGAACTGCCAAGAAAACCAAGGGTCTTACAACAGAGATAACAAAATAGCCAGGAAGACAAAAATCTACTCAACACTTGATTTAGAGAATTTCTGTGGGAATCTGTGGCTCATGCTTGTGGATACAATGCTTCTTGTTTAACATAGTTAATGTCCATTGATTATTCCCTCCACCACTGCAGTTACACACATATTGTACACAGAAATGGGACACAAACACTGTGAATTACCACCTATGGTTTTATTAACTAAAGGATAGATGAGGGGAGAAATATAATAAAGGTTTATGCCAGCACAAGTGAATGGACTTTTTAACAGAAGTGGGGAAAAATACGAAGCATTGTCATTGCAAGGTGTTATACAAACTCAATGTGTTCTAGAAATAGGATGGTGTCAATTTTCATTACAGATCATTTTAGTTCTTTCATAATTAAAAAGCAAAAGGAAGCAAATCTTAATGCGCTATAGACAAAGCTCTTTTTAAGGGTGATCTGAGATTCACCTTCTCTAATGCAGCAATGTAAGGAAACACCAAACAGACCCCAAATACCCTCATTTATCACCCAGCCTTTAAAATTCTGACTGTAGTAGCAAACTTTTAGAGTGAAATCAAGTGAAAGAAAATTATTTCAGGTTTAAATAAATTTTTAAAAATCCCAACAGCCCTTTTTAGGACTGAAGTGAAAGACCTCAAAAAGTCTACTTGATTTTTCATATCTTGAAGCAATAGATGAGATGGGAACTAATGCTAATCCTTAACAATGGATGTATGAACATGTATTTTTAGCTATTTTGATATAGTTGTTTGGATTTTGTTTCGGGTTTTTTTTGTTTTGTTTTTGTTTTGTTTTGTTTTTTTTTTGCCTGGAGGAGTTAACAATATCTTTCAGAAGTTCCAGGAGCACCAGCATAATAAAACAATATCTTAAAGAACATTGAGATAGTTCAGGATTCCACCTATGGAAAAACTGTCTCCAGAGGCACAGTCTATACTATGTTTTCAGTCTTAGCAAAATACAGTTGAACCAATCACTTTTTAAGAGCTATTTGAATGTGTAAAGCTGAGCACATATGTGTATGTGTCTGTGATAGCTCTCCCTTGAGCAGAAGCTTTATTCTGTAGTGAGTGCTTGATGTCTCTGGGTCCATCAGAGAATTTCTGAAACCCTCACTATGCTGGCATTTACAAGGAATAATTTTCTCAAAAAAGTAATGCTTGTCTTCCACCTTCCTTAATGGTGGGCATTATCAAAACTCAGAGGGAAGAGAAGTTATTCTGAGGACCTCATGTATCTCTGCATCAACAATGGTAGGCTAACATGATGCATACTGAAGAGATGAGCCACCAGAACACACACAGAGGAATAGGTTGAGAGAGCTGGCTTCTGAAAACTCTTTGGTATGACCAGTGAAGGTCGAAGGCATGAATGTACTGAAATATCTTTTGAGTGAACCACTAGCAATTTCAGTCAGGATAATAAAAATATTTTTAAATAGCAGTTTCATTTGTCATGAGCAGTTCATTACAGAATCTTTTCTCCTTCTCTGTATCCGTGTCCCTATTAACTTGTTTTGTTTTCAGTTTTCAGTCTAAGGCATTGAAGCCATTGTAGGAGCTTTGGATTTTAATACTCTGAAGAAGTCTACTACATGGAAGATAAAACATTAGAAAAGACAAATTCTTTTAAAGGTGCAGTTCTTTCCACAAGAAGACTTTGCAGTGAATGTTTAAAACACATTACTTAAAATATTTTTTAAGGAAAAATAAAGCATTACCAAAGAATTATAAGAGGAAAAAAGATCATTGCCCAGGTTTGGACACCATCTAGGGACAGAATATGCTTTAATACCCTTTTACCTATATTCTTTCAGAAGATAGGGCAATTTTAATGAATCAGCTAAACACATATTTAGTTATAGAAGTGCATGAGAATTGTGTCTGTCCAAAATACAAAGACAACTCTTAAAATCCTGACTTATTCCTTGACTCTGTTTGTTTTCAGGGATCATGCAATATGTAGTAGTAAATCTAGGATTATAGATTATAATGAAGTATTAAAACACAATTTAACTTCTACTATGAGGACAAAACTTTGACTAATTTTGACTGGTTTGCATAAAATCTTTCATTATGAGGCCAAATTCTGCCTGGGATTAAATGGGCACTAATTCTTTGGCAGGCTATACTTTTTATCTAAGAAATTCATGTTAGTATAACTAAAAATCCTCATACAGTTATGTATCAGATTAAAAACATTTTGCTGCCACATTTAAGTAATATTGCTCTATCAATTCAATCACTGGAAGTTTACATCACTTCTGTAGATATAATATTTTAGGCAAGGAGTTGAAAAGTCTATGTCTTGGTCCTGAAAATTTTTGTTCACCTTCCCCCTTCCTTAATTACTGAAGCAAGGGGCCTTCTGCATGTTTGTATTAAATCTGTTTTTGTAAGAAAAAAAATCTGCTCCATTTATAGCCCTATGTAAATTGTGTGAGTTTGCATGCCATTTTCACTTGAGTAATTTTTTACAATTGACTTATTCCTGTCTTTCTTTACTGTGTAGGAGATCTCAAAAGTTTGTTTCCCCTCTCTTCACATGTCAATACATAACTGGGACAGAAGTCTAGATCCATTAGAATTTCATAGGTTTTATAAACCGAAAGGGCAGGATTTATTTCAGGAGAAACTTCAAGCACTGTCTTGAAACATGAACCATTTAGTCTTGTGTTACACAAGAGCTTAGGTAAGGTAATCATAAAATAGTTCCTTCTTTCCCTAAAATCAATGTTTCTATAAATCAATACAGTCCTGTGCTGCTTTTACAGACATAGTAACTTCAACATAGATATCTGAAAAACACTAAAAAGGAAACTATATAAAATAAAAATAACAAGGGCTATTGTTCTTAGTGTGCTTTTCAGTGGAATGTTTGATGCAATAAAAAAAAATATTCCTTTTTAAATATCTCTGCAATTGCCTTAGAGTTCACGCTGGCACTCAGTTTTGCTGATGAGACAAGTCCTATAGTCCCAGCATTTTAAAAAACCTTATGCAAAGGTATATAATCTTAAATAGTAAAATAACTTACAGTTCTTCTAATTTCATATGATTGTGTTCATCTCTTGCAGCTGGGGACTCACTCCAGTTATCATACACACAAAAAAAAGTCATTACTTGCTTAAACACTATTTGTTGTTGCTGACAAATTAGAAGTCCAAATATCACAATCTCTAAAGCCAACAGTGGCCTTGTGTTGAAAGCTGCCTTTACGGTGAAGGGCGATGCTGAGGTGTAAGTGATAGTTGTGATTCGTATGCATGTGGACCACAGATGAGGTCTGCAGTAGTTCTTCTGCTATTATGGAAAAATAAAGCCTTCATGTGAACTGCAGGATCTCTTTTCCAAGTAAAGGATACTTTCCCTTCACTGTCACAGTGCCCAAGAAGCCTGTATCTCCTTTTCTGTGCTCTTCAGCTGGTCTATGGTACAGTAAAGCTGATGGGTGCAACCTGTTGTAATGAGTCATGCAATACTGATCCTTCAGTTTGTCCTTCAGAGGAAGGAATTCCAGTGTTTGAAAGACTGTTCCCCTAGAATTATCACAAACTATATCATAGTGAGCAATCTGACCAACTTGTGAACGCTGGGCATGATGCCACTGCAGCAGATGGACATGGATGCTGTGAGACAAAAAAATCATGTATATGTATCAAATGTGAGAAATGAGGGCAAGACTCCAAAGACAAAAATACAGAAGTGTCAGTCTTGATCTAATACAGCTTTCATTCAAAGATGGTTTACCACTAGCATCTTGGCAGATAAACTAAAAGAAAAAATGCTCAAACTGTGCAATGAGGAATGTGGCCTGTTTGACCAGGTAGAAGCACAGCAATAATGAGCAAAGTAGCCTACCCTCTCTCTTATTCTTACAGTAGCTACTAAGAAGTGTGCTGAAACAAGCATAATAAATTAACAGACCTAAATTCTGTTATGCTCATCTGTATCTCACCTTTAAAATGATCCATAAAGAGCCACACACACCTAAGAGCTGAATAGAAAGTAATGAACAGAGATGTGAAGGTGAAGCCCATCCTGGGTTAGAGTACTCTTGAATATCTGCCATTCATTTTTTTTCTGTTCAGGGGTAGGGAGATTTATGAAGGATATTAGACTTGTGATGAGGTTTGCATCTAAGGTCTTGTCTTTTCAAGTATTTCCGTTTCCAGTCTCTACACTCTCCTTTTTCTATCCAGTGCTTTACAGACTTAAACAGTGCAAACATTTCAAGTTTTATTGCCATTCAATGCTAAAGAATGACCAGTGCTTAGCCATATTTTTCTTCCTTATTAATCTTCACTTAGACATTCCCACAAAAACCACTTTACCATTAATGCTGCGTATGCTTGGCAAAGCCTCTCAATATCACAGTCTCTCTCAAAACCAGTCAGGCTATCCAATTCAGTTTGGTTTGATTTTTTAAAGTATTTTCCATATCAAAATACAAGGTAGTTGTGCATCCAAGGTAGTTGGATGCCTGAAGGGGAGTAGGAAATTTTTCAATCAGAATGTTCTAGAGTGCAAGTCTACCAGTTATCATGGTTTAGTATTTGCTCCTTTTTACAGTGCACCAGCTGTTAGACCCATGGTGACACTCAGCTTGTTTCAGTCTTCACTGAAGCCATTGGAACGCCATGCAGAAACAGAGATGCCTTCTCCGTAGATCGTCCTGAAATATGGAGGTCAGAAGGTAAAATGCCCAGATGAGAACTATGAAATAGCTATCATAAAAAATGTCCCCTGTGGTGTTGTGAAGTTCAGAAGATTAATGAAGCACATTGCACAAAATTCCTATGGCTCCTTTAGAGCATGGCTTAGGAGGCACTTCTACAGTCGAAGGGTGTGGTAAAGGAAAAGTTGTTGTGACTGTGGGTGCTGACACTACTGGAGCGTTGGGTGGGGTCTTTTGATTTGTCTTGAAACATCTGCATCCTTGCAAACTTTCTCAGTGACTTTGTGGGTCCTATTCTTAACTAATAATTAATATGAAACATTTCTCTAAATGTTTCTAAATTCTATATAGCTGTTAGTGTACATTTATTATTTAAAATTCATATCCTTTTGAAATGAATCTTCTTAATAAATCATTGATATTACATATTCAGAATTAATCTTACTGAATATATAAATCTGTTTCAGTTTTGGACAATTAACAATGTTATGATCAGTTTCTCTTTTATTTACTTCAGAAAGCAATAAAATGTCTGTTTACACTTCTGTCAAACAGTCATGCTAAATTAGCTTTCTTCAGACATAACTACATAACTCAACTGTGGTCACTTGACAAATAGTATGAGAAAATAATGTGAAAAACTCAAAATAAAAGATTAAGTTCCAAGTAACTTTTTTCAAGTCAGAGATTATTTTCGATATTTGTTCAAAAACTTCTTGAAATTTTGACATAGATTTTATTCAATACTTGACATAGTAGCAGGAAAATCAGAAATATTAAGACTTTTAAAATTTTTGTATAATTGTTTAAAGTAATTTCTCTGCAGGGAAGAGTTAACAAAGGTTTATATCCTGAAAAATGTTTTGAATTCTCAAAAGTATGGTGAGTTGCTGCTCTTCTTTCCCTTCAGATTTAACTCTGGTGAGTTGACTGTGGAATTTTATTCTTCACAGGTAAATATTTCAGATTGATTTTTATCAATGGTTTTTGTTAGTTTTGTTTTTACATACAGATAATTCTTTTACAGGTACATATTAAGATAGATGATCTGACTTCCTTCAGATGTGCATGTGTACAGAACTACTCACACATAGACTTTAGATGTTTTGTTCAACAATGAACATAATATCAATAGTAAGCTTGCAGTCTCTTCCTTCACTGTAATCTTTGTTCTCTGCATGTTTTTCCTCCTCTCCCCACTTCTCCACTACATTTGCCTTTCTTGTTGCTATCTTTTAAAATTTTGCTTCTCCTATTTCACCTGAATTGGACAGGGACACCATGATTTGCAAGTTCAAATGTCTATTAAAAAGTGTTCATGATCAAATGTGTTTAATATCAGGCCAAATCTATTTGCAATTTTTGATAGTCGGTTGGAATGGACGTATTTAAAACATACAGTAGATGATTCTCCTGCATGCAAAGTTCCATAAATAATTTCAAAAATATGAAACCATAGACGAAACTAAAAGAAATATGCATTTGTGTTGCACTGTAATTCTCATACACATTGCCTGCTAGTGAAAATCCAAGATAATCAGTAGATAATATTTCATGAGGGACAATATTCAAACATAATTCTTACTCAGGCAAGGTTCCCACAACTGAATTAATTATGGGACTATCAAATTATTTTATACAGGATCTGTCATTTGTAAGCTGTTTAAAGTATAGTTAAAGCTAGCATTGTGGCAAGAGACTATATATCGTAGGACTCTACATCTTTAATGAGCAAGGATTTATTTTTTCTTAAAAAGAAATTCAAAAGGGGGCAGTGTGCTTTAATTAAATAAAACACAATGGAGATTTTTTTTCATGGTCTCTGCAGTAAAACACACAGTGATAAAGCCATGTGTGCGTGTCTTGTTTCCCCCTCCAGATTCCAGTGCTAGCAAAAGATTTTGCCCTTGATCATGCGGTTTTAGACATGAAAGGCTTCAAATCTATCCAAGCTCAAGATGAACACAGAATGCTAATTTGGGTTCACATGAAGAGCTGGACAAGCAAAGTCTTTTATTTTAAACTGTTAAAAATGTGCTCTTTTTGAGGTCCTTTTCCTACCATATATTTCTGAAGTACATAAAACTGATCCACTAATCCTTTATGAAAGAGTAAATAAATTTTATAAAAATGTATAATTGATACTAGTATGCTTCCCTTTATCTGCAAACAGTTTTAAATGTTATCTAATCCAAAAAGTGTATACTTTTTTATACATTCTATACTCTTCTTTATCATATTGAAATTATACTGTGTTAAATGAAAGGGATTTTATACACAACCATCTATACTGAAAAATATAAAAGTCTTGAAATCAAAATACAACAAAACTCATCAAAACAGGACACCTCCACACAATGCATCACCTTGGGAAGAGGTACTTTGGACAACAACACTGATGAAGAGAACAAAAGGGGCATTTACCGAAATAGTAATTTTCTAAGCAACTGAATATGGAATCTATGAGAAACTCAAAAATTATGTCTAAAATGTATAATATAAGATGCTCACATGGGAAATAAAATGTATGTTTTAGTGTGATGAGTTTGGTATGGGGATGCATCAATCTCTCTCTCTCTCTCTCTCTCTCTCAGTCCAAACAAGTGTCCAGAAAATCTTCCTAAGTAGAAAAATGTCATAACTTGTGGTTCAGTATCTGGGGCTGTGCTACAAGCAATTACTTCATATCTCACTGGAACAGAGAGACTCTGTCCCTTTTAAAGAATTTAATGGTTCGAAACTACTAAGTTTGTAAGGCACAAAAAATTAACTTGTCATTGACTCATCCATGAACGATATTCATTATTGTCATTGAACAATTATATTTAGGAAAAAAAAAAAGAAAGAAAGAGGAAAGAATGAGCTACTAGAATTATTAATACTGCCAGATACCATATCTGACTACAGGCTGGCTGATATTTCTCTGCCACCTGGGAAACAATTACCTCAACCCTTTTGATTGCTGACCTCTAAATCCGGTGAGATCGGTCTACTTCTGAAACCACCTATTTCAGTTGTGATCACTAGCACATCTCTTCATCATAAATGCAATTCCTCTGGCTGTCCAAAATCATTGTGGTTGTAACCAAAATTATTTGCCAGCAAAATATTCTGTAACTCTCAGCTGTAGATGTGAATCAATGGATGATTAAAAATCCAGTTAAACGGAAATTAAAAGAAGGTGAGAATTGGATCCTTGTCTTTCTGATATTAATTTTCTTGCAGTTTATGAAATTTCGCTTTCTTGATGTATTTTATTTTTTTATCTTTTCTGGGAACCAGATTAATAGGATTATAGCATTCTGGAACTGCTACTTCACAGCAAAAATGGTCTGATGACGTACTCATAAAACCAGTGGTAAAACTTTGGTAGAATCTGTATCAAAAATAAAAAACCTCAGTGTCCCAGCTACAAATTATGAAATTAGTTGCAAAATTTCAATGACAATCTAAAGATTGGAGCACTACAATGCCTTTCATTACAAATTATAAGCCTTTTTACTTCCTTGTTTACCACCCTCCATAAACTATGAAACACTACAACGTTGATCAACTCTTTTGCACATCCATAGAAGCTGAATAGTGAAGAACAGAAAAGTGATCACTCAAATTTAACAACAGGCATAGAAATACAAGGGTAATGTTCATGTAATATATGAATCCAACAGAAAACTGTTCCCTACAAAGTTTTTGAGCAAAGGCTTTTGTTCTCTCCAGCCCATCATGAAAGATTGTGAGCCAAACTGTGGGTAAACGCATGAAAAACAGATCACTTCACTTCAAAAGTGTATTGAAAATATCCTAAAGTTGAACTAAAAGGAAGTGAAATCACTCAATTGCATCTTATCCTGGGGATCCTACTCTCTGTGTCTCTCTAAATAAAAAATGAGAGTGCACAGTAAATAGCTATATATATATATAAACCAAGAAAAGTCTGAATCTCTGTGCCTATCATTTTTGTGTTGATGACTTGTAGTTCAGGCAGACGTAGTAGACTTAGAACAGAGCTGTCAGTATGCTGGTCTTTAGAACATTCACATGCATGGCATTATCACCAGTAATGCTATAATACTCTGATATGCAATTTTTAAATGCCAAAAAGTAGTGTAGCACCAAATATCAGCTATTGCCAATATGTTTATTCAGAGACCATACTGGATAATCTACTTAGCCAAGTTGCGTTACAATACTTCACTACAAATTTTCCTATATTATAAAACTTTTGCATAATACACTAACTTTTGTCTATATGAGATAATTTTTCATGTTTTATTTATTTACATGTTTATTTATAAATGTATTTATTTTTTCGTGTCTTACTTATTTACTTATTTACTTACTTACTTATTTTTATTGTGCTAATCTAAAGCATTTTTATAATAGCTGGTAAAAGTCTAAGTATTTTCATTATTATATTATTTGTATATCAATGTGAGTACAATTTTTTGGTGGGTCTGAATAGATAGATTTCCCACTGAAAATGGTAATATTTTAAGACTAATATCTTCAACTAAATTATGAATGAATTTTCAGTGATTTCAAAATCAAATCATCTCTATTCCCCTGATCCAAAAAGAATATGTTATTACTCCACTCCCCTAAGCACCTCCCTCCAACCCATTAGAAGCAGCACAATCAGGTACAATCATGTCACTCAAGGGATGCTGCATAGCATGATGATCCCTGAGCAAGGTTTATACTCATCAAATCCAATGTATCGTTCATTTTCTTGCTGTTATTTTTCTAAATTTGGCTAATGCCTATAGATAAGCTTAATTTAGCTGTATGTCATGAAACCACCCAGAAATGGAAGATTTGCTGACATTTTCACTGCCAATCAAGAGTCTATCACTTCAGCACCAATGCTAGCACTTGCTGAGGAATCTCATCGCTCTTTGCCTCATGGACAAAAATACACCCATCAGATTCTGACTTACTACAGAAACACCCAAGGTACAGATTCGAGCTGTAAAAGTGCTATTTCTGTTTATATGTGTCTTCAGTAACTCTATGTTTTAGCAGCAAAATTAGCAGCATGATCTAGAAGCAGTTCTGAAACCAGCAGGCCAGAGGTGACATCGTTAGTGCTTTTGCTGTTGGCACCATTATTGCTATATCTGTGTGCTATCCATTGCCCGCATTCCTACGGTCAGACATTTTAAAACACAAACCAAGAAGACAAGTCACATCCCAGGAAATTTATGGATCCACTACAGTATGAGAGAATGTGTAGAAACACACAGACGACATTTCATAAGAAAATAATAAGACAAAATTGCTAAGTCCTCCATAGGCATTGTGCAAAACATAGTTTTACAAGAAATCTAAACATACTGGTTTCTGTTGAGAATGTAGGGATATTGAACTGCTTGAAGAGGATTATGAAGATTAGCATAGTAAAGACCAGGAACATTATTATCTTTAAATTTTAAAAGTGTCTGGTGAACACTTGCCCAGTTGAAGACAATTGTTAAATGTCTGTAAATTCACATGAAATTATAAAAGCAGTAGTGATAGTCTATAGTCTGAAAATTAAAAGAATCATCCAATGTTTAATATAATTACAAAATTAAAATTTGTTGTATGGTGGAAGTGGTAGAAATTTTCACAGGTGCAGTCTGGGTGGATGCCATCTGATGACATTTCTCAGAATCATAAGAAAAGCTACTGCAGTAGTAGATGTGTGCAATATTCAGCTGACAGAAACGACTGGAGAATTGTGAATAGTCAGGAAATAGTGTATCACAGAGAATCAGTTAAACATAGACATATTTTTCACAACAATATCTATCTAGAGAAATGATCAAATTGAAGTTAATAATAGAGATGGAAATTATGGCTGTC
The DNA here is from genome assembly GCA_013397175.1 of Platysteira castanea. Classification (NCBI taxonomy): domain Eukaryota; kingdom Metazoa; phylum Chordata; class Aves; order Passeriformes; genus Platysteira; species Platysteira castanea. The sequence continues at coordinate 1,800,094 of VYXC01013172.1, forward strand.
ATGGTGGCATTGTCTGTGCCCATTATAAAGGATGGAGAAACTCCACTGTGAGCTTTACTCTCCTCATCCTACACATCAACTTTTGTATGTCTTGATTCTTTTATTCCACCATTTCTGACTAAAATTTTTTAAATTCTTGGGTGTATAGATGAAGAGGCATATATGGGGAACAGGTCTTCTTCTCACGGTTTGTGAGAATTACCAGAAGGCTTCTCAGGATTTTGTCCCTATGCAATCCAGTACCGTCTGCAGTGTGCATCTCTGATGACATAAGTGCACTTCTCTCACAGTGTAGGTGCAGCTCTTTCCCACTGCAGAGAAAGAAAAAGAAGGTTTCGGAAAAAGTTTGACAATAATTGTAGAAGGAAGCAAAATTTTATAATTACACCCCCAGGCAGGTTGACCTACAGGTGGCAGGTAGTAATTGATGAGAATTCCTGAGAAGCAGCCCAGTATTTTCTTTGGTCAAAAGGAAATAAGTCAGGTCTTGCTTTCAAAGCTTGTTGCATGATTGCTCTTGATTAAGAGTCTGCAAGCAAGACTCCATCATTCCCCTTCCCCATCGGACTGCAACACACAGAAAGTCAGACTTCTGGATTGAAGAGACACTAAGTGCAACCCTTATCACAGAGGGGGTCAGCTCTTTCCCCCAGCTACCATTAATGCTATGAAAAAAGGAAACAGAAACTGACTTTTGTAGCACCCTCAGAAATCTGTAGGAGGTGATAGAGACTATTCAGTCAAAGAGTGGAAGATCAGTCAAAATGGAAATACGAAAACCAGAGTAAACATGAAACCAAGAGAAGTCCTGCTTGCAAGAAGAAGAAAATAACTAGCTTTGTCAAGATAAGACAATAAATCATTGAATACAAACTTTGCAGAATCTGGAGTTCAGAAGGTATTTAGGGAATTAGATCATAGTAATTTCAATTGCTTTGAACACACTGAGTGGTTTTGAAAAAGCATAGAATATGATTAGAAATTAGTACTGAACAGCAATTGAAAACATTAATCTCAGTGACCACACTGATAAAAAGAAGGTTACAGTTTGTAGAATAAAGCAGAGTCAAGCAGACTTTTTCCTATGATAGGAATAACTGAATTGTACTGGATTTGCTGAACAGTAATTCTCTGCGTGGTTCTGTACTGTAAAAGGCCATCAGGAAAGAAGGAGGAGATTAGAGTGGATGTATTGGAACGAGTGGGAGAGAGAAAGTAGATAAGACAGGATACTGTGAGACGAAAAAAAGCAGAAATAATAAAAGAGTTTGAAGAATGGCAACATGGCAGCTAAGTTTGTCTGTGTTAATCTGGATAAGATTTGTTCAGCTAGGATGAATACAGATCTGAGGAGCAGGAGATCGAGTACAAAGTGAAGGACAGCAGTGTACTCATGATAAGTGCAGACATTTGCTTCTGGCTGAGAGCAGGAGCCTCAGGTGTAGCCACTGCAGCTGGTGATGTTAGGACAGACCTGCAGAAGGAAGAAGAAGCACAAAGTGCAGAAAAGTCTTCTTGATATCACTGGAAAAAAAAAAAAAAGAGTATGAAAAAGCAGAGGGAAGGAACCTGAGAGATTATAAGAAGGCACAGAACAGTTGAACAGGAGAGGTTGAGAAAAAGAGAATACCAAAAATGATATGAGTGGGTCACAAAATGGTGGAAGAAAAACCAGAAAAGCTGCTGTGGATCAAGACTGAATCAAGTGAACAGCTCATATGGGTGCAAAGCTGACCAAGTAAGGGACAACTAAGGAGGGCTAAGAAAAGGTTCACCTAAGGTGACAGATGAATAATCAAGTACAACTGAGTTACTGATACTATTAGCTGTAGCTAAACTCTTCTATAACTACCTGTGAACTTCTGTCCTTCAAATCTGCAGTAGTAATATATATTTAACAGTACATTTCTGATTATTTGGAGCTTACATGAGACTCATGGCCTCTCTTACACCTTAGCAAGCTGGTTGCTTCCTAGAAGTCTATCAGAGAAGATGAAAGCAATTTAAAGGATAACTCTTTCTCCTGCAGCCAATATTGGCAATTTTTCTTGGATTTACACGTCACTTGGATTTACACGTATGGCAAGAGAAAAACAGATTAAACAAAAAACGATATAAACAAAATCATTTTGAAAGAGTACTCGAGGATTTACGGTACTGTACTTGACTAGAAGTGATTGGCAGCACATTAAATAGAGCTTTGTGTCAGCTGCAGAGTGGACTCTGCAAAGACAGGATGTCAAGTTACGAACTGCAGACTTTGCGACTCCAACTTAACTCCTTGTTACATTTTGTGATATTAGCTAGGAGAAAGTTTATATCTACAGTGCTGGAGAAATTAAACACGCACACACACACACATTGTCATGTTAGCCAAGCAAAATTTTAACTAAAATAAAATATTAGTGAAACAAAACTAAAAAGAGAAACAAAACAAATCTTGGCATTTTATAAGTAGGTTATTTCAACAAGAACTAGATGGGCTGCAGAGGCCCTACATGGAGCTGTAACTTTGTCTTTGAAATAAAGCTATTAGCTCTCCCTGTAGGTTAGGGCCTCTTTAGTTTGACAAACTTCACCTAATTGGTTTCTAAAGATTTCTTGACAATCTGTACTCTAGCTTTATTTTTTTTTTCCATTAGTGCGTATGACACCACAGCTACAGTACAATATCATCACCAAGGACAGAAAGGCCTGGTTTATATACAGGTGACCAAGTTTATTTTATTTTTTCTACTCATTTAAAAGATTTTCTCAGGAAATACATAATGGGATCTAACTGAGTTCTGGAAACATATAAGAACCTAATAGGTGTGGACACTGAAATCAAAGTCACAAACATTCCCCACTGGAAAAAAAAAAAACAAAAAACTTTGAACAGTTAAGTTCTTTTTATGTGAGGATCTCAAAATGTTTTGAAAATATTATACAGTGATTCTACTTTCACACTGTCCCTTCGAGAGAAGTAAGCAGTGTTTTAATGCCACTGTCTACAGCCCACAGATTATGGTCAGAATTCCATTGCTCTTGTAAACTACAGTCTTCAAGGAGGTCTACGGACATCTCTTAGTACCGAATCCTTCTAATAATATTTTCAGAAAAACTTAAAAAGTACTCTGAAGATTTTTACTATATACACTGTTGCTGCCAGGCTTGTAGTATAGTAGCTCGAAACCGTGTAGTGTTTTGTTTTGACTTTGTTTGCAAATACTGTGTATAAATGGCCTCTGCAAATAGGAATAATTTCGTCTGAAGGACTCTGTGAGAGAAAGATTAAAACTTTCATATGTTCTGAACACAGGCTGTGCACCACAATTACATTTCCCAAGATCTGACTCCTCTGGAGAAGCAAAATTAATAAACAATGTGTATCATAATTAATCAGCAGTTTCCTGAAGAAGGCCCAAACATACATCAGATCTATTTATTTTTTTAAATTGCTTTGCACAATATTTCATTATTACTGGAAGACTAAAGAAGCTGCACGTATTTGGTACTTCTGAAGATCAAATCCTGGCATTTTTTAATTAGTCATGAAAAGAGTTAAAAAGAATAAGGACTTGTCATCAATCTCTTCCCACGAAGTTTTACAGTGAAACTCTAATTTTCCTGGGTTCTTTCACCAATCATAGGAATAAAGTCTGTGTTCTGTCCAGCACTAACTCTCAATCAAGACTAAGCATAGAAAACTGTGTATAGTAGTGTTAAAGGTGCCCTGTGTTTGATGTCACAAATCTGTCACATACTAGGGAGGAGAGAAAATCAAAGGAAAGCAAGTCAGAAAGGAAGAGAAAGTTAGAGCATGAAAAGATTTGAAATTTGAGTGGTTACTGATGGAATTAATAGATTAATAAGTAATTTTGTCTCTTCAGAAAAAAACCCATTACTTAAGTCTTTATTTTACAGTATTTTATTTCTTTGATATCAATCATAAGAAATTTTAATTAAAATTATGTGCTTCCTTCTTATTGTTTCTCTTGTTTAAGCTACACAATACATAAGTATATTTAGAGTCACACATAGAATCACGTAGGTTGAAATGACCATTAAGATCTTTGAGTCCAGCCATTAACCTAGCAATGCCAAGCTCAAGACCAGACTATGTCTGCACATCTTTTAAACAGCTTCAGGCATGGTGGCTCAACTACTTCCCTGGGCAGCCTCTTCCAGTGGTTGATGCGCTTTTGGCACAGAAGTCTTTCCTAACAGCCATTCTAAACCTTTTCTGAGGCCATGTTCCCTTGTCCTATCGCTTGTTATCTGGGATAAGAGACTGACTCCCACCTCACTACAGTCTCCCTTCAGGTAGTTGCAGAGAGTGATAAGGTCCCGCCCAACCTTCTTTACCCCAGGCTTAACACTGTGCTTCAGCCTCTTCCCAGCTTCTTTGCCCTTCTCTGAACATAGACCAACAATGTCCTTCCTGCAGTGAAAGGTCCAAAACTGAACAGAAATCTGAACACTACTTCATAAGTGACAGGTGTTCTGTACCCTTCTTTACATCATGCAAAGCTTACAGTCAAGTCTGTTCAGCTAAATATATCTCTGTGCCTTTTTAGATATGCTAATCCTTATTTTATAAATTTCAGATCGATTCTACACACGTTACCCACATCTCTCTAGGAAAGACATTAAACATACATTTCATTCAAAGGAATGGTTCCTACGAGGTGAACATTGACAGAGACTGAGATTAGATCTCTATAATGCTCAAAATACGCAGTAGCCCTTCAGAAAAATGAGCATCTAGAAATTATTCTTAATCATAGCATCTGTATAACAGTAGAACAACTGTTCCGTAGCTGTTATTTCCCTTTAATTTTTAGATAGAAACATAATCAAATCTCTTAAGGAAGAAAAAACAACAGTGTGTCTATAGTAAATGCAGTTCTAAGTCTTGATTTAGCTATCAAAAATCTGATCATAAATAAAAACATTGAGAGAATCTTTTCTCGGTTTGCTCAAGCTAGAAAAAAATTACAAAATTAATAATGCAAAAAAAGCATATTTATTAACTGAAAATTTGGTTTGTTAAACAAATCCATAACTTCTTCCACTTCTTTAACAATTTTCAACTTTTTTTTTTCAATTTTTTTTAACTGCCTCTTTTTAGAGAAGCACAGCTGTGTTATTGTATATTTGAAAATATTTCCAGCCCCAAAGGACTCACTTTTTTATTACTGGCACAATAATATATTGGCACAGTGAAGAGCAATGAAGCATTCACCATTTCAAAACAAAGGAAAAAATTTCAGCAATCAGCAAAACTTCACCAAAACCAAAGTCTTTGCCTGAAGTGTACTCCCAGGGATTTCTTTCAATGGTGTCAACCACTCAATATTCTAAAAACAATTCATCAGCCAAATAATGTTTTTTCTTTTAAAAAATCCCAAACACTTGAATTTTCCACTCAGAGAATGTACTTTGTCACAGAACAGGTAATATTTACTGCCACTATTAGGTATCTCCACAGAGAAAGAAGAGATGTTTTATGTTGTTACAATGAAGACTGCTTTTTTCTGATCTTACTAGAATTATTTCTTATTATTGCTTATTTCTAATCTTGGAAGACTGGAACATATCACACAACACACCTTAATCTCATCCTTCACAAAAGCAGGTTTTTAAACACCATTTAAAATACTCTCAAATCATTATAGTTCTGGATAAATTAGGTCACTTCATATTTTACTATGGGGAGAAAATGTCCATATTTCCCTTACAGTCCTTCATCTGCCTGGAGATTGTTGTGAGCAAAGAAGTCTCATCTTGGGCTCCTCCACAGGCTGCGGTTCCTTCAGGGAAGTCGCTGACCCAGCATGGGTCCCCCACATCCCCCTAGAGGGCCCTAACTCTGTCAGAGATCACCTCATCCTAAGAGTGCATCTCCAGCCATTCCCCACAATGACTCTTCCAGTTTGTTTCTCTAAATGCATCTCTTCACATTTCTCTTCAAACAACTCCTTTTTGTGTGTGCTCCCATGTTCCCTCCCACATCTCCTGTCTCTGTCCTCACATGCATCCTCACCTGTCTCCTCTCATTTTCCCTTTTATGTTTCCATATATGTCTCTTCCTGGGTCTCCTGTGTGCAACAGCCACCACTTTCACCCAAAGATGTCTAAGCAGAGGTGCCACATGATCCTCACATGAGTTAAAGTTTTGGCATCTGACAGGTGGCTTCCATCCATTGCTGAGTCACCTGGAGCCAGCTGTGACTGGCACCAAAACCATCCCCGTTACCTACTTAAACCTTGCCAGCTATGCCCAATATAGAAATCCACTTTTCACTCACCAAAATGACTGAGTCAGGTGTTCCACCTGTGAATTTTTCAGGAGGCAATTCTGCCCTTCTGGCTCCACTATGATACCATCAGATCTGCCAACCCATTCTTTGTCCACAATATTGCTGACTCACTGAACCATCATAAATGGTGAAGATCTGACCTTTCAAAATTGAACTTACCATGAACACCAAATTTAATTTTAAGTATTCCTCCTTTTCTACTCAGATGACTATGCCAGACTTTGAAAGAATATGAAATAATAAAAATTTATTCTTCCTTGTAACAGCTGAGGAACCAGTCTACTAATTGAATGTTTCACCTCCCTTGCTCCCAAGAATGTTTATTTGCGAACTGACACATTGTCAACGTCTAAATTTGGTAGACATAGTCTGAACTTGCTGTGTTTTAATTAGGAAAAAGAGAGCACATTCTGTGGCACTACATAAAAGTTAATTTGAAAAATGCAATCATTGCTGAACAAAGACAAATAATATGAACTTTGTATTTACCTCCTGCTTATTATACCAAAGGAAAAATTCTTCTTGTTCCCTGTAGAAAAAGTATGTATTGTTTCATCTACCACAGCTGAACAATGAATAAACAGAGAAGTCTGTTTTGGTCAAGTCAATGAGTACATACTTTATGAAACTTCCAGAATAATTGCTGAAGGTTAAATATATATATAAAATATTATGAGAGTGTACTGTATATATCTTCATAACAAATTACATGGACTGCAAAGAAAATTGGCATGCAATTCTTTCTTATATCCAGAATTCTTAATAAATTATAACAAAAGGGTGAAAAAACATGAACTATCATCAATATTTTTTCATTTGTTGTTTACTTTTTCTAACATATATTATAAAGTTGACTCCACAGTAGTTGTCATTAGAAAGACTATAGGCTGTTACCAACAATATTCAGTTCCACTTTATTGCCATGTAATATACACTAGTGTGACATGTCTAAGCTAGTCAGTTTTGAGAAATTGTTCTTACAAATTTTGTCTCTCATATAAATTTAAGATTGAAACCTAATAATTTCCCAAAGTATTCTTAACAAGAACATATTTTCAGTGAGGCAGAAAGTAGTAGATAATATGAAGGGCTTGGAATACAGTAGAATTAAAGATTGTAATTTATTCTAGTAAGAATATAAGAAGAAAAAAAGAAAAAGACCTTTGTTATTATAAGAATTTTAAAAGTTTTCTTTTAGGTAGCATTTAATAGTTTGAAAATCGGTGGTGTGATACTTTTCACATAAGCTACACATACATAGTAAATAAAACAATAATAAAATCCAAATGACACTAAAAACACTACACTGCTCCCATTGAAGTAGATTCATTTACTCAGTTTCCTTATATTGTTGCATTTACTGTGCTTGTGTGGCTCACACCATATGCAAAGACAATATATTCATTTTTATATTTATGTTTGCATTACATGAATAAGGCAAATGGAGAAGAAAGTGGCATTCCTCCAAGGAAAGTGTGTCACTCTTTTGTCTTTAACTGATATTTGTGATTGATAATCCTAAATTTTTGATTTCATTAATTTTGGAGAGAGACAAATATAAGGTATATCCTATTAGGGTGTTCTGGGCATGCTGATACAATGAGACAAGTTAAGGCAAAGCCCACAAGGAAATAAATGTTGTTTTAAGTGGGAAAAGTAGTGCTGTGTGATGTAGACTCTAAGCAGAAGAAACTCTCCAAACATCTCTTTTCTCCTCTTTCTCACAGTTAACCTGGGCCCCTTGCTGTTCTCTCTCACTTTTCTCAACACAACAAAGCCACATTACCCTGCAAAAAGCCTTTTTGTCCTTTTTTCAGCGGTGCAAGATACATAGTCCTGCAGCCCTCTCTGACAGTATCTTCCTGTCTAGCCCAAACTCACCGTATGCATCACTTCTCTGTGTTTTTGCTGGATCTTTCCTGTGTCTAACAGGGTCAATGCAAATTCTTGTTAGACGGAGTCCTCCAGTTCTGAGCTGGTGTAAACTTGCTACTGCCTGAGGTGCCCTAAGAACACCAATAGCCAGCTCAGATCTTCCTCTGTAAAACTTATTTGTAATATCTTATGAACTCTCATGGCTGCTGTGACAATTAATTAATTAGTCTTGGCAAAGTGCTTTGAGGTCTCCAGATGAAAACCACGAAGTGCAGGCTCATTCCTAACGCTTGATTATTCTTGTTTTGTGACTGTGTTCCTCTCTGATTGTCACACATACCTCTTGTATTACCCCTACCCACACTTTGTCTGGGTCTCATAATGAAAACCAGTCTCATGTGCCTAGTCCACCCAGCATCATGTCTGAGTGAGGGGGAAGTTTGGCTAGGGTGATGAAAACAACTTGAGGCACTGTTAGAAGAAACAGTGCCTCCTACCAGGCAGAAGTTTAGGAGGGAGAGTTTTAACAGGTTCTATTCAGGTTTTCTTGTATTGCAGAAATCTGAGCTGAGACACTTTCATACCTTTCTTTTTTCTTTTTTCTCTTAAGAAAATGTCAACTGTTGGCACTCAGAACCCATTCGGAATTTGTTTTACTTAAAAAAAAAAAAAACCACACTGCTGTGATTGTGTCACATATATTATAATTTTGTCTTTACATGCAGATGCACAGTGTTTCTTTAGTTAAAATATGGAATGAGAATGGGAAAATTTTGCGCTATACACCATCACAAGAAAGACAAAAAATGGTGGGGGAGGGAGTTTGATCTCATTTCAGTGCAGAAAATGAATGAAAAACAGAACAGGTATAGCAAAAGAACATTATCTTGTTAAATCAAACTTTTGTTTTCAGAGAACATGATTCAGCTTTGTCTCAGCCCAGCAACAAGCAAGAGCTTAGATTTTCATTTAAGGAGTGGTTAGCACTCCATAATCACTGTTTGGTTCTGGGTGGAACTGCACACCTGGGCTGGTAGTCTCTGACAATATTGCACAAAAAAGCAACCCAACCAACATATGTCAAATATCCTCCACTCCTTCATGCTGAGAGACATTTTACTTAAGTTCTTGGCAATAGGAAAGAGCTGACAATATGCTTGCCTTTTCCACAGCCATGCTTCTTTCAAACTGACTGTCAGCCTCCAGACCCTCCAGATGTTCCCATCCATAAGCTCTAAACTTGTACAGAAAAGTTATTTAAAACACATAATCTTCTTCCAATATACTCTTTTGCTCTCTGTCATGTATCACTATCTTTGCTTTTCATTACAGATGTCAGATCCTATTAACTTGCTAAACTCAATTGTTAGGATAATTAGGTTAATATGTATTTATTGATCCCATTTTAGTTAGAAGAAAATAACTTCTCATAATCTTGTTCTTTGATAGATTGTGTGGGATATTTCTGGGTTTGTTCTATCTGTAAAACTACAATGAACTCACAATCTTTCTGTAGAAGAAGTATAAAAATAGTATTATTTCCAAGCATGGTTAAAAGCACAGGAATGCCTGTAATGGAGAGGTACAGGAGTAGGAAGGCGTTCATTGAGTTCACTATGATTTATAATCAATATTAACTACATAATATACTGAGAAGCACAATACTCAGAGAAAAGGCATGGTTGTACTGTTCTTTTATCCTATGAAGGTCATAATAAGATGAGTGAAATGAGAAGAAAAATTGATGGAAGATAGTTTAAACTACAATGGGGAAAAAAACCCCATCTGTTTTGATGTAGAATTCCCTCCAGAAATCTTGCTAAAGGACTGAGCTCTATCGTAAATTTGCTTGAGAACTAGAACAGAAAGTTTAAATGAGATCTTTAGTGATTTCTGGCCTCACTGAAAGCTGGAAAATGACAATTATTCAATTTAAGAGTCTCTCTGTCTCAGAAAGGTAAGAAAAAAGGTCTGACTTGATGGCTCGACAGACTAATGCTACAGCCTGTAGTCTCTCTTGCTTCTGAGAAGTGGTGTTCTAAACACAGCTAATCATGTCAACACATTAGTTTGTTGTGTCAACTACTAGAAGGCTTTGTGAATTGATCTTGATTTCAGTTGAAGGGAAAAAGAGGAAAAAAGTTGATAAAATTCCCCAAGGAATTTCCAGGTAGATGTATGTAAGTAATTTCACCAAGTAAAAATTCCCATAGAAGCTTTAAAGTGCCTTAATGCTTCTCCTAGTTTTGCTCACCTCTCATAATGATCCCCTGTAGATTTCCTTTCAGATAAATTTCTAAATACTCCAGGCCAAGGAAGAGCCAGTACTATGAGCTACCATCTTATATTCCTCGGTAGAGCAAGGAAGATAACAACATTACGTCTTCTTCTTTTGTTATCTTTATTAATTCTACATAAAGGGTTCATTGCTGCACAGAGCTGCCTCTCTTAAGTTACTGCCACTGTAATGAACATTCCTCTGGCGTTCACAATGAAGAATTCAGAGCAAATTAAGGAAACGGTGTCTACATGGTCAAGCATAAGATGTATCACTACAAATCGTGAAATGGTCCTTGTGTGAATGTTAAATTTAAAAATAATGTCTATTCCTTTCTAATTTCCAGGTGATCATTTCATCCCAGTGTAGAGGTAAGTTTCAAGAAGCCCAGGTTCACAGAGGTAAGGCTGCTGGAATAAACAGCCCCAGCTTTTTCTAATCAATAGGCCTCCTCACGATGTTTTCTCTTTGTTTCAGAATAGCTTAGTTGTTGATATTAAAGCTTGTTCCTGCTTTAATATCAGTATTGTTCCCCTTCTAATCTTCAAATCTTAAAATACCATTAAGAGCTGCCTTTTTCTACCATTCCTCCAAAACAACACTTTAACTTCCATTATTTTCTGAAATTAAGGTAGATTGAAGACACAGAATGAAACATGAACTATCACAATTAGATTAATAAATTTGATTTCTAAAGGCCAAGCCCAAACACTTTAAAAAATGCCAGAACTGCTCTGAAGTACTGCCTGCTCCTTTGTTTACATTTCTTTTAAAGGTAGTCTCTGGATGTAGTTTCCCATGGCTCACCATTCTGTGCTGGAAAGGTCACATTTTTACTGAATGATGATTAACACAACATCACTGTCAACAATAACGGGGAACTGTGAACAACCCTACCCAATTTTAGCATTGAAGCCAGATACTTTCCAGGTACTTTAGAAGCACCCATAGATTCCCATAAGCACCAGTCCACAAAAGGTAACAGAAAATGGTATGCTCATTCCCAGGAGAAGGAAAGGGACAAACCTCTAGTTGCCGTGGCAGTGAAACCCAATTTAGCAGGCACTCATCTCAGATTCAAGCCTGTCTTCTGATTACATTTGCAGGTCCAACCTCCCATAACCTCTGCTCACGTTACATAGTCCTTGTTCCATTGCAGTCTTTCTCTCCCTTGTTGCTTTCCCAGTTTAACTTACATTGTCCACCTGCACCTAGTCTGGAAATGGGAGATGCTCAGAAAATGAGGGGCGGGCAAATTTGGCAAATTGTCTTTGAAAGGTGTGAAATAATTCAGTATTATTCATTCAGTATTAATTTATTTAACTGTTTTTTTGCAAATTGAAAACTGTTGCATTTGTAAAACAAATATTTTTTTCCAGTTATGCTCTCATATTTGAATATTAAAATACCAATCAATTTCTTCGGGGATTTTTCTCTTCCTATTTGTTTTTTTCAACAAAGCTTTTCATAGATTCAAATAAAACCATAAAATGAATGAACAATACAAACAACAAAAAATTGCACAAAAATTGACAAAATAAAATGAAACGCTGGAAAATTACCCCTTCACAGTTTTGTAGCAACTCATCCTCATATAAATTGAACGTAGCCCTACAGCATCCAAACTGGGAATTATGGAAGCCATCAAACATCAGAAGCATGCCAATTATTCAAGCATCCTATTTTCTGCTTGGATTACATGTTCAAGAAGAAAAAAAATCACTCAAATTAAATACAATGGACACACATATACAAGATGTTCTCTTCTCATTCATACAAAAGTATTGACAACATTTCAAGCATTTTATCTCCTGTTTCAGTTCAAGTAAAATCAAAACCAGAATATTTACCATGTGTTTAATCACTCTCCACTGCATTTTCTATATTCATATTTACACATCTTAAATACCTAGAAAGTTTGTTTTGAAAGTTCGCTTAAAACCATCCTTGCAACATACTATCAAAGAGAACAGATTTGAGCTTAAACACTACTTCAATTTCCATCTGTTCTATGATACTGCAAATATTTCAGAATGCATTTGGCATAGAACACAGCAAATATTATTCTGTAACACCCGCTATGTAACATAAATATGCTAGCAGGCCAGCAGTAAAGTGCAACACAGCATTTGTCTATATTCCTGCACATTACGTAGCCCAATTCTCAAAAAAAGGAAAAAAAAAAAGAAAAAATGGGATATTCAACATCTGGTGGAAATGAACTGTATAATTTTACTGTTTCAAAGACTATTATTTTGCCAAAATAAGTATCCTCTTTATGTAACAATTACTTTTTAAAATCTCAAATTTTTCACATAAAAAAATAACAATATATATTGTAGGGTTTCCACTATCATTTATAAGGCAAGATGAGCAGGTGGAAATGAGAACACTTCTAAAATCTGTTTCTCTATGTCAAATCCATACGCAACATAGTACGCTTAAAATACACCGATTGTTGCCTTTTTTTTTTAATTAAGACTTACAAGGACCTTTTATTTTACTACTTTTCTAAGCAGCTTTTTCAAAGGATGAATTGCATCCACCATGTTTGCATTCTCAGAGTTCATATAAGACAGTTCTCCCTTTAACTAAATTCTAAAAAATATGTCCTACTTGCCTCTCAGAATTTCATAGTGTTTACTTCTTTGTGCTACTTATTATACCCCCTGACCCAAATCTGAAAGATTAAGCTCCCTCAGGAAAAAGGAATCCCAAAGTTTTGATAAGAAAGACACAGTCAGAACAAAGCTCCTGCTGCAGAGAAGTTAACCTCTTGGCAGGGCTTAATTTAATTCTCCTTTGACTTCAGGTTGATAGCAAGACGTTGTTTTATGCCCTACGATATGGTGTGCTCACAGAGGTCATGTGTCACACAGATACACTTGCTTGTATTGAGTGGCCTTTTAATTGTCTGTCAGTTCTGTCTGGGGTCCTGCCTGTGTACACTCCAAATGCAAATATGAAAAGCATGAAAGGTGGAGCAGAGCCCGTCCTTTCATCTCTGTATCATTTTTCAGAAGAACTGAAGCTGGCTTGTCACTACATTGCGGCCCATGCATTAGACACTCGTGTTTCACAGTAGCACAAATCATAGTGGGAATAGGGGCCAATCTGTCAAGCAAGGCTTCCAGGCAAATTCTTGTTCAGCACAATGGGAAACAGTACAAAATTCTTTTCTTCAACCTCTCACTAAGAAAGGTTGCAGGACCTCTTCCAGTGCTGACAGTTTGCCTGAATATGATGCCCTGATGATTCATACCATGGTGCATCTCTCGCCTTGTCTCAGGGACAAGCTGTAAGATTTTTTTGTTTGTTTCCTTGAGTAAAGAGCTTGGCTTTTGTCATTTTGCAATACTGAACTCACAAGTGTAAATTGCTTTTGCATCACTTCCCTCCTTAAAAATATGTCCAACTGTCTCCCAGCTCATTGTGGTTTCAAATTGTCTCAATAGGATATGGCAGGAGATGGCTTTTACAGAGCTAAATCAATACATTAATAATGCAAAACCAAAAATTATAGCTCACTAAAGATCACTACCTACCAAATGTTAGAAATTACTATTCTGAAATCAACATGAGGTCTTTCATGCACCCTGTAAAATAGTACTTGCCATTTTCAGTGGACCTGATGTAGATACATGCAATGAATTAATTCTGAAGATGAACTTTTCTGCTGTTCTGTGTATTTGCTAAGATGACTCTGTGCTTCTAGGCATGGAACTAGCTCTTGTGAATGAAACACACTAGTCTGAGGCGGCCCTCTGCCTCAGAGAAATCCCCCAAGGATCCTGGAAGTTGGTTGTTAGCTGCAGAGATCTCCATCAATTATGAGTCCGTTCATTCTGTTTCCAGGTCCAGCGCCTACCCTGACTCATTTCTTACTCATGGTTCCATCTATGCACCTTCCTGACACACTCTGTTGGTGTGGGTGCCATCAGGAATTCTCTGGGGCCAACAGCTCACGGTAGTCAGTGCCATCACTGTCCGGCTGGGGAGCCACTGGTTGGTAAATATTCTCACTGGAGTCCGACCTGGGTGTTTCGAAGTCAGTCCTATATGGACAGTGTGTGATTGCACCTGTGTGACAAAATGTCACTTCACCTCTCACACGCAATTTTAAGTATTAATCAGTCAGAAATAGCAGTGAAATTAGCCTTTCATTTGAAAGCTTTCAGTATGTTTTCTGGTCACATATGTTGAAATTAAAAGAAAATAAAACTCAGGAAGCTGTCACTTATGACCTTTGTCTGCCCTTTCAAAAAGTGATAAAGTAAGTGTGTATATTTGGATTCACCCTAATAATACACAGACCTCTGCAATGTGAACAACTGAATGATTTTTGTGGGTATAAATTACTAACATGTGTGTTCACATGCTCCACTATGTCTAATGAGCAGTATCGTGTGATAAATATAAACACTTTCATAGCTACTGATGTGTAAATTTATATATGTACGCAGGCAGCATTAGGCTGCACTATAATGAACAGTTGATTTGACAAATTGTTTGGAACCAGCATTTGAAAACCATTGTCTAATGAATTTCTGTGGGTTGAGCCTCATGTCTCCTTTTTACTCAACTTGTTTCTAATAACTTATGTCTTTGGACTATGAATTCTGTACTTGGTTCATATCACTGAGAGGAGTCTCACTGTTGAACTAAAATGGAAACAGCAGGCCCAAGTTCTGCAGCCTCTTTTCTGCCAAATACCACAGTTATTTTAAAGGCGTTTGCCAAACCACTTATGAAAATTTCCATACAGGAAGAAAGGGATCCAGTAAAGTTGTAAATCACCAGGCAAATATTCCTCATTTGACAACTTTGGTCTTCTTGTGGTCTGTAAGAGAGCAATGAGTGGTTGAAAGAAGGCATGATGATTTGACTTTTCATTGTTCGAATCAGTTCACTGGCAGCCAGAAATTTACAGGAAGCCAGCGCTGATACACGTACAAATTCTTTTCAAATGTGGGGAAAACTGTCAATTCAAGAACTTTACCATGGCTTTACCATGGTTCTAACAAACTCCAGATCTGTTACAATCATCATAAATAGTCGTTTCAGGGCAATAAGTTGTGTCTCTCACTTTGCCTACTGACTGCTAAATTAATTCAGTCCACTAGAGATAATGTTAAAGGATGTAGGTGGCTTAGCAGGATGATGAAAAGCCATTACATCAGCAGACTAAGTCAGCCAGTGGCAGCTTTTAATTTCCACAGACAACTATGTTTACTTTTTGAGACCACAAGTGAACTCAGTCTTGAATGACATATTTGGAGCACATCAGAGATCTTCTTGAGCACTGCACTCTTCCTAAAGAATAAACTTTCAGTATTCACTTACATATTTTGTTTCAGATGATTGCATTCTGATACAAACTGAAGATGACCATAATTTTCCTTCGAAAAGACAACCTTGCTATCAAACATCCAGCTAGCAAATTCCTCATTGGAAAGTTCCTTTATCAAGATTGTATGCAAGAGACAGAGCTGTTTTGAAAGTCAATGGTTTAAAAAAAGCTCCACTTGCTGTGTGTCTTTTAGATGCAAGCTTCAAACTGTCAGAGTTTTGATATTGTTGATAAAGCTGGCCAGGGATTGATGCCTAGAGGGGGGTCTGAGTTGAAATTATAAGGCAAGGCTTGAATTTAATTCTCTTGACAGGACAAGCAAAGACAGGAGACAGTAAAACCCTGTTGCCATCTTACTAATGGCTAATCTGTGATGATTACTGGTTACTAAATACCTTCATTTTCTAATTTAAGACACATATTTATGCTCCAGTTCTCAGCAAAAATATATTTATCCCTTTATTAGGCTTTATTAGGGTTTTTCATTTAGAAAATTAAATATCAAATCATAAGATCTAAATATCCTACAATACCTTTCTGAACTATGAGTTGATATTGCTTCAAAACTGACTGTTAACCCACCTTCAATAATTATAAAAATGAACATTGATATTCGTGAAAAAATCTTTATGTCTCTGTAAAGAGGGTCCATTAAATTCCCACTTTAATCTCATTGACAAAGAGGCTGTGGAAAAAATGTTATTCTTCTAACTTGCTACAGGTACAAGACACCCCAAAAAGGTCAGCATAACTAAACTATGTCTTGAGTATTCAACAGAAAAAAAAATCTGTAGAAAAATACTTTGTTCTGGAAATGGAGACCCCTAACCTTGGGATGTCAGCGTATACACCATGTGAGGCAAGAAGGCAGTTTTTAATTTCAAATTCAGGCAAATTCAAACTCTGTACTGTGTATTAGCACAAACTGACATTCCAGATTGCTCCTCGCCATAAACGCACCTCAGAAGCAGAACCAGCTGAAATGTTTTACATTATATTTTTTAGTTCACAGGGTTAATTTCACTGAATTGTAAAAGTATTGTGGTATCTCTTCTGGGGGCAAGATATGAGCTCAGATACTATGACCTCACCACACAACTTGGTGGGGGTTTCCTTATCTCAGCTTATTTTCATTCCACACCACAAATGAGTGCGAGTGTGAGTACTGAGTGAGGGTTGTTATTGAACCCATACTTTCTGAATGCTGTCTTTTCCAACCCTTTCAACCTCCTATTAAAAAATAAAATTCCAGGGCAGCTTATATTTTACCAGTTTCACCCACAGAGTGAGGTAGGCAGAGCACTGAGAAAATCCCTCACCTTTCTTCATCTGTCTTTGAGATGAGGTGTGATCAGTGGGCCAGAAGAGTCCAGTTTGGCATGAACACTTGAGGTAAGACCAGCTGTACAGTACCCTGATATGTTTTAAGAGATCAAAGGCAGTTGCTGGCACTCTTTCACGTATCCAATAGGAAATCCTCCCACAAAGTAGGATCCATCCACAACATCCCTTCTGTTAGTGTGACCTCAGCCAAAGCAAAGTTTTCATGACTGGCGTAACACTCAGTGACTTTACTCTGGCAGATCGGGCTTCTGTTGCTCTTGGTACTGTATAAACATACACATAAATTGCTACACATAAATAGTTTATATATAAAATTAAAAAAATCTGTAGAACAGGGGGCCTGTGTAGGACAGAGTTCATGCAAAATATTCTAGTTTTGAAAGCTATGAAAAGCCTATGTTTTGAGGCAATAACTCCATACTCTCAAAAGCAGGGAAAAGCCAAAGTTGTTGATGCAAGCAGCTAATGATAACAATGTGATATTAAGGCAACAACACAGCTTTTTTTCCATCTTACTCTACACTGTCAAATCAGTCTTACTGTTCAGTCAGTTCATCCTATGGAATAATTTATGTGAATTGATGGAATTCCTGTGAGAGTAAGCTTTTGAGGAGTGAAATTCAAGCCATGAGAGGGAGCAGCAAAAATGAATACAACCCAGTATGGACTTATCAGTAACTTTTCAGTGGTTAACTTAATTCATGACACACATAAACTAAAGAGGATAACTTAAGTCACTGGGGAGGAATTTTTCCTTCATATGTGAAAATGATAATTTTATACACTTGATTTTTTAAAATTCCTACTAAATTTAAGTCATTTTCAAGAGCAATATATTTTATTGAAATCTCATAATTGAATTTCTAACAGAAATACAAAGTCAAATATTATAAAATAAAATAAAATAAAATAAAATAAAATAAAATAAAATAAAATAAAATTCAATAAAATTCTGCTACCCATTAGTGTAGGATTTGATGTCAGTTTCACTGAACCAGAACTAGCACACTCAGCCAAAAATAGCTGGATGGAAATGATTTTCAGTCAAGAAGAAAAGGCTTGGTCTGTGGTTCAGGCTTGCTAATTTGGCTGGGACTTCTGTTTATCTGTGTTTTCTCTACAAGGACTTAGAAAGACCTAGGAACAGGAAACAGAAAGTATGTTTTTTAGTAATTTCTAATTCCTTCTTTCTTTTCTGTACAGGAAGAAGCTCTGTCACTGAGGTGGGACTGAATGCTAACCATGATTGTGTTGTGACACTCTGTTATTAGAGAAGCATTTCTAAATTTTAAGATAGCCTTAAAGCACAGACTAAGATTCTGGAATAATGAGATGTACTATGAGTTTAAAATAGTTCTACAAAACTACATAGAACTGACCAAATAATATTGGATTACGGCATACTGAAAATACAAGGAAGAAATATTTAATCAGAAAGAAAATACTTAGTTGTTATGCTATTTCTATAACACATAACTCTAGCTACCTCAGCTGCCTCTCAGCTGTACATCCGTATTCATGATAAGAAATTCTTTTCTCCTGTAGAATATGAAATAGCATACTAATGTAATTAATTTCATACATAAACCCATTTTTTAATTTCTACTATATTCAAGTGCGGCAACTGTCTTCAAAATGGGGCATATACTTTTCCTTAACTTTAATTTATTTGAATGCCCATAGGCAACTGAAAATGTGGCTTGTTATTGATTTTTAATGGATTTTTTTTATTCTTATTGACTGATGGGAAATAATTAAACAAATTTTGTGTTGACTGGGCAGACATATACTGGGAATTGAATAGAAGTGAAATATTTCATCAAAATATGAAAGAAATTTTGTTATGACCCTTGTTACACTCTAAGAGCTACGTTTTTTTCTCATTTTTTGGATGTTTTTGTAGTGTATTTTCTGTTACTTATACTACCATTATGAGTAAACATTTGTTTATCATTTTAGCTATGGCACCCTAAAGTATCATATCTTAAATTCATAACCTATGGCATTTAACAAAAAGAACACAAACAAATGTGCCATTAAAATACATCCAGAAAAAATTTACGTTACTGGCTACACTTTTATAGGCCTTCCTTGTTCTTACCATGCAGCTTCAGCTGGCGCCTTCTTGTGTCAGTACAGGAAGGGCAACCATCACCCTTCTTCAGATTGCAATTCGTATTTCGAGACCTTTTGGCCACCAGTTCTACAATGTTCAGAAGAATACATCTTCCCTGACTTTGAAATTTTGTAAGACTTGTCCCACGTTCACATGGAAAGAAATAATTCATATGGGAATGTGAGCTTTAAAAGCAAACAGAATGTACTGTCAGAATAAAGGAAATTGCTGCAGCAGAGACTCAGACAATTCAGCCTTTGCTATCATACTTAGTAAGTTTGTTATGAAAAGTGCAAGTGGATTGCCTTGGGCATGGATGGATGGATGATGGAATCTGGAAAGTCTTTTGTTGCAGCAAAAGTGAAAAGCTTTGCTAAAATTCAAAGGCATCAGAACAACAGAGCTCCAGTAAATTTGCTTGTTCGCTACTGCTTATAATTCTTCTAGCACATTACTACCAGGATGAAATAAGTACATTTATAGTAATGAATTAGTCTAATCTTTATCATGTCTGACACCTCCACTAAACCCTCAGTGGCAATAGTGGGGTCTCTCAGATCAGAAGTGAGCTATACATGGAAGAGATGATTTTCTCACTGAACATTTTTATTTGCCATTTCAGTAATCTGACCACGTAGATCAATTAACAAGTTACATTCATAAAACGGTTCCTATTTTTAGAAACTCATCACCAGCAACATGTAAATCACTGGCAAAATTTAGCAAGATGTCAACATAAATAAGCTTACAAAAATATAAAATTATGCAAGTTCATATTAAAAAAAGAAATAAATCCATGAACTTGTAAAGTGCAAATTGTGAAAAAGGGTACTAAATATGAATAAATGGAACCTTATTACAAAGAGCAGGACCTGAGAACTGAAATACAGAGAGGTATGATATTAAATGAGAAAGTCTAGTTGAACAAAGAGACCTTTTCCTGTCCTTGTCTCTAACATATTTTTGTCCTCAAGCCATGTTAAACCCTACTACCATTGCTATTTTGAAAGACATGCTTTATTAAAGCTTATGGAAAGCTTACCTTCCAAAAGTAGCTTTAGTGGAAGAATTATCTAGAAACTGTTCTGAAGTCCCTAAGTGACAAACAGTTTGGTATGCTCAGGAAGCAGCCTGTGAAAGGGCCATTGCATTTTGCCTCTAATCATCTTATTATAAACACTCTTGTTACACTATTCAAATGCTGCTAACCATTGTGTTTGTTATCCCATTTTGATAAGGGCATTATTGCTGTACATATAATCATGCTTTTGTTTGCCTTAGGATTTTGAGGTTCCTATTTAAGTAAAAGTATTTATGAAGGTTACAATTTAAAGCACTGTACTACTCTTTCTTCAAACAACAGTAATCAGTATATAGATTTAGCCCTCACAAAGGAAGACAACATTTTTCCTGTGCAAATATTCAGCCATGTTTTAACCTTGGCAATCAATACAGCATAGTAACAAAGCTGGTGTACAAAACTTGAGATTTAAGACAACAAATATTTACTGCAGTTGCTTCAAATCTTTCAGTACACAACTGACAAGTACATCTTTACTTTTATGCTTTACTAGCACCATTTGAAACTTCACGCTTAGTTACTCTGAAAAAACCCCTGGTTCGTGTAACTTTATAGCAGACCATGCAAGGTGTACAGTCTGTACAGGTGAAAACTGCTGGTGTCATCACGATTCTTTGCATTTCTTTGCATTCTGCAATTCTAATGAAATTTCACACTCTCTTTTTAATACCTTTGGGCCTCAATCTAGCATAGGTCTTGAGTTAAGTATGTGCTTAGCTTTAGTTGTGCATGTAGTACTTCAGAGGAACAACCTGAAGGGTGGAAGTTAAACACATGCTCAAAACGCTTTGCTGGATCAGTGCCATATCTGCTAATCATGCAATCCCAAGGCTACTAAGTGTCATCGAAACTTGGGGAATTTTCCTTCTATTTATGTCAACCTCCGCATGCTCATTTAGAAATTATTATTGAACAGGTACTGTAGGCACAAAAGGTGGGATAAAGTTTTCTCTGTAGTGTTCACTCCTTGTGTTTACACGAGTGTCGATTCTCCTGGGATTAAACGGATTTCTACATATGCACATAGACACAGGTTATGGGAAAAGTGGTAGCAGCATGTTAACACTGTACTATTTTATTTTTCAAATCGATTTTATCTTTATATGATTTTTATTTTATACGTAAAATCTCTGTAGTTTCGTATGCTTCCCTGCTGTTCTGAGATACAAGCATCACTGAAGGACATCTGCCTTTTGCCATCAGCATTCATCAGCAGTTTCCTGCAAACTTTCAATCATGCAGATACTTAAACAATGACTAAAACATTCCAAATAGCTGTTGATTCCTGAATCAATTTAAAGCAGTTAAATAACTATCCCTAACAATTTTCAATAGTGCTTGAGTGCTTTCTGTGCTACAACAGGATAAGTGTAGCTGTAAAAGGAAAAAACTTTATTGGAGAGGTAATTATAAACCAGACTCTTCATAAGA
This sequence comes from Platysteira castanea, assembly GCA_013397175.1. Taxonomy (NCBI): domain Eukaryota; kingdom Metazoa; phylum Chordata; class Aves; order Passeriformes; genus Platysteira; species Platysteira castanea. The sequence continues at coordinate 1,821,874 of VYXC01013172.1, forward strand.
AAATTTCACCTTTATATTTTTTTCAAGATATTCCTTTAAGATGTAAGTCACCTTCCCAAAAATGTGATCTGCTAGGGCTTGATCCGTCAGCAAGCAAAAGCTCTCCACTGGTCCCACCAGCAGAAGAATATACTAAAATGTCTTCCTTAAAGATTTCATATAAAGATAAATTTTGTTGAGATTTTGGGACTGGACAAGGTCGGATTTGTGTGCTAAATGAGAAGTTTCTTTCCTTCTCTCTCCATTTGTGGGACATACAAATGTGTAGAACACTCATATTTAAATGTGGATAGTCAGTCTAAAGGAGTTCAGCCAGAAAGGTGCTGAGTTCTTATGGTCCTTGCTTAAACTTGGCTGAATGAGAATTACAGATTCTCCCTGGATCAAGCCCAGGGTGTAAGGATTAGCAGCAACTTTTTCCAGAAGTAAGATGAAACTGATTCTTCTCTAGTCTAAATGTTTGAAAGATTTACAGTAATGACATATGCCAGGCCTAAAAATCTATTCAAGTACCAGTAAATTCAGGTCCTTTTGGTGTGCTTTAAAAGTATCATGATATCAGTTTCTTTTGGCAAGAAATACCTAATGGTAATCTTTTCCTGCATTCCATGTGAGTTATTAGTCAAAGTAATAGTTTATTTTTTTACCAGAAAAATAAACCATAACACACTCAAGACTGCAGTTCACTAAACCATAATTCTACTTTGTTTGACTTACAAAGTGCTCTATATTTTGAAAAATTGTTCTGTAATGGATGAAGGATTTGTGAAAAGTTCTACCCCACATTAATTTTCTAGCTCTATTGGAATTGCCACTGAATGAGACCACCAAGAATTATCTTCCAAGACTCTGCTACTGATGAGATAGCATTATGTATAAAAGAACTCATACTGAAAACAACTTCAACTGCCCTGGTTGATTTTTGGTTAAAATGTGAAAGTAAAACTGAGTTTAAAAGTCTTCTATAGAAATCGTAGATCCTCCAGAGAAGGGAAAGCTGAAAGAAAAGGATGTAACAGGTTAATAAAAAGAAAAGAAATGTTAATAAAATTATATTTATAAAAGAAGATGCAAAATGTATATACTGTGTAATATATAAAGTATATGGCATTCAAAACCTCCCATGTTCTTCCTTAATAATTATAGAATACACATGAAATTAATTCAGTTCTTATAGTAATTAAGCAATAAAAGCTCTAAGGAAAACACTGATATGTATGTATGACATGTAGGTATATAACACACACCATGAAGACTATATTCCATCACCATATATATTTCTGAGAAATTTAATAGAATGAGCTTTTTTAATTTCTCAAGAAAAGAATTTTCCATTTTTGTCCTCTTAGATATTACATCACTGTATTAATATTTTTTATTTTCAAAACCTAAAGAAATAATATATACCTATACATATATAGAGAACTGAGAACTTTGGGTCTACTTCTTTAAATGACTCTTAATAAATTCATCCTTAAGAAAATTCTTTGTCTCTTAAATAGAACAGATAAGATGTGGTTGGAAATGCAACAACAGTGGGTTTTTGGTTTTTTTCTTTGAAACACAATTTTCTTTCCTGGGGACGATGCTGTAAATTTTAAAAGCATCCATGGTAAAAGACAGAAACAGCACGATAGCCTTTAGCACATCAGTCATGCAACAGCAAGACACAAACTATAATGAAAATAACAGGATATACGCAGCTTATCCTCATCTATTTCGTAAGCAATATTTACCATGACCCTCCCCACAAAACCATTGTACTATTTAGTGAATGCTAGGAGGTTTTGTGGGTTTTGGTTTTTTGGTTTTTTTAACCTGGAATACTTCTCTACTTACTATAGTTCTTGTTTACACATGAAGTTACCTTCATAATAACTGTTCCTCAATAATTTTGCACATGTATAAACAGTTACAGAACATGAAATGACAATGTTCTTCATGCAAAAGTGCTTCCAGAATTCCAATGAATAAACGTTTTCCACAAAATTATTCAATCACTCCAAATATTTGCTATTATCGTGCTTTGAGAGCATTAAATGGTTTGTGTCCTGTTGGGAAACAAGAAAATTTTCCTTTCATTTTGGTAGAGAAATTCCATGTTCGTCTGTATTGGTTAGTGACCTATAGAAGGTTTTTGGCATTTTAGTTCTCAGAAAGTCTCTTACCGATCTAGAATTGAGTTTCTCATGTCCTTACTCTCTCTTAGACAGATATCTTCATATGACTTTCAGCAGAGTAGAAGATAAAAAAGAGATATGCTTCTAGAAGGGGACTTTGAAATAGCATCTATTTTAAAGTACTATGAAGGTAAAATGTTAGAATAAGTTTCAAAAGGAATATATTTGTGAGCAGGAAGAAGGTGCTCTGATCACAGATATGTGAAAATTCATTGTGTGGCTCTGCTATTTTTTTAACAAATGTCATTTCAACATACCTGGTGTGCAAAACAGAGTGAAACACTACCTCTTCTTTTTACCCCACCAAAGACAAACAAAACCTGAACCCACTTATGTTAGAATAATGTTTTTTAAATTGTGAATTGAAGCACTTGAGAGGTAGGAAATGCCAGAAGGCAAGTTATCCATGTAATGTTAAATATAGCCTCCAACAAAGCACGTTCATAATATAAGGCAGAGTTTCAGAAGCACCTAGATGTCTTCTGAAGCAGACTTTTAATGGCACTCTGAAGACTGTTGGATTTCTGCATTGATAAAAGTCTCATCAACAATCCTTACTCATACTGCATTTTTTCAATAAGTCTATACCCTTATGCAGAGCACAAAATTCACATCAGGTCATATGAAGCCAGTTCTGATCCACCCAAGATCTTCCTTTGTAGTATGTGAATCCTTCACAAAAGAATACACTTATTCTCCTGGTTATAATATTACTGCAAATGTAAAATAAAAATCACTTTTTCACTGGCTGAAAGTATCACACCCTGTGGAACACGCTTAGTGTACTGCAAGTTCAATTTCATCCAGAAAAGTTTCAAAATTTTAACATTTCCAGGTTTTATGTGATTGCTTTGTTTCTCCTCTCTTTGCTTTCTACTTTAAACTGTTTCTTTGAACAAAAAACAACATTAATTGAGGCCAGTAAAGTAGCAGTAGTATGTCCACAGTTTTGCGGGCTTGTTTTTTTTTTTTTTTGTAACAGTGAGGCTAGCCCAATGCCAGCAATTTTTACGATGATGTGAGTTAGTTCTGTTGCAAAAAGATTTCACACTCCTCTAACTATACTGGGCTTTTTCTTCTCTACACCTCTATTCTTGAAGAAGATTTGCTGCCTGCTGTTTAGCAGAGGATTAAAAATTCACTGCCACTGCTAGAACTGCAGTGAACACAAGTGTTTAGATTTGCCTAGACCAGAATTATGTGTTCTGGCATTGTTTTCAGAGGTAAGCACAGAAACCCCAGTCCTTGCCTGCTTTCCAGCAACACCAAGCGAATGTCAGATACATACTGTAATTACTCATTATTTTGAAAATATTATTGTTATTCACAATTATTCAGCACAGCTTGAGACACCTTCTGCTCTGTAAGTCTGAGTACCACTGTGGAATCAGACTGAAGGCTTCATTAATGCTTGGATAAACTGTTCAAAGCGATGGTGGATTCAGGTAGTTTGCTTCACAATATGAAACAAACCATCTGATATTTGTCTGTCCCTTGTTAAAATTCTGTTCAGTCACTTTTCTTTCAACCTCTCATCTCAGCTGCTTGAGTATACTTGGCAGGAACTGTGACAAACACTGACAAAATTTCAATAAAATATGACTGAATCATAAAAGAGATGAAAGAATGAGGTTGTACCTTGTGAAGCATATATTTGAATGTAAAAGGAACAAGCTCGCCTCTTGTATCACTCAAATTATTTTAAAATACATCCAGCCAGGAACACCTATGGTTCAAAAAAAAAAAAAAAAAGTTGAAAGAAGGCTGCATCTGAAAACTTTGCTTCAACTGCTTAATTATATTATCTTTTCTGAACAGCCTTTTTTTGAAAACTTTGTCGTTTGGAATTTCATGATCATTTTCTTTATTAATAAATGCAGATACTTTAGTGGCTGGGAGGGTTTGTTTCTGACTTACTTGAGAAAAGAGGGACTCAGCCATGCTGGATGATTATTGAAAACATAACTTCTATGTCCTGTTTTCTGAAGCCAAATAATTAGATGCAGACAAATATTTCCTTGGATGTATCAGTTTCAAAAAAAAATCATCTTTGCCTCAGTGTAGTGCTAATGGTGCTCTGCCAGGATTTTATATTTATATGTCATTTTCCCAACACTTTTAGCCAAATATGTGCAAAGGCTATCATGCTTCTGTGGTATTTGGGCAGCACTGCAAACTTTGACAGTTCCATGGAGGTTAAGCCAGTGTGAAAGTGGAGCGACAGAATGAATCAGGTCTTGGAATATATATATACAATAGACAAAACTCACATGAGCACTGGAGTTGAATGAACTTACCTTATTTAAGATCTCCACAGAGCTGTTAGGACCAGTCTGGACATTGCTGTGATGTATTCTTGTGCATAGGATATTTTTGCATTTCCTTTTTTCTTTTGTCTCCCACTGACGGTCTAGCACTCACAGAAAGGTCAAATGGAAAGTCACTTAGCTTCTGGAAAATAGTGTTTTCCAGATACTCAGCCATCATATTTTTATTTTTGCCTTTGACCTTATATTTTTTAAATTGTGCAGGCTTAAGACTACTTCTGAATTTAACCCCATCCCCAAATAAATTATATTCGATTTTTTAAAAAGAGCTTTTTTATACTGTCCTGATTCAAATCTAGGTAAAAAGGTAAGTTCTGTGAAAAAAATGTACAGGAGTTACAATTATGTATTGTCTCAAAATTAAGAATGACTAGACATTTTTACATTAAACAAAATACTCTAAAAAGCCTCTTCAGGTTAGGCTAAACAGTCCAGCTCTCAAGCTAAGATATGTATAATTGGCCGTTCAGTGTAACAGAGGTGTGACTAATACAGATCCAGGTGAATAGCTGGAGAAAATAACATTTGCAGTTCAAAAAAGGAAGGTGGTACATAGACTTGACATTCAGTTATTTCTTGACTTTATGTATCTTATGTCTCTTCTTTACCCCTTGATCTTATGCTTTTTTTCAATGGATAAAGGTTTGTTTTTCTATCTTATTATGTGTTGAAAATAACAGTAAATAATGCAAATGGTAAAGAAATAGACTTGGTACTACATATTTCCAAAATTTAACCATGAAAGCAAGAATTTTTTTTTTCTTTTTAATTTTGCCTACAGAGAATAAGCTTTCAGGTGAATTAAAAACATTTATTTAAAGGAGCATGCTGTACATTGCTGTACATTGCTGACTGGACCCTTGGATACTATAAACCCATGTTTAATGTATTTTATGCTCTCCAGCAGAAACTTATTATAAAAGGAGCACATGACTTGCAAGAGTCAATCAGTCATACGTGTCATACGAGTCACTGTCATACATGAGGAGTTTGAGATCTTTACCTGGGACATTTTAGAGGCTGCTGCATAAGATGTCACCTTACATTGTTAGCAGACATTTTGTTGCGAAGATGGTCGGCTTTGTTCAACACTTTCATCAGCATCTGTCAGCCTCCAAGTCCTCAGAGCCATTTTATTTTAAAGTATTACTTTATTATATCAAAATCCATTATTGCATTGTGTTATTTTAGATTATGCCAGGAGGTGACAGGAAGTCAACAGATGGAATAGTATAGTGCCAACTCAAAAGCCAAAATTAAAAAGGCTGATACAGACTGTAATTTTTGTAGAATTTATTTGAACTGAATCATTATGGACCACAACATGAGGACTCAAGAAAGCACACCTTTTCTCCCCTATTGCAATCTAATGTAAATCTGAACGGTAGCAAGTCATTATGTCTCACGTGGTGAACCGGAACAGAGAGGAGAATACTCTCATAAGCTTCAGGGAAATTACGAGTCAGCATAAACCTGTCTTCAACCAGTGGTATAGCCTCACTACAGACAGTTTGCTGTAAACATGAACAAGGAAGTGCTGATACGTTGCAATAAAAAGTTGTTAATAAGATAAAGTCAAATAATATATTTTGATGCCCTGTTATACCTAGCATCATCTAGCATATGGGGACATCACCAGGAAGCCTCAAACGACTCAGCTGTTATAAACAAAGAGTGGTCATCCTCTGTAAAAATAGAAAAGTCAGATACTGATCTGCAAAACACTTTAGGCACCATAATTAGACCTGAAGGCAGAAACAAACACATAATAGAAATAAACATGTAGGTACTTTTGTGTTCTCTACAGGTACATCCAAAGTAAACCAACCTAGCAACACTTTAAGAAGGCAAATGACTATTTCTCATCAGCTCATCTTCGCATACCACAACTGTTTTTTCACAGTAGTTACATAAAAGGACCTTCTGATCAGGTGAAATAGCCGTCTCTGAGTTTGTCGGTGCTTCAAAATATTTTCCACGTAGCAGGTTGCTTTGGTCCTCTTCCCTTCTTCATAGCTCTGGGGGGAAAAAAAAGCAAACGAAAATTTTATATATGTGAAAAACCAAATAAATAAAGTTTGGTAGTTTTCCTCAATGTGTCAGCAAAGTTGTTTACAGAGGGTAATTTGCACAGGAAGGCTCTTATAGCTCAATGTGTCTTCTTAATCATATTAATACGGAAACACAGAAGTTCATAAAGCAATTCATACTCCATTAGAAATGAAATCCACATGAGAAAGCTACATTCTGAGGCACCCACTCTTTCAACAAAGTCCTTATCTGACAGTCTCCTATTGAAACCAAAGGAAATGTGTTGGAATAAAGCATTTAGGATTTACTCAATAGCATGAGCTAATCTGAACACACTGTTACCACAAAGACTAATTACATAATATCACATAATCTATATTTTTTCATTTTAAATTCATATAAACATCCATATCTTTTGTATA
>VYXC01013172.1:1828990-1859704 GCA_013397175.1 Platysteira castanea
AAAAAATGTACAGGAGTTACAATTATGTATTGTCTCAAAATTAAGAATGACTAGACATTTTTACATTAAACAAAATACTCTAAAAAGCCTCTTCAGGTTAGGCTAAACAGTCCAGCTCTCAAGCTAAGATATGTATAATTGGCCGTTCAGTGTAACACAGGTGTGACTAATACAGATCCAGGTGAATAGCTGGAGCAAATAACATTTGCAGTTCAAAAAAGGAAGGAGGTACATAAACTTGACATTCAGTTATTTCTTGACTTTATGTATCTTATGTCTCTTCTTTACCCCTTGATCTTATGCTTTTTTTCAATGGATAAAGGTTTGTTTTTCTATCTTATTATGTGTTGAAAATAACAGTAAATAATGCAAATGGTAAAGAAATAGACTTGGTACTACATATTTCCAAAATTTAACCATGAAAGCAAGAATTTTTTTTTTCTTTTTAATTTTGCCTACAGAGAATAAGCTTTCAGGTGAATTAAAAACATTTATTTAAAGGAGCATGCTGTACATTGCTGTACATTGCTCATCAACCCCTTGGATACTATAAACCCATGTTTAATGTATTTTATGCTCTCCAGCAGAAACTTATTATAAAAGGAGCACATGACTTGCAAGAGTCAATCAGTCATACGTGTCATACGAGTCACTGTCATACATGAGGAGTTTGAGATCTTTACCTGGGACATTTTAGAGGCTGCTGCATAAGATGTCACCTTACATTGTTAGCAGACATTTTGTTGCGAAGATGGTCGGCTTTGTTCAACACTTTCATCAGCATCTGTCAGCCTCCAAGTCCTCAGAGCCATTTTATTTTAAAGTATTACTTTATTATATCAAAATCCATTATTGCATTGTGTTATTTTAGATTATGCCAGGAGGTGACAGGAAGTCAACAGATGGAATAGTATAGTGCCAACTCAAAAGCCAAAATTAAAAAGGCTGATACAGACTGTAATTTTTGTAGAATTTATTTGAACTGAATCATTATGGACCACAACATGAGGACTCAAGAAAGCACACCTTTTCTCCCCTATTGCAATCTAATGTAAATCTGAACGGTAGCAAGTCATTATGTCTCACGTGGTGAACCGGAACAGAGAGGAGAATACTCTCATAAGCTTCAGGGAAATTACGAGTCAGCATAAACCTGTCTTCAACCAGTGGTATAGCCTCACTACAGACAGTTTGCTGTAAACATGAACAAGGAAGTGCTGATACGTCGCAATAAAAAGTTGTTAATAAGATAAAGTCAAATAATATATTTTGATGCCCTGTTCATACCTAGCATCATCTAGCAGTGATGGGCACATCACCAGGAAGCCTCAAATAACTCAGCTGTTGTAAACGAAGAGTGGCCATCCTCTGTAAAAATAGAAAAGTCAGATACTGATCTGCAAAACACTTTAGGCACCATAATTAGACCTGAAGGCAGAAACAAACACATAATAGAAATAAACATGTAGGTACTTTTGTGTTCTCTACAGGTACATCCAAAGTAAACCAACCTAGCAACACTTTAAGAAGGCAAATGACTATTTCTCATCAGCTCATCTTCGCATACCACAACTGTTTTTTCACAGTAGTTACATAAAAGGACCTTCTGATCAGGTGAAATAGCCGTCTCTGAGTTTGCTGGTGCTTCAAAATTTTCCACGTAGCAGGTTGCTTTGGTCCTCTTCCCTTCTTCATAGCTCTGGGGGAAAAAAAAAGCAAACGAAAATGTTATATATGTGAAAAACCAAATAAATAAAGTTTGGTAGTTTTCCTCAATGTGTCAGCAAAGTTGTTTACAGAGGGTAATTTGCACAGGAAGGCTCTTATAGCTCAATGTGTCTTCTTAATCATATTAATACGGAAACACAGAAGTTCATAAAGCAATTCATACTCCATTAGAAATGAAATCCACATGAGAAAGCTACATTCTGAGGCACCCACTCTTTCAACAAAGTCCTTATCTGACAGTTTCCTATTGAAACCAAAGGAAATGTGTTGGAATAAAGCATTTAGGATTTACTCAATAGCATGAGCTAATCTGAACACACTGTTACCACAAAGACTAATTACATAATATCACATAATCTATATTTTTTCATTTTAAATTCATATAAACATCCATATCTTTTGTATAGTATCTATGGAGAAAGATGTTTCTAAAACTGTGCATCTACAAATTGTGACTGGAACTAAATGCCAAATGTCAGTAAGACAAAATACACCCTTATCTTTTTTTATCTTAGAATATTTTTTGCCGTATTATTTGTTTGAGATAGTCAGACATTTCTCATCAAATATCTGGGGCCTTCATTAGGATGAGGGAGCGTAAAGCCCAGGGAAGTTGTGTCACCATCACTGGAGATATGTAAAAGACATCTAGATGTGGTGGTCGGGGAAATTCATGGTTTAGACTTGGAAGTGCTGGGCTAATGACTGGACTTGATGATCTTAAAGGTCTTTCCAGCCTAAATGATTCTGTGCTTCTATAACCAAAAATAAATTCCAAAAAGGCAATATTTTAAATGCATTTTTTGTTCTGGGTCCTTTTGCTTGGCTGGATTCCAGCCCTGGGAACTGTGTCCCTTGAACATTGATGGTGACTTGTCTCCACACTTAGCCAGATGGAAAAAGGGACAATCCCGTCACATCCTGGATTTTTAGGTGAGGGTGTCCCAGGAGCATGTGGTAGCATGCCTCCTCTGATACCTTCTGTCCCAAAGCACACATATGACATCTAGAGATCTTTCTTACATGCAAGCAGCATCCAGAGCCTACAGTGGATCAGTGCGGGTCTTCTGCGTGGCTGAACCTTGTAAGCCTTTTCTTAACCCTCCAAAAGAACCCAGAATGCTCAAGATTCAACAGATACTTTATGGCCTGTTCATTTTTAAAATGATAATAAATTATTGTCTGTATAAAATATGTATAATTTTTGCGTATGTGTTGTTGCGGTGTGTGGTTTCTCGCGATGGTGTGGCAAGCCGCAGACCTTCCCAGAGAGCGCAGCGGGGCTCTCTTGGGGAGAGCAGCTGTTCCTGCTTCCAGTAGCCCTTCCAAGCTGCCCTGCATGGCTCCAGCTGGCTGTCTGCTCCACAACACGGCAGCAATCAAGGAGGTGAGAAGGCTCCCCGTGTGGGGACCTCAGAGGATCTTTATTCACATGGCTCCTGGAGGCAGGGAGAACCACGCTGCAACACACCAGCCCCCCAAGGCAGAGAAGGAGCACATGTATGGGTCTTGGATTTTATATGGGGATGAGGGGGGTGGAGAGAGCACATGGACTAATAGTTTCAGAGCTCAGGGGTGGTACATGGGTGGAGTTGGGGAACTGGGACCAACAGGGAGAACCCGGGGGAGTGGCCAGGGCTAGGGGCGGGGAAGGGAGAGCAATGTGGGAAGTGCAGGTATTTAGTAAGAAAAGGAGTGGGAAAATACAACACCACAATGTATTATAGAAAAACTTCCCTTAGAAGCTGTAATGGGCAAAAAATATTTCCTAATGTTTGTTTGTTTTGGAATGGTATTCTCCAATTTAGGGTTCCCACTGAAAAGCTCCAAACTGTGCACTGTTTGCTCACTCCCGCACTCCCTTCCCCTCCTCCTGANGGCTCCAGCTGGCTGTCTGCTCCACAACACGGCAGCAATCAAGGAGGTGAGAAGGCTCCCCGTGTGGGGACCTCAGAGGATCTTTATTCACATGGCTCCTGGAGGCAGGGAGAACCACGCTGCAACACACCAGCCCCCCAAGGCAGAGAAGGAGCACATGTATGGGTCTTGGATTTTATATGGGGATGAGGGGGGTGGAGAGAGCACATGGACTAATAGTTTCAGAGCTCAGGGGTGGTACATGGGTGGAGTTGGGGAACTGGGACCAACAGGGAGAACCCGGGGGAGTGGCCAGGGCTAGGGGCGGGGAACGGGGAGCGATGTGGGAAGTGCAGGTATTTAGTAAGAAAAGGAGTGGGAAAATACAACACCACAATGTATTATAGAAAAACTTCCCTTAGAAGCTGTAATGGGCAAAAAATATTTCCTAATGTTTGTTTGTTTTGGAATGGTATTCTCCAATTTAGGGTTCCCACTGAAAAGCTCCAAACTGTGCACTGTTTGCTCACTCCCGCACTCCCTTCCCCTCCTCCTGAAGCAGGCTGAAGATGGGAATTGGAGGCACAAAATCTAAAAATTACAGGTTGAAATAGGAACAATTTAATGGCAACAACAATGAAAGAAGAAAGAATACAGCAACAATGTAAATGAAAAAGTGTACAAGAAATGCGAACAAATGACACGTGACAGAACCAGCAACACACAAATCACCTCCACCATACCTCCGACGAGAAGAGAATACCTTCCCTCTGCCCAAGTGGTACAGAATAAATGCTCCTACTGGCTATTGCAAAAGTTAACCCTGTCTTGGCCAGAACCACGACACCTAGTTATACACACACCCCTGTGAACCCTGCAGACTTTCCAGCACAAATTCAATTTTTCAGTGATCGCACATGGTATCATTTCTTTGAAAGAAAAAACAGAAAAAAAATTTAAAAGAAATCACAGTATTAGTTGTGTTTCATGCATATGATGTACATTTTTGAAAAGGGATTGTCACAAACTTTGACGGAGAAAGTTTGCTTGACTGTTCCATATATGTAAATGCAATATATAACCAAAGCATTTGTCCAGTTTTATCTGTAAGAAAGAACAAGAAGAGAATTAGCAAAGCAGAGATTGCTTTTGCTCACCATCTTGGACAGCGCAGATTTTATTGGCAATTAGAGAAGTAGGCCCTTGGAATGTGGCTTCTCCCCTGTTCTGGCTTATCTTCACATAGCAACAAAGCATGAACAAAGCTATTCAATCAAAGGAATGTACATTAAAAAATACAAGAACTGGTTTGCCTCATCCCAGTGATTTGGGATTGTTGTCTTGTACCTTTTAATAGCCCAGCTTGATTATTCAGTCCTCATTGGGTCCCTTGCCAGTCATCAGGCTTTTCCAGCTGCAGATTGTGGTCATTTACAGTTTTATAGACACTGAAGAGGTCTGTCTGAAGGATAAGAAAACACAAATTAGCCTTTGCAGATTGGCCTCAGTCAATGCTGTCTTTGTGCTACAATATCCTCATTCAAACAGTTGGATATATCACTTTGGGCATGTTGTGTCAAAGAATTATACAGAAAATGACTAGAAGGATCGTTTCCCTTTGTGTGGTATTGTGGTTTTAGCTTTTGAGGACTTCTGAACTTCTTTGAAAAGCGACACTGTATGTATATGTTGCAAAAGGGAGTGGTAGCTATGTTGAGAATTTTAGGTCAGACATTTTGCAAAGAAACGAGAAAATGCAAGTAGTCTCTTCATTAGCTGCCAAAGCAGAAAGGGAAAGGCTCCTTTTTGCAATTTTTCTTCTTCTAAATGAAACTCTGATTGGGCAGGTGATAAGTTTTCCATTTTCAGTAATTTCCTAAACTGTATGCTTTGCAGAGAAATCGGAAAATCTTTTCCTTGATTCCCCCTCATTTATTAATTTTATATATACCTTAATGAGGGTGTTTTAACCTAATGGTAGAAAAAATATTAGTATGTTCATGCCTCCAGTGTTTAAATACATTCAGTGACAATAAATTTTGGTGTCTTTTTAATTTAAGATTTTGCAGTTTGAGTCCCATCCTTTGTTTGTTAGTCACACATATCATTTGAAGAAGTCAAAGGAAAATTTCTTGATCTCTGAAAAATCACAGAAATGTGAACCCCATTTGTGCATGGTGTGTACAGCAAGAACATTTCACTGAATACAGCACATTTTTAATTCAATATGCATAGCTTGAGAATTTCAAACTTTTTCTCAGAAAATTTGCCCAAACATGTGGCATTCATTAACTAAATAATTCATTACAACCTATTCACTCAGCTTTATTATTAATAAAATTTCTTTGAAATAGCTGAAAATCCCATGGATTTTAAATTAGTTAGAATCTGAAATTTTTAGAAGTGACTGCATTTCTGTTCCTACTTGACAGTGTTGATACTGTCTTTTTCTGGTAGAATCAAAGAAATTATTCTTCGCTCTTAAAATAGTGACACTCATAGCAAACCCCCAAAATTCTTGCTCTTCTGTAGTATTAGCCCGAATGTTCAACATATTTTGCAGACTGGATCTGACAATCAGTTCTGTTTTCTTTGAACCATCTCCCTTTTCCTGTCTCGTAATAAAAGGGGAACATTTGGCAGGGGAGAAAGCTTATTTGACATGGGCTGGTTCATTTTATCCATAATGTATTAAGTCAGTCAAGATAGTTTCTAGAAAGCACTATTTGCAAACATATACTTACATCTACTTAATTAGCTTTAAATTATGTTCATTTTATGGAGTGCAATCAAGATGTTATTTCTGTTACCAGCATATTTTTCTGCTTTAAAAAAACTTTACGGGGAAGCATGAAGTTAAATGCTGCCGTTAGGGATGTTTTGCTCGATTGGGATGTAATAACAGATATGGCCCAGACTGTCCTTGTTTTGTCCAGCTCCTGACTCTGCATATGAAAACCATACCTCTCCCTGGAAGAGGGCTTGGCAAAAACATTTTTGTCATAAGTGGGTTTCTGTACTGAGGAAAGTCAGGAAGCTGAATTTTTCACTCTTTTCACAAAAGATTACTACTACTCTGATATATATATAAGTATATAATATATATACTATATATAAGTATATATATTATATATTATTAATATATAAGTATAAATCCTAAATTAATTACAATTAAAATCTTTCCCCCTTTGCTTCTAATGAATTTCCTTTATTAGGTTTGAATGTCCAGTAGTCTCAGTACCAAAACCCTTTAGGACTTTGTCTGTGTGGAAAAAAAACATTTCTTCTTTAGAGAGCTTTTATTTTCTTATGTGAGTTTTTCCCTTTACATGAAGAGAAATGCCATAATTTGGCAAACTTCTGTCCATTTATTGAGTGGCTTCCTGGCATTGTAAATTAGAATCCACCATCAAATAAGGAGGGTGGGAACATTAGGAAACAGAAAATATGAAAGCAGAGGATAAAGAGGCAATTCTAAAGAGATCTTTAACACTCCTATAAGTTGCATCAAGTTTAATAATAATAGGTGTGGTCATTCAAGAAAATGAGTAAGACAGGCTGCTATGTGAAACTTGTTCTTTCAGTGACTTCACATTCTCAACTATTAATTTTGTGATCAGATGTGGGATTTTGATATGTGCAGATAAAAACACATCTCTATAGTTATTTTTTTAAACTATATTTAAATAAAAATATATATCTTTTATGACTGCTAGAATGTTCCCTCAATTGATTTTAAAGCAAAGTCATAATTTCAACAAAAGTTGGGCTGCATGAAATGTGAGTAACTGTACCTTATAAGGCAAATTTCTATACATTTAATAAAAAAGGAAGGAAGGAAGAAAAGAAGGAAAAGAAAAAAGAGAGAAAGAGAAGCAGCAGAGACAGGCTAATCATCTGAAAGGAAAATTACAGAAATGCTAGAGGGATTTTAGTGCTTCTAGTGACTGATGTTAGTATTTAATGGTGGATTGAGTTAGACTTTGATTGATATGTAAATGTAGGCTTTCAAGGCTTTGTGTATCCATTAATATAAAATTGCAATATGTCTATAATATCACAAATGTATATGCAAATAAAGGTGATATTTGTGGACATGAAAAAATTCTAACTTTTTATTCTGAAGGATGTAATTTAACATTTAGACCCTATTTTTTCCTCCTCTTCCATTGTTAAGCATTTTGTATCATAAATGAGATATACTGACAAGGATAAGACAAAGCAACAACAATTAATCTGCAAAGGGAATAGTCATCTTTTTTTTTCTCTCAAACACGTTATACAAATACGTAATATTCTTCTGTTAGAAATTCTGATGCAGTAAGAAACACAATAAGTATTGAACAGTAACAACAAACATGTTTTACACCAGATATTCCTACAAAATCCTGTTCTCATTTCACATTTTTCTGTTCAGGTTGACAAACTATAATACAGCACTCAGCTCCACTTTCCCTCAGGTGGGTATACAATTTCTACTAAAATAATTTAACCAATACATTTGGCTGATACTGAAAAAATGTTGGCCAAGACATTAATACAACTATTTTAAATTTAAATGCCCTTTTTTGAGTAGATTTAGTAATGTGAGCTATACATTCAAGTACCCTGAATAATAATTTGAGGTCTTCACTACAGACTTTTTTTACAGCCAGGTTTTCTCCTACAAGTTTCCTAGGCACTGAGAACACCAAGAGGCATCTCTGTTGATATATTCTGTATTAAAACAAGCAATTTCAGTTAAGTTTAATCTATTATTTCTTTCTGTATTGCACTTCTGTAGTATTTTTATACATTATCTTAAAAATGTATAAAAAATAGGACAATGGAGAATATAGACCTCTGTATGAAAACTCTCAAGTACTTCTATTTAAAAGCCTCGAAAACAAGCCATTTCTTTATCTACCCATGGGTTTTGTGCTGCTACTGTAAACTATTGTTGTAATTAAGTTATTTCCTACAGGTTTTAGAGAAAGATTAAAGTGAGACCAGGTTAGAAATGAGAAATTTTGTCTTATTAATGAGTTTTAGGCAAGCTATATGGAAAACAGTATTATTATAATCTGTTGTTATTTGCATAACATATGTTGTAGCTTGCTAAGCGACTTACATGGAGCTCAGCCTGAATATAATTAAGGCGGTAGTTTGCAGTAAATAAAAGTTCCAAATCAACAATTTGTGTTTCTGCTTTAAAAAATAAAATCGTTAACATTCTTAACACTGGAAAGTTCAGAGACAAACTGATAAGCACTGAACTGCTGAAGGAGAGGGGAATGGTGGTGTTGTCACTATTCCTTAAGTACAGCAGAAATATAACATATCAGCAACAGCAGACTGATACAGCTGTTCAAGTCATTATGGGCAAATTATACCTTGGGAACCAAAAATTCACTTAAAATTCCAGACAGTCTATCATGGATTTTTAGGACTGCCTAGCCCTATCATATACAAAATCTCTGGACTCTTAGGATGAAAAACCTCTGGATTACCTGTACAGAAACATTTAGATGGGCCTATAACCCTCACCTAAAACGTTTTTGCAATCTAGAAATAGAAAATTGACACACTTTGTAAGGTGTGATTTTGTGCTAATTCTACTGAATAGGACACACGTAGTCTTGGATAGATCTTAGGTCCCATTTAGATGTGAACCTACACTGAACTCCCTTGATGAGACCACCTCCTTCACCAAAGGATACCTTCTCCTTGAAGGCCAGAAAAGACATTGATGGAAATATAAGAAGCATGAGTTCCACCAGAGAGGATGCAAGGTGATGCTGGACTCAGCCCCAGAGACATCAGAACACTCTCCTGAAAAGTGAGAGCACATAGGTTTTGGCTTCCTGCTCCCAGAGATTTTAAAATTCTGTTCGGTGATATGCTAAGAAAAAATCCACATACATTCAAAGAAGCAGTGTCTGGGACAACCAAGCACCATAATCACAGCAGAACTGATATGAGAAAGAGCACATGCAGAATAGACATGTATATGGAATGCAGCCCAAGTTTACCATCAGTAACATTCAAAAAGAGTGGCTGACTTTTGATTTTCAAGACTTTAAGTGGAGTAGCTCTTGGAGTGTTACGTGACCTCACAAAATGCAGATAGGGAATGAAATGTATTTGCTTACCACTGTATTCTCCTGGAAGTCACCACTCTGCTTTCAAAAGGACAAACAGAACATGGAGAGCTTGTTCCCCAGGTTTGTAGAGGCTTATATGCACCTCAAAGGGTTTGGTCACCACAACCTGTGATACTTGATAATTGTTTTCTTATGTGCTCACACATTAAAAATCTAGTCTGGATGGAAAATTTCTATTCATTTTTATTTTTCCCACTTCATTTGGTGAGTGCACGGACAGGTGTACTTAGAAACATATTTTTCAGGCAAAGGAAAAAAGATCCTGGCAGTGATCAACTTCCTGATTAATCTTGAATGAGGCGAGTGATTGGCAAGAAGAAAAACAGACTTCAGTTGCCTCAGCCACTTCACCTACTCCTGTTAAGCTCCTCTTCAGGGCAGAATGAGCCCTGAGATCACTGGACATTTCTGTCTTCTCATCCACATAAAAATGCCACTGGACATTTCTGTCTTCAAAAGACATTTCTAAACTGGGGCGTTATGACGTGTTATTTGTCAGAAATACAGGAAAGTAATCAAAAAATTGAGTGTCTGCTTGTATATAATTTACATATGTTCGTTTTCCAATTTATGCGTAGGTGGCCCATCCGCCTTGGTCAAACTTGGCGGAATTTTATCCCTAATTGTTGATATCTTACCTATCATAATATAATTCCTTTGTGATCTCTACCTACTATCCTTCCATCAATTTAGCTGGATTGTGATGGTCTTACATTTACAGCATCCATTTCTAGTCCTATGAAATGTTATTATTAACTAAGATGATATAACAGTGTGTGCTTTGCTAGAGAACATACGTACAAAACCCACAGGAGAGTGTTGTGAGGGCCGGGGGCCAGGCTGCCTTCTCAGCCTTGTTATTACTCTGGAAAACTGTCCTTACGTGGTTGAGTTGATGGCAATAGGTCATCAGTTGTTGATGTCCCTTAGACATTCTAGTTTGGCAGCTTTTGGTGTTAAAACAGTCTGGAATCACTTCACTGTGTCTGTTACCATTCCTAATGCCAGCCATAGACTGAAAATTTCCGTGGTCTGAGAATATTTGGGATCCATTTTACTAAGGTCCCTCAAAGTAATCCAATCTGGCCCTGAGGCAGAGCTCTTACTCATCTCTTTGGTGTTTTTGGAAATTTCCTTAGCTGTGACTATGGTTCAGAAGGCACTGTCAGCTTGGCCAGTCAGCTGTAATCCACCACGGCCTTCAACAATTCCATGTGATTCCCATCTTGATTTGAACACGGAATGTACTTAATCAGGTGATATTTCACATTTCATGGATTCTATATAATCCAGAATGATTCCTCCTAATTTCCCCCATCCAAACAGAATAGCCACTGGTGTGGTAGCTACTGCCCCATTTTGACGGCCCTCTTCTTCATCCACTCTGTCCATATATTACACCAAGAGTGACTTTGCATTATACAAGGATACGGAAAAAAAAAATTATTGTCATAAACTATGTCTCATTATTTACTTCCATTTATCTTGTATCAACAGCTAAAGGATAATATCATACAATTAACCTTAATAAAATTATTTGTTCCTGATTTATTATATTTTTCTTAGTATACATATTCAGAGATAATATCCAATTGTTTCCTGTACTCTTTAAAAATGCCTTCTGATGTCATACTTCCCATATAACGTTTTATTTTAAATTTAACTTCAAACTGGAAATTAAGGTTGATATTAAGAGGTGGTTTGAGAAATCAGAAATAATTTTAAAACCCCCCTGTATACAAATTGTAACAATGATTCTATGAAATGCCCAGATGAAGCTAAGGCTGTGGAAGTATTTTCTCTATAAGCATTATAGAATTCCTCAGGAATTATAAATTATCCTGGATAATAAATTATCCAGGAAATTATGACAAAAATCCAGCCATTAAATGATCTTACATCTCCAATGTTACTTAAGAGTTCCTGAACAATTGTTTAAGTTATTGATACATGAGGTATTCAGGAAAAATGAGGGGTTTTTCTTACACTAACTATATAAATATTCGATATATAATATAATTGAAACAGGAATTAGTTGTTTAAGCAGTATGCATGCAAGTCCTAATTAAGTAAGTATCATTGTTTAAATGGGTTTCATGACTTTAGTATGAGTAAAGTTTAAGTGTGTATTTATAGGCATTCAAATGACGAAAGCTTTGTCTCCAGTACAGGAAGATTATGACACTAAAAGTTTTTAATAAATGTTAAAAAATTATATTAAGTTAAACATGGTTCAAATTAAGCAAAAACTTTGATGTTAACCTCAACAATAATTAATCACATGGCTAAGGATTGTGTGTGTCCCTAAAACTGTTACTATGTTACCTGCAAAAATTTATCGAAACATTAACCATCTACAGGATTTTTTCAAATGGATCTTTACATAATGCATGCCAAACAGATCATGTAGTGCATGAAAATTACCATAGATATTTGAAAAATTCCAGTCAGAATTCAGGATTTGAGATATTCATATTCTAATCTTTTCAAGAGTGAATTCATATATGGTCCTAAAATTTACTTCTAGATTATCCACATATATTTACTAGTTAAAGGTTTTCTGCAAACTGTAATCTGGCAAATATTCAGTAATAGACCATTTGGAAAAGAAAACTGCTTTCAGTAGAGGAATGTAATAACACGTATAATATGAGGCTCAGATTTTAAAGCTATAGGTTTATTTTTATGCAGTCTAGAGCCACTGTGATTCTAACACATTTAAATTAAATGCTGAAGACTTAGAAATGTAAACTAAACTAAACAAAAGGAAAGGGATACAGACACACAAATTAAAAGCAAAAAGAGAATTCCATATGTTTATCAGATAAGATCTCTGAATTCAGACATGACCCCAGATCCCTGTCTGTGTTTTCATGGGTCATCTAGGATTAGTAGGTGTAAATATCATCTGCAGATTTTACTGCCTGGACTTCTTGAACTTCCACACTTCCACAGCCAAAAATCAGATGCAAAACTTTTAGGAACCATCCAAAATGATCAGCGGAATTTTTAAGTTTAAAAAAATTAAATAATTAATACGGCAAATATATTTCAATTCCATACAGGTCTTTGTTGCGGTAGCTAAGTCCACATTACACCCCCTGTGTTGCTACAGAGTGGTCTCTCCCCACACCACTGTGCCAGAAAGTTCTCCCTTTACCGAGACCCCACTGGTCCCTGGTCCTCTCCCCACTCCCCTCCCCTCTCCCACTGGCCCCTGTTATGGCACTCAGCCTTGCCTCTACCCCCCAGCCCTCAGACCATTGGCTTCTGATGCTCTGCCCGCCCCTGGGACGCTCCGGGATAAAAACCACGTGCGGGGTTTTGTTCTGTGTTCTTTGCCTCTGTTCCCTTCGAGTGCGTTGGTTCCACTAAACGCCTCGGAATTGCACACAGAGAACCCCTCTCGCCTTTTTGTCTCTGGTTCACGCACGGACTGTGCGTGAGAGTGGCTGCTTGTGACAGCCTGTGAGGGTGAGATCGTGTGCACGCGTGGGTGCAGGCAGAGCGCCACCAAAGCGTTCCCACGAGGAACCCTGTGGGAAAAACACGGCACCAATCCACCGACGCCACCACAGCTGTAGGTCTTGGATAGGAGACTTATTCTCTTTTGCTATATTTTTGCAAGGAAATGAAAGAAAATCAGTAGCAATTAATTACATTAGGAGGAATATTGCTCTCAATTGCATCAATGCAAAATAAGTGGGACTGTGCTGGTATCCGAAATGTTAGTCAAGCCTTCGTGGGCTTCAGTGTGAGCACACCTGGACTAATTTTCTTTAGTATACTGTCATTAAAGGCAAACACACAGTGTCTTGAGTGTGGACACTGACACACATTTATTGTAAGTTGATTTACCTCCCATTTGAAAGTACTGATTGGCAGAAGTGCATGTGTATTAACAGTAGAGCTGAGATAATATATTTCAAGATGTTGATACTTTTAGGAAAAAAAAAAACAACCCTGCAAGTTTTCTTTCAAATTACTTTGACTTCCTTTTGTACATTTAATTGATTTTTACAGAAACTATTTTTTTTAATTTTAGAAGAGTGATATTCAAGGTGGCATGTGCACCCTTCTGAATGCCCAACTAGGAATTTGAACAGGTGTTTATGCACGAAGTTCTCAAACAGTCCTCTCTAAACTCTTTACATCTATTCACACGTGTAAGGGATGAACTAACTGACATCAATAGTTTTCACACAACATTTCAGAAAAATGACTTCATGAGTAATCCACTGAATCACTGAAAATAAAACCATTAAAAATAAAAACTTAAATTATTAATGAAGTATTGATCTAATCAGATACTTTATAGTCAAAGAAATTGTCCAATCCTTTTCCGGGAATGCTGATCACATCCAAATTCCTCTCCATAGTCTTCTACAATTTCAAGTAGAAAAGAATGAAATGAATGCAATTGACTGGAAAAATACATTGAATGAGGGAAAACTTTAAGCTGCTGAGTAAAGACATTGGAAACTAAAGTGGCCTGGAAGCTAACTTGGCAGACAAAATTACCTGACTTTAAGACTCTAAGTTACTCAAATAGGTCATCCAAGCAAGGCTTAAAATCTGAGGTTGCTCTTTTTTCTTAGTTATTCCCACATCCTTGAAAGTGGCTGATCAGGTCTGTGGAATGTGAGGCACCTCATATGAATATGTGTCACCAAATGTCACAGCTAACTCTCTGGAGGTTCATGAAGCTTCTGTGCTCAGGGGACTAACATTTGGCATACAGGAATAGTATAACTTTGCTTGCACTTGGTCATTCACACCCTAATGGAAGAAATTACTTTTGAACTCTGGAAGATACCAAGTATTAGGGAATCATTATCAAGGAGCTTTAGTAGACAATTGTGAAAAAACTTTGCTGACAGAGAAATCCAATGAAAACCATGGAATGGAAAATTTTCAACAAGCTGCTCCGGTATTCAAGACTAAGTTCTTTGACCCAGGAAAATTTCTACAGCATGCAAAAGAGACAGATACTACATTAGAAGAACCAATAACTTAATTCACTCCAAGCACTGCTGTAATGTCTTCAATGAAACAGTACAAGAGCACATCCATGCCGGTCAGAGTATTTGATCTTGGCAAGCAAACTCTCTGGTTAGTCTCCTCACAAGTATCAGACTATCTTCATCAGCATGAAATCCACTGAGTGACAAAGAATATCAAAGGGTATTATTTGTTAAAGCTAATAGCCTTGGCGTAGATGTCATTGCCTGTGAGTTCAAGCTCTAAGCACACGAGACAAGATATTCCAAGTGTCTGACTAGCATGAGCTCATATTAACATGAACTATTCACCCAAACTTTTTGTTATTGCTACTGATGGCAAAGAGATTAAGTTAGCACATGAACACTAGAGTTGCACCTTTATTTTGCTGGGTAGTCCTCCAAAGTCTACATGTGATGTAGGGCATTTGTAAATATACATTCTTAACAAGATAGGAATCCTGCTAATGTTGGGTAAAATTATATAACTGCTTACATAATGTTTCTGTTGACATATTTTCTCAGCTTGAATTCTCTTTCCTTCTGTTAGTAAATTTTGAGCAAGGGGATATTGAAGGAGTTGAGTGTGACTCCTTTTTCACAGATGATGGTCACAACATAAAATTGAAGACTCTCCTGCTTCATTCCAGATTTTTTTTGAGTACTTCCACTGAAAAAGAAGCATCAGAAAAATATGCAGTTTTGTTGAAGCCAAGGTGATTTTTGCAAACATGCAGGATTTACATAAAGCTTTCAAAATATGAGCCCTTGGGCTGAAAGAGAGAAGCATTAAAATACCAATTTGCCATTACAAAATTGTTTTTCAGCATATACAGAAGTTTAAATAAAAGCTCATACTCTGATATACACAGAGAAGTATTATGAGTGGACCACTAATGCTTGCTTCATTCACAGTGTTATGAACATGCCAGTCCATTTCAAGTGTCCTGTAAGAATCAAAAAAGATGAATTGACATTGTTACAAGACCACACTCTATGTCAGGATGCTTGCAGTTCCTCTTCATATCACATTTGGATGCGAATCCTTCTCCCTCACCAGTAAAATCCCACAGCTGCTTCACTGCAGCTCCTGTAAAGCGGTAGGGTAGACAAGTTCTCTCAGTAGCTCAGCAGGGAAGGAACTATTTTTGCACAACCAATTTGGAAGAAAAAATATTCAACACTGAGATGTCCACCACACAGCCTAACAAGAGGGAAAGTATTACATTTCCTTGAGAACAGAGAATTTGATCAGCTGCCTTCTCAGAAGGAACAAGAATGGTTTTAATTGTGCAATGTGGTGGATGCTTCTCCCTGCTGGGATGTGAGCTACCAAATCCCCATAACACCAAAAATACAAATAGCTCCATGTATCTGTCTATATTACTGAATATGTCTGTTTCCATGTGTAAGAGCACACCAGTTCCCCACCAGGGGCTTAAAACATATTAAGAATATAATTACAGCCAACCCTACCAGAGAAGTTGTTTTTTTATTTTTGCTTTGCAAAAATAATCTCCACATCTGGATTTAAAAGTTCACTATCGCTGATAGCATCACAAATTAAAAGTAAGTTATAAAAATTTAGTGGTTAAGTTACATTTTCTTGGATAGTTTCCGAACCACAGAAAGGCTCCCTGTAAAGAGACAAGTATCCAGACTTGAGACCTCTTGTGTGACAGCCCTCCATCACAAGGCAACAGAGCCAGGATCCCTTTTTCTCTGTGTCCTAAATGGATATTGCATTCTCATCTGTACAGTGACATTACTTTAATTACTTTCATATTAGAAAGTGCAGATGATTTTACTGTGACTCTATTACTGCATCTTAAACAAGATTTGGAAAAGGCAAGGGTTTCAAGAGCAAAAGTCCTCAGTCCAGTAACCCAGAACAACAGAGAGAATTCTAGCTGTTCATTGGAAGTATGCAAAAAAAAAAAAAAAAAAAAAAAAAAAAACATAAGTAAAAACAACAAATAAAANAAATATAGACTTTTAAACAGAACTTTTAAAATATTTCTGCTTTTCCTTTTAGCTGTGCTGTTCCTTATATGGAGAAAAGAAACTTTTTAATGGTATTAGTGTCAAATTTAAGAGCTAATTCTCCTGGAGTTGTCGGAGAATCAAAAATAATATCTAGGACATTGTAGGCACTATTGAAGTATTTTAGGCTGGAACTCTCTGGTTGTTTTGATTGTTTTTGCAAGCATTGGTTGGAAGCCAGTGATTTTCAGTCCCTCTTTCAGCAGGAGGTGAAGATCTTGTGGAAGAAACTGAGAACCCCTTAATGAGATCCACAAAAGTGTGTTTCTTGCTGAAACTATTTAAGTGAGTCATTATCTACCCTGATGCATAATGTAATATGTGTGTTGCTGAAGTGCAGGACTAGGAGATGGAGTTAAAAGGATTAAGGTGAACATACATCATACTTTTCAGGACTTACGGAATAATTTGTGACTCTTTAAAAAGTTTTACAAGGTTAAACAAAAGCTGTACGCTATATTATTGCCTCAAACAATTACACCGCTCCTTTAGAAATGTTTATACTGCATGCCACTTTATGGTGTCATTGTCAAAAGAGGTGGAAGAAAGCAATCAATAGCTGTTAGAAACTACACAGCATAAAAGCCTGAGGAAAATAAAGTTCACAGGTGCATTGACTGCAACACTGTTGCTGTAACAATGTGGGGTTTAGTCAGTGCTGAAGACTTTTAAAACAGCATTTTAGGAAACAAAATTCACATTTTCTACTGACTGTGACATTTTAAAAAGGCTTTCCTCATACACTACCCCTGGACACTTCTAAGACCTTTTATGAATTTTGTTTACTACAGCTTCACGTAGGCTTCCTTCAAGTCTTTTTCAATGACATAAAATTCTTGCCTAATCACAGAGGAATGCCTAGGATATTTTGTCTTTGTTATTTTTACCTGTTCACAACCGAGTATCCTATGACCTATTAGATGACTAGTTTTGCTGAGATTAGATGAGATATTACCTTCAGCAGTCTGTGGTGGGGAAGTGTGTCTTTCCAGCTCCTCCTCCTATGGAAGCCAATCAGTCTTACCATAGCAGGAGGTAAGAATCCTTTTATATGAATAGTGGACATTACTTCCCTCATGTCTGTCTCTGGCATGTCATCATGAAAGACTCCATGTGTATGTCAGTTCCATTGCAGGATTAAAAATTAACCTGGGTACAAGAAAATTCTTCTCCTAAAGCCACCATGGATCACAGGTTTGGTTGTGCCCTAAGGCAGTGATGCCTGTGCCTTGTATTTTTATTCTTGTGCCCGTACCTCTTGATGTTCCTGTGCACCAGGAAAGGAAACTGAGACCTAAACTGAGATTACTGACACCCACAGGTGTCTAACCAGGAGAATAAAGCACACTGATTGCCTTCACTACTGACTGCAGACTATCAGTTATGTGAGTGCTGCACAGCATACTGAAAAAGGGGAGATAAGTTCAGCATTAATTACACATGGAATATGTCAGGAATTTTCATTCCTATGTCAAAAGACCATTTTTGAAAAGGGAGTTGAAAATTACTGTTTTGCTGTTAATGAAAAAAATATCATTAAACAAGGACCATAAAAGTTCTGTATTTATTTCTGATAATATTTCCCACCTTTCGTTGTTCTCTTTCTTCCCAGTTCCATTGCTGTAGATTATTTGTAAAGAAGCTTCTGCAAAGAAAGGCTTAAGGAATCAGAAAACGAAAATTCTATTTGAAGATAAATAGATGTTTATGAATTTTTAGGGATTATAAAACATCTTTTTACTGTCTAGAGTGTCCCCATGTAGATGTGCGCAAGACACCAAACATCTGTGTCCCACCTCAGCTGAGACTCTGAGGTCACACTGGCAAAGAATTTTTAAGTACTAAGTCACTACCAGCTCCATAGGATCCAAACCTAGGGCTCTATGGTAACATATAATTATTGTGACCAGAATAGCCTTCAAAAAGGCATGTGTATATTTCATGAATATTGCAGGTTTACTGGGTTGAATATGGGGTTTTTTGGCGAGCTACTATTAAAATCCTCAATATCATGCCAACTGATTCTATTTCTGGAAAGAAACATGAAGACACTGGTCTTGTCTCCATATATTCTGCAGATGAAAACATTTGACATAATGATAATGTATTTTTTGATGCTGCCTGATGTCAACACAATATTTGGATTACAAAACAGTCTAATTCTTACTAGTGTTGCATGACATTTCTCCCTCTTAAAATAAAAAGATGGTGAGGCCTAAAGCAAGGCTTAGAAACAAGTATTTAAATATTCCAGCTCTAACCACACTGCTTATAAAAGGGGGTTTGAATAAAGAATCTCCCTCCTCCCAGGAGCTGCTTTTAACTTTCAAATGAAGCATGACTAAATTCTAGCAAAGCAGATTTGATGTTTCCAATTAGCTCAGAGAGCTGAAAATAGTTGTGATGTTATCAGACGGTGGGTGTTTTGAATAGGAGCCACATCCTGACATAGCCTGTATGCTGGTTATAATTTCAGAAGAAACATAAAAATTACTTAATGACATAATTATACATTCTGGCTTTTTGTATTTTTATAAATTGTCCAAAGAATTTCTGGCCATAACCAAGCATCTGCATTTTATTGTTTGGTCATATTTTTGGCAGCCAATTTGTAGGTAATGAATAGTAATCCATCTTAAAACAGTAACCCTCCACAACATCTTTCACCCAGGGCCTGATCCAGATTTCTCTGGAAAAATGACTAAAAAATATATATATATGTGAGTCTTTCCCAGTTTTGTGACTTTTTGTTAGTTTGCTGTAATGTGATTGCAAGCAGTAATACCAGCTTAGGCCACTGTCTTCCAAAGCC
The DNA here is from genome assembly GCA_013397175.1 of Platysteira castanea. Lineage (NCBI taxonomy): Eukaryota > Metazoa > Chordata > Aves > Passeriformes > Platysteira > Platysteira castanea. The sequence goes on from VYXC01013172.1 coordinate 1,848,574, forward strand.
TAATATTTGCATTATGCACAATCGCTGCTATTGGAGACAAGTGGGGCAAACCTGAGTCTTGCACTTTTCCTAACACTGGAAAATGTAAACAGAAAATATTATGCTACTGATGAGTTATTCTCTCTTTAAAATGTGTTTAATGAAGTAAAAGACCACAACGCGAGCTGTAATGTAAGAATCCTTTGTTCACATGCTGTAGTATTATTACTGTATTATCTTTGGCTCCAGCCTATGGGCTTTTTTGCAATTATTATTATTTTCTTGTATTCTCTGTTTATTTTTACAGCTAGTAAAAAACAGGCTCATCCAGGACATACAGCACAGATTAAACTGAACAAAGACTTTTTAGAGTAAATAAACTCATTGTTTAGCTGTTGGAGTTTGGTCAAAAAAAGGGCTCTTAGTGAGCGCAAAATGACTAGGCAGCATTAACATATTTTTGTCAATATTTTTTATTTGATTTTAATGTAAGCATAGAGGACAAAATACAGAACATAGCTTCTCAGCAAAACACACACATTTTCCTGGTTTGCCTTCCCTGTAGAAAATACTACAATGTTGTCATTTGGATTTTTATTTCATGCTATCATATTTCTGACTTCTGCCACAAGAAATCAGATGGTGGCACTTTTTTTCAAGATTACACTATATCTAATAAGGTTGTGTACTGCAAGGAAAAAAGTGAAATACTAATTTGACTCAAGTGGGAAAATTAGCACCTGCCATGAGTGTGCATGCCCTTAAATACACAGAACTCAGTAAAATATTTCTTCTCCCAAAGAGGAATTGCTCCAGAGATGATACTGATAGCATAAGAAAGAAAATAGCTGTTCAGTAATGCTTCTGAAAATGCTTCTGTTTCTAGTTAGTTTCAGGAGTTAATTTGTTTTTTGGAGAGAAAAAAGCCCCTTATTTTGGATGAAGAAATTACATTGAAATTAATAGTAAACACTGTGGGCCTTCAGAGAGTTCCAGTTTTCACCACTAGTTTTTAGTCTTGAAGTGTCAATGTTATTTGTGATCTAATTGACATTATTTTGCCAGGAAAATTTTCACTAAGTATTTTAGAAAAAGAGAGCACCTTTTCAAGGACTGAATATGATATGGAAATTGGAATGTCACAGAATACATTTTTACCAGTGTCTTTTTCCAACATCTTGTTTTCCAACATCATTAGAAAAAATACTGATATTTTTCTTTCTTTTTTTGGCTTTATGGAAAAAACCATAAAACCTGTGTTTTCTTGTAAGAAAATGTCAATGTCTTCTAAATGTGAAACCAGTTTCACATAATAATTTAAAAAGAGACAGCTAGGCTGGATGGAGCTCTGAGCAACCTGGTCTAGTGGGTGGCATCCCTGCCCACAGTGGGAGAGGGGTTGGAACCAGATGATCCTTATGGCCTCTTCCAACCCCAAACATTCTATTTTTGTATGAAATTAAATGCAAGGCTTCTCACCTGTTATACTCTATAGAAGGAGATGCTACAATCCTCACTAGTTTGTGATGTTTGTTTCCTCTGAACTTGATAAAAAGCTTCTTGTTAAGGTGCGGTTATTAAAATTATTGAGGAATTCCTCAGTCCAAATTAAGGTGCAAATGAGACCATATGCCAGTGACAATAGCATGGATTTTATTTAATAGCAAATATGAGGGAAAGAAGAGGGGAGAGAAAGAAAGAGGGAAAGAGAAACTCGGGGAATGTGGCAGGGGAGAGAGTGAGTTGGAGACAGATTAGGTAGAAAGTGTCACCACTCTGTGGATCCCAGTGGCGTTGCATTGATCCTCTTCTTCCAGTCTTCTTGATGGTGAAGGTCCCCCGAAAACATAGAATTAGATGGGTTAATATATTCTCAGGCCAGGTGGCAATGTCCAGGTACCTCCCCTCAGGGATGGCGGGGGGAGGGGAGGAGAGGGGACAGTGTCTTGCAGCAGACTCTGCATCTGCTGTATCACGTGCAATCCTGGGGTGCAGGGCCTCTGGGGGGCAGTTTGGGGGGTCTTTGATGGCTTATGGCACCCCCTCAGCTGCCTCTCATGTAAGAGTCCTGTAGATGTGGCCTGTGGGGTTGGGGGTTTCACAGCTGGGCCGGTTTGTGTAAGGGAGGATGGGTGTTCACTGCCTCTGACCAGAGGTTATGACCAAAACCTCCTCCCCCCTTCGCTGGGGGGGCGGGAAATCTGTATAAACCTGGTTTCTGGGTTGGTCTCCCCTACCCCAAACTCATCCAGAGGTGACTCTCAGCACGGCTACTGGGTTTGGTTCCCTCGTGGATGCATTCCTTTTTTCCCAGCCTTGGTTGTTTTTTCCTAGGTCTGAGTGATTGAAGAATGGGTTTCTGTTTATCCAATCTCCACTCCAAAGTTTCAATCAGGCATCCTTTAGGGAGGGGTGGTCTTCTTTATACAGTTTAAAACTTTATATCAATGTTTGTGGCATGAACTGTTCCAGTCTCAGACACTTCTCCTCCTCCCTTGGAAAAACCCATTGGGAAGATGATGAAGTCCAGCCCCTTTGAGCTGAGGGACTCCTTGTAATATGCTAGATCTATCTGCACCTATTGTACTACAGCTGTGTGCAAATGTCTTCCTTACACTAGCTAGAAGGACAGAAAAGCAAAAAGCCTCACCTGTGTAGTAAATAGGCTGTGTTAAGGAACGGAGCTTTCCTTTGCTTGGAAGGTGACTCTGTTAAATGAAACAGCAAGTTGAGAAGCCTGAAATGGGAAATATAAAAAGATAAGACAGAAGCCATCCTTCTCAATTCCTCATGCACACACCACCATCAGTACTTCCAGGTCTGATTTTTTTTCTTCTCAAGAAGTAAATATGTATCAGACTATTTGTGCAGTAATTAACAACAAAACAACCCTGAACCCTGCACTGCAACCGTTGGAGCTCCAGGTACAGCCACACACCCATTCTGAAAATGAAGACAATCACATTTAATTGGTTCCATGCGTAGTTGGATCACAGATGTGACAGGCATTGCGCCTGACCACAAATTATTAAAGGAAAACATTAGCTGGTATAAGTCTTGTTTATGAAAGAGTGCCAGTGGAAAAAGTCACAGGATCGTAGTCTCCAGCTACTACACAGATGCCAAGGAAAAGCATATCAACAAGGGCTGAAGTTTATAAAAAATGAGCTGTGCTTTTTGGAATAAAAAAGATTTCTGACTGCATTAACTTATATTGATGTTGTTTTAAGAGTAAATAACATGCAGACATCCAGCTAGTTAGTTGGCTGCTGGAGTTTTCATTTGGAATAATTTACAAAATCATGACATAAGAATTTTGCAAGGATTGGCCTTCCAAGAGCATAATTTCACGCTATGTCCCTATCTAAACCAAGTACCATTCGAGCAGACATTGTCCATCTTTTTGCTCATTTGGCACAAGGCTGAAGATGTTAATTGCTCAGAGTTGGGCTGGGCCTGATAGTCACCGACCCTTCCTGGCCTCTGCAGGTTCATGTCACCCCAGCAGGAACCCTCAGTAATGAGTGTCCTGCAGAAGAATGATCCAGCTACAACAGGTATCTAGGACACTGCCTCAGGCACACTGCTGACAGGTACCACAAGACACCTCCAGTTTGGAACTAGACAATTTTTAAGCTCCCTTCCCACCAAGCCACTCTGTTTGATTCTGTGATTCTTTGAATGTCAAAGGTCTGCATGTGGCAGATGGAGTAAAGCGAAGATGGACTGTAGAAGAAAGTTTCTGGCTTGAACCACATCTTAACTCTATCTTGGAAGGGACTGATTGATCTGTGACAAAATTACACTTGTGAAAGAGTAAACACACAGTGGTGAAGTGATCAGGGAAGGATGCTGGCGTGACCTGTAGCCAGTGTACTAGATGGTTGAATTACATCCTTTGAGTCCTAATGGAGAAAAACCAGTGCGTAACCCTGAGTGAGATGCTAAGCAAAAGAATATACCTGACCTCCTGTTTTCCTCTTCAGTTTAGCCTTTTTGCTAACGTAGTCTGCTTCTAAATTGCTCCCTGTTAGGTGCACAAGAACTGTAGTGGCTTATGTACATGTATACTTGCTCAGTCTGTCTTTTTTTTTTTTTTTATCCAGACAGCTAAAAATGGCTGGTTTCATCTTTTTAGACTTTTGTGGATTTAAGTGGAAAAATTTGCGTTTATAGCTAATATTTATCTCAAGTGCCACTGATTCAGATGAAGGGAGGCAGTAAGAGTCTTGTCTGTCTCTCCATTGTCTGCACTAAATCTTGATGGAGCTTGATGGAGCTGTTGCAAGAGGGACACAGGCAGGGATACTCACCTCCCCCAAAAACTCCAATCTCACTCTACCTGCCATTTCTACATCTTTTTACAAAGATCTTGATTTACAGCCTAAAACTGAAGACATAAATTCTTCAGCCATGAACCTGCCATTAATTCTGTCAACATGTTGCTCTGCTTGAGAGGTCGAAAAAGTGCTTTTCTTTCCATAACCTGTACCCTTTACTAAGCCAGCAGGAGAGTATTTCTCAGTAAGGTAGAGAACACTTAGTGTCCACTTCCAGCTTCCACAAGCTTCCCTCTGTATCTGCTCTTAGTATACCTACAACTAGCTGGCAAAGGAAATAACCAGTCAGATTACTGAGTCCATTTTCTTACAAGAATAGGGCACAGTCCCATGGGAGATAATGTACCAGATATTAAAGTGATTTCACTTGATCTTAGCCAAGAGGTCAGACTGAATATCTATTGTACATGACAGCTCTATGCGTTTGTGTATTTAGCCATGTTGCAGTAAATAGACAAAATCTGTGTGTTGAGCACACACTTCTTGTCTGGTTTGGGGCAGTGAATCCCACAAACTGACCCCATTTGTAGCAGCTTTGATTTTCAGGTAAGTCAGGATACAGGAAACCCAAACAAGGACTCTCACAGAGGTGTGGTTTCAAAAAGCTCCCAAAAGCATCAGTAGAGTGCCAGAGTTAAAATGCCATGTGTACACTGGAAAAAGCACTCTTTTAGCTTATAGTAGGTTGGACACCGTTATCCACATACACATATGTACTTAATACCAGGCAAGGAGCATCATCTATTAAATCCTGCCATAGCATATTCAATAAAAAGCCTATTTAGAAATAAATTAACAACAAAACGTAGTGAATTAAAGGCCACAGTGGAGGAAAATAATTTAAGGAATGGAATAACGAGAACAATTTTCAGCCATGAAATGTTTTTATCTTCTGATAACTTGCAAACGGTAAAGCCATGAATTTATGCATAAGATACAATACACAACAAAGAGATAATTCATATTCAAATCTCATGGTCCTCCATCACACATCCCTCTGTTTATATGTAGATAGTCTTATGAGAAAATGACACCAGGCACAACCAAAATTATGAGACAGCAAGTCAAGCCTGAAGATAATAATTACTTAGTTCACACAGGCACAGTGAAATTCTTCAGCTCACTGTCTTGGTGGTCTGCAGTGGCAAATGTATCATGTGAAAGTAGTAAATTAGAAGGATATTCTTTCCTTTTTTTTTCTCCTGAAACACTTAGGGAACTAAAAACTGTTTGACAACTGCATGGCTGGTATTTCAGAGGAAAGGGGGAACATGAGGCTGACAGAGAGCACCAAGAGCCCCAATCCATTCCTATTTACATTACTGTAAATCTTGAGCAAGTCCATTGGTTTTAGCTGAATTACTCTGGGTATCAATGGTATAAGGTAGGAAAAAATGGACAAAGGGATCATATTTTTCTATGGGAAGGCAGCTTCTTTCAAAAGAAAAGCACATTATATAAACTACAAGGAATACTCAGTGTCCTAGTTAAAGGTAATGTGGTAAAAAAAAGCAATGAAAAATTAATTTAATCTCATAAAATAAAAGCATTAGAAAAACTTATTTACAACATTTTCTCCTTGATAAAAGGGACTATTTATCATTTTGTCAAGATGCTTAGCTATTCAAGGACTTCGTTAGACTAGCCTATTGAGATATATTTAGCAGTTTACACAAGAAATGCCTTAGTTGTCTCTTCTTCCTGAGAAAAGTTTGACTATTTACAGTTTCATCAACACTCAGATTCTCCTTTTTTCCCCCTCAAAACAGTCAACAGAGCAATTAATTATGACATTTCTCTCAAGATGACTACAGGTTGGAAAGTGTGCAAAGCGTCTGTTTAATATAAAGATACATTTAAACTTCCTAATTGCTAGAATCATGATATACAATAGTCTTTTCTCATAGAAATGGTGATTAAATAGTCATAGGATGTCTAAGAATAAAGTACTTCTGGCACTTCTGTAAGAGAAATTTAACATCAAGAAGATTTTGTTCTAATGAGTCTTAAAGCAGCAACATGTTACTGTTAAGAAATGCCAATACATAATTCTGCCTCGGGATTTTTTAATGTGGTTGTTTGTATTCCTTCTCCAGAATTTTTTTCTCTTTAAAAGCACTTTCTCTTCCAGTCTCCGAAGTCACTTATAAAATTATAATAGTCTGTTTTCATTCCTATTAAAGCTGTAGTAATGCTTGTAACATTTTCCTCACTGTACTGGTCAAGCTCTTTGTAAATTACCAGCTAGAATATAGTGTATCTTAGCTCCTAAATGTGATTTCACAGTTTGCCTGATGTAAACCATATGCCACATATTCACTGACTTTTAAACTACCTGAGACTCTCACCTGAAGTGCAAGAGGACATTGAAAAGAAATCCTTCTATTTAAAAGAATATAAAGGTCACTTTGTAAAATGGAGGGCTTCTTCCAAGATTTCCAGGTCTGCTCATCAACCAGAGATATAGCAGATGAATACAAGTAAGTGAATGCTAAAACCATCTGCTGAGATGATTTACATCAAAAAGAAATATTATAAGATATTAGGGTGTATAAGATATAAAGCCTGATCATAGGAACACACAAAACCACAGACAATTCAAAAATCTGTACATACTTCATCAATATGAAGTTAAGACAACTATCTTAATTCACAAATCTTTTAACAGAACTTGTCTAAACACATGCTAGCATAGGACCTGGATTTGGAGAGATTTGTTGGTATGAAAAAAAAAAATTGAAGTGATTATTTTCTTATTTAAGGTTTTGTGCAGAAAAATTTGAATATGATTTTACAACTCTATATTCATGAAGATGGAAACTTGAGGAAAAAGATGCTAATGGGGAAAATTACTGCAAAATAATACACTCCGATTTTTATAGTTTTTCTAGCCCATTAAGATAGTATTGTATTTTCAGATATCTATGGAAATTGTAGTAGAAGAGCTGTTACAGAATCTCAGCTAAGTTTTCAATGAGAATATCAGAAACCAGATATAATAAAAGGCAGTTCAAATTGGTACTGTCTACTTAAAACCTTAATCTAAATATTTCATCTTAGTCCATAAAAAGTGTTAATTCACTAGCATTCTGCTAATTACAGGCTTTTTACTTACTCCATTTTATTGCATGTTTGCCTCAAAAATACCTATCAAGTAGTTTCAAAATATGACGAATATCTCTCACACATTTACATTTACAGTATAATTTAAAGATGACAAGCCTACTATTTAATGATAGTATGTCATAATGAAGAAAAACTTCCCAAGAGAGTTCAAGAAACCCAATTCAGTTCTTTAATTCATATTATAATAAATGCTTAATAAATATGAGCAGGTAATGCAAAAATAGTATTTGATTTATTTGATTTTTTTTTCTGTTCATAAATTATCTGCAAACAGAACACATTATTCTTCAGTTATTGAATTATTTGAATTACAGATTTATTCCTCAAAAATATACTGATAATTTATTAAATATCTAACAAGTCTGAGGTAGTTTATTTTGAATATTTAATTTAAAAACTAGGTTATTTATATTAGCTACACAGCTCATTTTTGTTCTTAAACTAGATAAGCTTGACTATTAAATCTCAGGTGTCTGATGCAAATTATTTTGATTACAATTCAGTGAGTTTTCTTCAAAGACGATTATTCAGTAGAATAATTTACAGAGCATGAAAAAAGTAATATTGGTGTCAAAGTCTAAAATTTCCATACGATTCCACAGCTCCTAAGTCCTTAGTTAATACTTGCTGCATAGGAAGGGATATACCTATTTCTTTAGTGTCAAAGTTAACTCTGCAGATGTCACTAATATGCACTAGCAATCCACCTGGCAGGACACAGACACGCACCTGCAGAGCTGTGAGTAACAGCAGTCAGCTAAAGCCAGTAGCCACAAGTACTGAGGAAAAGTCTGTTCAAGCAGATGTGCACACAATGCAGTCTCAAATCCAGGTGGTATTAACTCGTTATGTTGTTTAAAGGTGTAAGAAAATGAAAAAAAAGAAAGCATCATTTGTCTCCCCTTATGCCCTCTCTCTCTCTCAATCGAGAAAGGGAAGCCTAACAGGCTTTTTTTTTAATTTTTTTTTCCCGCCTGCAGATAGACTACCCATTTGAAAGAAAAATTCTCAGACTGCATTGCACTTCCTTATCTGCTGTGAGGATCTCCTCTGCTCTCCTGCTCTCTCTGGAGTCCCAGTGATGGCAACACCAGGTCTGAATGCAGAGCAAACACAGAGTAAGCATCTGAGACCCATCCGGTGGGTAATTAAAAAAAATCCTTGTTCCTTACAAGAGAGAAGATTCAATAAAACTTATCAATTTCAGTGATTTAACTGTTCACAACCACTACTGCAGAGAACAATTTATTAACAAAGGTTACCGGAAAACACCAAAGCTAGCTTAAGCAATATTTTTGTTTCAATACTTAGAATTCAGGCAAGTCCTATGATAATCATTTTTAAGACCTAACCAAACAGTATCTCAAAGAACTCCAATTCTAATTTCTGTGTACCTTCTATAAATTACTGACATCACAGGTAGAGTTAAAAAGTCTGAAGGAAGAAATTCTGCAGTCATCCTTTGAGACTATGCTATGGAAATCCCCTAGTTCCCTGAAGTTGCACAGAATTTTATTTAGTTTTTGTGGTGTGTTATTTTTGTTTTGTTATTGTACATCTAAGATTCATTCAAAATTAACTTTCAAGACCATTTTAAGTAGCATAGTTAAGGTTTTGTGAAATGGTATGACAAAGGTAGTGGAAGTTTATTGTGGTTTCATAGTGATAAATGCTCTGGAAGACATTTTTATGTCATAGATTTTACAGGTCTGTATCATTTTTTTTAACATGTTTTTCCACTGACAAGAAAGTTTCTGTTGTTTTCAATTTAATTTGAATTTGAGTCAGTATGATTTTTTTAGGAGGTTTTGATAAACAAGCTCTGGTAGCAGAAAGAGCAGACAGGCAAATCATTTTTCTGCAACATAAATTAATGCAGCTTAATGTTACAAACATAAGTGTTGCTTACTTGAAAAGCAAAACAGTGTTTCCCTGTTTCTGAAATACCACAGTGGGGTATTGTTTGTTGTGTTCCAGTAGTTTCCACAAACACTGTGGAATGACAGCAAAGTGCTGGGGCTCTGATGGAGTCCTCTGGTCTGATATCATTAACTATGCTTGAAGCTCAGTCATCTGCAGTCTTGTCTAATTGTGGGCCCAGGTCCTTTTTTTCCTGTAGCACACTGTGTACGTATTTTGTGGTACTTAAACAGTGATGATCTCCTATTATTTTTTTGTTTCTATGAGTCAAGACCTTAACTTTTTACCCTGTTTACATACTTTTCAACAGTCTACAGTCAGAGCACCATCTAATTTATTTACCTAATTTTTTAGTTGTTCTGGCATATGAAGGAGCTATTAGGAAAATAATTAAATATATTGGAAAAAGAGATAACTAAAATATTCATGCATCTACCTAGATAAAAAAGTGGTTCACCTATATATTCTCTGCCTTATTTTCTTCCTCCTTCTGAACTTCAGAATTTGTGTAATTTTTTTCTAAGGAATCTTACTGCACTTAGCTTCCCTTTGAGCAGAGGGTCCCATCAGGCTATATCTCCTGCATTTGAAATAGTTAGCAAAAAAACTATTATTTTCTAGCCTGTGCTGACATGTTCAACAGAGCAGTGTGACTTTTCCTGTTAGAAAAATACAGTCCTTTAATCAAAATATAGTTATAATTACATTGATTTTACACCTTAACTCCATTCAAGTAACAGAAACAAAATAAACCGGAAGGAGACATGTACTAAACATCTCTTTTTGTCGGTCTATTTGCCCTTTGGAACCAGAAGTGTGACTGATCAGAAAGGTGGCCAAGATGTACTCTCACAGTGATACTGGCAGAAAAAACACCACTCTGAGATGAAGATGAGTTATTGCACAATATGGGACAAAGGTGTGTTAAAATAACCAAGCTGAATTCAGTCAGTGTGTTTCAGTTTCCTGCAAGTGTTAATGGAAGTACTGTCATTTACTATTACTATTAGTAACAATTATAAAGTCCCAAGTCATAACAAGGCCATATTGTGCTAAAAGATGTGTATCTGTGTATAGCTAACAACTCTTGATTCTTGTCCAAAATTTGCTATAAAATAAATAAATAAATAACATGAACAAAATTTGAGTGGTCAAAAAATTATTTGCAGTAGTTCACATGAAGGACTTCATGATGAAGTCCTGAGAAACTGGGGGGGGGGATGTTGAATTCAATACCTGTTCCCATACATAGCAGGAAATACTGACTTTTGAATTCTGCAGTATTTTTTTAAACTTGAGATTAAATTTTCTGACAATCTAAAGGAGATATAATTTTTTATACTCTATATGGCTTTTATAAATATAAAGTTTTATTACAATTAACCAGGCATCCATGAGTGTTCCATGGATGCAGGGAACTGAGTATATGGGTGGAGATTTTCCATGCATATCACAGGGAAGTATTTTGCCTTGTTTTTTACAAAAAGTTTAATACAATTCTGCCTCCGTTATGTGCCTTTGGACATTACTTTGAGAGAGACTATTTACAAGAACATGTCGTGACAGGACAAGGGGGAATGGTTTTACACAGAAAGAAGGTAGGTTTAGGTTGGATATTGAGGAGAAATTCTTTACTCTGAGGGTGGTGAGGCACTGGAACAAGATCAGGTAAGTTCTGGGTGCCCCATCCCTGGTAATGCTCAAGGCCAGGCTGAATAAGACTTTGAGAAACCTGTTCTAGTGAAAGGTGTCCCTGCCCACAGCAG
>VYXC01013172.1:1859757-1899980 GCA_013397175.1 Platysteira castanea
CTCTGTTTTTTAGGTGGCCATCTCAAGCATCAGGGGGGTTAGAGCTAGATGATCTTTGAAGTCCCTTCCAACCCCAACCATTCTATGATTCTATGCTTGATTTTAAATGCCCACAGCATTTGAAAACTCTCAGTAAAACCAAATCCTTCCCCCTGATGACTTTATAATATCATATGTTACCTCCAGTACTACAGATATGAAGACACAATCACTGTCAGCATCAGCAAAAGAAAACTGACAGAAACACTAAAAAGCATTTGAAGCAAAAAGGAAACATGAAATCTGGGCAATTGGGAAGAAGACAATGGACATGTGAATATGAGAAGGCAAAAAATGCCATCATCTAAAGGATGATTTTCCAGTGTGTGCATAAAGAAATCATGGCGGGGGGGGGGATGTAGGTAATGTGTATTTATTGGTAAAATTGTGTTGACTCTCACAGCAGAGTAACAGCTTGGATTCCAGTGTACAGCATGACAAAACAGCACAGTATCAGAAGTAGGATTGAGAGGGGAACACAGTTCTAATTATTATTTCTTCATGAGACTAAAGAAGCTCCTACTTTCATGGAAGGACTTCTAAAGTTGCTGAGAACCCACCAAGTCCTGCTTATATCAGTGGGAGTACCTGCACATTATGGACTTTTGAGAATCAGGACACTTTTAATTTGCTCCACTGACCCTCAAGGAATAACCATGGACGTCTCTTCCAGAAAATCTTGGACACAAATTTCACCTTAGGATCTGATTAAGAGAAGAAACCAAAAATTCACAGAGACAAAGAATGGGAGTGATCCAGCACTGTTCAGTACAATTCTTATAGATGTTCGTTCTGGGTTTCATTTTTCTTAATATGTGCATCTATATTGTTTTGTCTCAAAATCAAACTGAATATGTGAAATCTTTTTTATAGGGAAGATGATTTTTACAACCCAGTAAGATGGTCAGAGAAAAATATTCTCTGAGTTCCAAGCCTACCAATCTTCCAGGGTTTGAACAAGTGTTAACTTTCGAAAAAATCAGCAATACCAATAAACTATTAACTAGGTAAGTAATTTATATTAATAAAGATAAACAGTATTATAACTATTTATAGTTGTCTTGTGCCTGAAATATGTTAAATGAGTTGGTAATCTGTATTCAGGTCATAATATAAAGCAAGCATATGTATCTATGCTTTGTTATTAGAAACCTCCCTGAAGAGGTCATGAATAGAAAGAAAATATTTCCTATTAATTCTGAAGGATTATCTCCTGGTAAAATTGGGCTTATCTCAGTCTCTCACTATACTTACTCTGAGCATTAAGAACTGTCATTCTTTGCATAAGTTACGGTTCACTTAATAATTTTCTTCAGTTTCTTCTACCTTACAGAAATAAGTTTACCATAGAATATGGTTTTGCAAAGTTTGGATCTTGGATTGAAGTGGCTTGAGAAATACCTGGTTACTTTAACAAATTAGCATCTTGATCACAGCTGCATACAGCAGTGAGGTTCTCTTGGTGTCATGCTGGTATCTTGTCCCCATCTCTATAAAGAAGTAAGGAAAGAAAAGAGGAGAAACTGAATTGATAACATTGTCACATTTTTGCTTTAAAAAGGCTAGTTTTGCTTGACCCTCCACTCTGGCAATATTTCTGTTTCTGTGTATTTTTCATTCCTTCCACCGATTCTGAGAGTAAAGAGGAGGTTTAGCTGCACAATATAAATATGTAGCATGAAAGCTATGCAACAGAGAATATTCCAGTGTTTCATGACAGTTTTCAGAATGTAGGGCTTGGAGATTTCAGATAGCATGCATACTTTGGCCAGTGAAATATATCCATATTTCCACTGTAACTATTTGAATATTTCAGTATTTTAAACTATTCCTATCCACCCAAGGCTAACCAGAGCCTGAAATCTCAAAGTGCTACTCACAGATCTTGTTTTGGAGTCGCAAAGGTATAAAATCAGAAAAAGAGTCTGAGTGAGAACTCTTTCCTAAATATCAACCTTATTCTATTGAGGAGACAATGCTGCCAAAGCCAAAAACTGCCCTACTTTTCAAAATGCTTTGGAAAAACAGCACATAAAAAAATACTTACTAAATAAAACACTCCTACATGGTGTAAAATTATACTAGGTGAACAAAGTCATTTCTTCGGTGTAGAAGATCATAAGGAAAGCCACAGTTTCTTACTGGGTTCTCAGATCAGATCAAGCTCTTTAGACAATGAGGGCTCAGAAAGACTGATTGTGCCTACAGTCAAAGCTCTGCCATATCAAATACAGGGGATTTGTGTTAACTGTAAGACTGAGTGTAAACTGAAGTTTTCTGCATCCTTCAACTTCAATTTAATAAAAAATAGGAAAATATTTTAAGTCAGTTTCTGAGGAATGGCAGAGAAAAGTAGAAACATACAGCATGATTTTGAAGCTGAGAAATAATATCTTGAATCAGGCCTATAGAGATTTTTTATGCACTTAGACTCCATATATGCAAAATGGGGAGCGAGACACTGGAACAAGCTGCCCAGAGAAGTTACGGATGTTCCATCCCTGGAAGTCTTGAAGGCCAGATTGGATGGGACTTTGAGCAACCCAGTCTAGTGGAATGCACCCATCCCTATGGCAGAGGGTTGGAACTTGATGGTGTTTAAGGTCCTTCAAAGCCAAAAACATTCTATGATACTATGAAAAATTTTAAGTGTATTTTGCTGTTAAATAGCATACCTCTATGACATTTTTTTTTTTCCCAGGGAGAAATACGCACACTTCTTTACTCTGATGAGTGTTGAGATGGTTGAGCTATTGTACGTTTTAAAGCCTAAATCCTCACCTCTATCAGCCTCAGTAATATGAGATGGAAAAAATAGTAGAAAAGAAGTGAAGGAGGGTTATTTCATTTGACCATTTTATCAAGGGAAAGAGTCATAATGCAACCCCTGCAACACTATGAAAATTAGCTTCCATACCCTCAGTGCCACCTTTACATGGAGGAAACTTTTAAGGACACATTTGTGGTTTGATATGGTCCTCCACTTCACCTCATTTCTGCCCACTCTGAAAAGCAAAGCACAAGAATCTTTCCTTTGAGTTAGGGTAAAGAATGGACCTGAGGTAAACTGGTTTGGAGTTCATCTGTCTTTCTTCTCCAAAGGCATGGTGGTATTTACTGGAGATAATTGTTCTGAGACATGAGGAAGTACTTCTATGCACTTTTAACATTGGAAGAGATCCGACCAAGTGCAGTCAATTAATTTGAGTGTTTTTTCAATCTACAATGGAAATTTGAAGAACTGTTTCTATAGCTAAGATCATGAAGATGGAAGAGATTCTCATTTCATCAAGGATTATTTATTGAAATTAAAGGTGAACTAATTAAGAAAATCATTGTGAATCATCAGGTTAAATAATTTTGCATTTAGAAGGTACCCACCGTTATCTTTACTTCATGACAGTCTGTTTCAATAATAGACTACCAAGCAAAAATTTTACTGAATGCATAAACTGACCTGTTAGAGCTGAAAGAATTTGTGTCAAAAAATAATTCATAACAGGAGGGCATATATCAGGAACTGGATACATTACGCGGTAACCTCAAAGAAATACAGGAATTATGCTATACTCCCTTTGGCTTGTAGTTTAGCTGCAGCATTGGAATAATTGCAATATTTCAAAATAACTAAGAGATACCACAGATGTCCTAAGCTACAATATATGTGCACACCATTTTTTCTTAAGGACACAAATGACTGATATAAATACTTGACTTTATTGCTTACAGTTTTTACATTTCTAGGGTATGAACTAAAATCATAGGGATATCACAGTAAAACCACTATATCAGTAAATGTAGGGTTAATTGAGTGGTATTTCACTGGAAAACAACACAATTCTATAGCATAAATATCTAATATTTAAGAATTAGATCTTCAGAAGTTTTTTTTTTTTAATACTTCAAAGTGTGCAATACTTTGAAAAACCCTCAAATAATCAGAATATCAAAAAATATTTACAATTATAGCTTTCAATCAAATACCTTTATATCAAAAGGAAGGAAGGAGATCAGATAGATAGAAAGCAATAAATCCAATAATGTTCATGTGGATCTTGGTTTGGATTTTATCTGTACCAGCACCTCTATCAAGGGCTGGAATATTTCTGTCTAAGGTGGAAGAATTCAAATTACTTTTTCTTTTTTTAAAGAAAAAGACAGCAGAGAATGTTTTTCCCTTTAACAATAACACAGACAGAGACACTTATGAAGGGCTGGAGAGATGGAGATAGAAGGAATGCTGCAAATTTGTACACACTGATGGTGTACAAATTAAAAGCAGAAACCAAATACAAAGTAACTGAATTTTTGAGTAAATCAGTGGATTATGGAAAGCAGTCTGATAGCATTCTATAATTATAGTCTAATTGGCAGACAATTTGAAATAATGTCTTAAAAACTAATTCCGAAGAGGAAAAAGAAAAATATCTTCGGAAATTATTGCATTGAATGTATAGAAAATAACTCAGTGGGAGGTATGAATTTAAAAACAGGCTGTTTTCAGAAGCTGTAAATAATCATTTTAATAATGTAGCATATCACATTGTTTATTTCACAGGGATTTTTTTTGCAACTTCTTAACAGAATAAACTGCTATTGCAAAAAAAAAGAATATAAGGCTTAAGCTTCTCATACCATCATTTGATACTAAATAATCACAAAATTCCATCCAAAAGCATATCTGAATTTTGAGCTCCAGAAATTAATTTCTTCAGAAAGCTACAGTTATTTCAATACAGGAAATTCCTTGCATTTTTTAATCATGCACAAAGCACAAGTGAACTTTTCATATCTCATGAGGTTCTTGACACATTGTGGATACTGAAGATGGTGACAGACTGCAGGAGAAGCAGTACTTAAAATCTGCTTTTTTTTCTTCCCTTCTTTCTTTACTTGCAGTCAGGGATGTTCAGAAGAAATTACTATTCTGAACAGTTCTGAACAGACTTTATTAGCAACTTATTAAAATTAACAGAAGAGTTAAACAGAGAGGAACAATTTCACCAAAATTTGTAGCCTTTGCAAAAGGGATTGGAACATCTTCTGGAGTAAGCAAGTAAGAAACAAAATCAGAACAGTAGTTAGGGAGGAAATACCAAGAAATCCCATGTTATATCATTCCCAGTTTGATAAAAGTAAATATGAATAATGTTGTTTTCAATAGCATACTGGCTGAAAAGGATTATAAACTATTAACTGAGAGGCAAATTTTATTTATTGGTCTATAGACCCTTCACTGGAAGACTGACATATGACTACCACTGCTGAAGATGATAACAGGTACATTTAGATAACAATTTAACAGGTTATAACACAGGGACAAGGGCTGCTAGATTCTAAATATCTTTGTATCTAATGCTGTGCTGAAAATTAGGTTAGGAGAAGAGTTTGAGAAGCCACTGCTGGGGACAAAATGATGTCAAGAGGCTGTGTTCCCCACCAGGCAGCCGCAGAGCTGGGGACTGACCTCCTGTGTGACCCACACAGCCTCTCTGTTGCCCAGCGAGCTGGTAGCACACAGGCTGACAGAGCTGGGAGCAGCTCTAGATTCAGTTCATTCCTACTTCCTTAGCTTCCTTATTGCTGCCTAGCTTTCATGCTCATGATTTACTTCCATATAGACATCTGTTTTAGGCATCTACATAATCCTGAGTACAGCTGCTCTCACAGACCCACATTATCCCCTGTACGGTCTTCAAGATCACTCTTAAATCACAGCCCTCTACTTTCATAACTGTGACCAAGTTTTGCCACCCTCTGCTCATCTTAATGAATTTGAGGATTTTGGGTGTAAAATAAAAAGGTCAGTGCTGTCATCGCCATTTTACAGATAGGGAAACTAAGGCACCAGGAATGCAGCGAAACTCTCCAGTGGCACTCAAGAGACCAGAACATAAATGGTAATATATGTCTGAAAATGCAAAGAACCCTGCTTTGGTATTCTGACTAGCCAAAACTATAGTTTAGACATGAAGAGGTCTGATACAATACTTTAACTTTGGAATGATAATTAGGTTTTAATCTTTCATTAATTAAAAAAAGAGGTGTGCTATAAAAAAAAAAATAGGAAAAAAGGTCCTCTGAGTTCCTAAGCCTGTGAATTTTAATATATTTATTCACTGCTTTTTTAAAATGAATAATAATTAAACAATTCTCTTTTTTTCCCCCTGTTTTTAAGTACAGCTTCATTTTATAATCATCTGAGATACTACTAGTGAAAGATGAAAGCTTCTGTATAACCATTAGTTAATAGAAGTGGAGCATGCTGAAAATCACTAAAGTGAAATGGAACATATGGAAAAATCATTTCTTTAACCACGGATTCCCTGACTGTCAATTTCCTGTCCATACATTGCCACAGAACATGTTCCTAAATTATGTCAAAGACACCCCTCCTCTTCATTTTAAAGTTATGCTATAAGAAATATTAGTAGCAGCACAGTCATACACCTGATTTTTCTTGGAGAAAACACAATTTTGTGCCTCCTTTCTCATCAGTTTTATCTTGGCTAACACATCACAGAAAGAAATCCATCTTTGAATTCCAGGTATCATCATATGATGTAAAAACCAAGTTATGATCAAATCTCTTTAAGAGAATAGAGAACAGAGACAAAAGCTGGTGGACTTTTGAGAATAACACACTTAAAAAATACCTGTTGCTGGCTTTTGAGATTTCACGAGATTAAGGTGTGCTTTACCAGCAACGGATGCTAAATCAGTGTTAAATCAAAACCATTAAAAATTTCTTTTCAAAAGTAGAGCCTTGAAACAGAAATAGAAGGGAAGATTGCATGCATAATATTGAGAAATTATGAAAATTAATCTTCAGTCAACTGGAAAGCCAAATCTCTCACTTATCCTGCCATAATTTACCATTAAACCAGTCTGTGGGAGGAACTGGGATATAAATAAATTTGCTTTGGGACAGACAACAGGTATAATTCCAGCAAACTGACGTTTTACAATTTACTAGCTGCTTCTAATCTCTGAAGAGCATGGCCCTTCATGCCATGCCTGTTTCCTCCTTTGTTCGCAAACAATTCATTATTATGTTTTTTAGCTTTAAGTACATTTCCTTTGAACCTGTGGAATCACCTTCTCTGGAGAATAGACTGTAAATTATTGGTTTTTGGGGGAAAATTACTGATGTTGAAACAAGCCTTGAAAAAGCTGGCTCCCTTTTGGTTTCACCAGGTGTCTAGGCATTGGTACTCTCCTAAACAACTTCTTTCTGTATTCCTTACACATGGTCTTGAGTATCAGAAACCAGTCACTCCTTTCCTTACTGATATTCAGGCTTATCCTAAACCAGGACACATTCACTAACTAGATGGGTCTAAAAGGCTTTACATAGAGTGGATTTTATTCAGCATATCTTTGTTTCTTGCTTCTGATGTCCCTGAAGACCCAATAACTACAAAGCAGCCCTGAATAACAGGAATGTAGGAACAGATGTTATTTGGGCACTCTCACATAATAAAGACTTCCAAGAATCCCTGATGCCCAATTATCTAAACACTTATTCTTAAGTTCCCATTCAGAGAATGATGAATTTAGTCTATTTTAGCTGAATACAGAAGGAAAGTATTTAGTGTGAAAGTGATGTCAATCAAAACGGACACATAAATGGACTGCGTAACACTATCTCACAAAGCATACATTCCATAATCAAATAGGTAATTTAAATGAGATCAGTTTATCCTGTAATAATTACATAAGTACCATGTGTAAAGAGGGCAATTATTATCCCATTATTTTCAAATTATTTTGGATTATTTTGAATGCTAGAGCATTATCATATGTGCTATATTATTATAATAAAAATCCATAGTCACACGGTACTTTTAAAAGATAATATTGGAATAAAAATAAAACCACAGCGACGCAGAATACAAAGACACTCCATTTTGATTTGGACGATATTCAGTTTCAGCAGCATTAGGTCCTGTGCAGGACTTCAAGGGGCTTGGTTGGCAGTGTGTCAGAGGTGGCACATCCACCTTCAGTGACCCCAACAGACAGAATTTTTGTTGGTCTTTCCTTTTCTCATCTCGCCTACTTACAGATACTAACTTGTTTATCTGCTCTTGGAAAGGCAGATTATTCCAAGAGACAGGATCGCACTGAAGGGAACACACACAGTTAGATTTATCTTATATACAAGACAAGGGGTTAATATATTCCATGCTTTTCTTTGTAATGTCACCCTTCTCTACATGATTCCCAAAAATGTAACCAAAAAAATAAAACAACTCTAAATGTAATTAAAACATCTGAAATTCTTATTCTAAAATTAGAGGAGATGGACTGTGTTGTGTCCTTAATTTTTTGAGTGAGAAAACACAGAATGTTCTCTATAAATGGATCATAATTAAGCAGAACTCAATGATCACTCAGGACACTGGCTCTTTTTTAAAAAGCAGTATTAAAAGTATTAAAAGTCATGGTTATAATGCCTGTACAAAGGACTGAGAAGGCCTAAGGAAGTTTAAATCACTGTAAACTTGCAGAACTACTTCTTTAGGTAATTAAAAACAACCTTTAATTTTTGATGAAAAAAATTAAATGTGGTGTTATAAATTAACAGCCATTTTCCCTTCTGCTACTTGATGTTGCACAAATTAAAAAATGGAGGAGCTATGGAAAGAATTATTAAATTGTGATTTTGAGGCTAATTGCATCTCTGTTTTTTAAATTTTCTGTGTTGTTTGGTTGTAACTGACAGATTGTACCAATAGGTCTTGCTTGACTATAACATATCAAAAAGCAACATGGACTACTTACTTGAGCCTTCTTCATTAGCATCCTCTTTCTTTAATCAGAATCATTAGAACCCAAACTCTCTTGGAGGAATCAGAACCATTCTAATGCTGAAATTCATCCTCTGTCTTAGCTTCTTAATATGCTGCTCTGACTAAGGGTACACTTCTAAGAGGAATTTATACACACAAAATCCTAATGCTATGGGGATTTTCCTTTGTAATATACATGAATCCAATACAAAGCAATATGGATTATTTTCTATACATTTGTATCTGGCAGGCATGTGAAGTCCAAATAAGGACAAAGACAAGGGGGATAAAATCAAATATGAATAAATGATCTTTCATGAATTGAAAATAAAGAAGTTTTTAAACACGGAACATGTACATTCAAATCACCTTGAAGCGAGTCTAATATATGCAACAAGCACTGTTGAGACAGGGGAGGCACTAAAAAGGTAACATGTTCGTTTGAAGCAGCTTAGAAGAATCTGGTCAAGAGTATCTGTTCACTTGTTTGCACATAAAAACATTCATTTCCAGGCAGTTTGTCTCATCTTGTGCACAAGTTTTAGTCATCTTGTGTATTAACAGGCAATTAAAACTTTATATATATATATATAAGGTTTGGATTTTATAAGACACTTGCCTCCAAAATATGTCATAAATAATATTTTAATGATTTAGGCCAGTAGGACTGCCTTAGTGAGATTAACTTAATTTTCCTCATTAGTGACATCTTTCACCTTTTACTTCAGAGTGGGCAACCTTGCAGTAAAGCAGAGTGCTAAGCCCTGTTTTTAGAAACATGTGCTGAGGAACCTTTTGTAGTAATGCAAAAGTAATAATCTGTTCAATATGCTCTACCGAGATTAATTTATTGCAAAGCTCTACAGAAAGTGATCCAGTTAATTGGGCTAGACTTTGGGAAGCAAGTCACTGAGACTGATCCAGAATGCTTATGTCCAAGTACCAGCAAAACCTCGAAACACCCAAGGCAAATAGTCAGCTCCTCCCTATGGGCTAATATATTTATTTAGCTACACAGCGAAGCCTGGCTCAAAAGGCTGCACATGTCCCAGTCACACTTGAGAAGCAGGATTCAGAGAACTGCTTTGTCATCCAGAGGCAGACAGAACATTTGTGCTTTCTTCATGAAGGTCATGGTATTATCTTGATAGACTTTATGCAGCAAAGACTCCAGACACAAGACACAGAGTCCATTTTCCAGACAGAGCTTGAGATTTGAGATATTTAGATTTGGGATCTAGCTCTTCCTTCACTCAGATAGGCTTTTCCTCTCAGGAACTAGCTGTAATCACCTTACAAGGTGTCACAGGGAGTAAAAGACAGAGGACTTTGCTTCTCATGAAGCTGAATCTTTATGCAGCAAAAATAAGGCACAGGATCAGATTGTTTTCAGATGCATTTTTCCACCTTTACAAAACAAATATCTCTATGATAAGTTCTGTAGCTCTGTTTTACTTACAATACTATAAAACATAATGAAAGATTTGTGTTACTGCTGCATCAGATACCATTCACAATAAATTTCTCTTTGAAGAACAGTGAAGATTTATACAAGTGCTAACTGTAAAACTAGAAAATAAAACTGCATGAAAGATTATGAGACTAGTTTTAACTAAGTATGGTTTTGCAGTATGTTTTTTTTTGTCATGAGTAGTCTATGATTGCATATATTTATATGAATGTAAATGAGGTTAGGATTACTAAACTACTTTTTCTGAGTATTCTACTCATATAGCAAGTATCAGAATTCAAACACTGTACACATACAACACTATCAGGACTTAATATATAAAATCAGTACAACTTAAGTTGATTCATTATGATTATAAACAAGAAGGTAAATGATATGAGGATCTGCACCCAGGTTCTAGAGAAAACAATCAATTTAAAATTCTGCATTTAAATTAAAAATATGCTTATTTCCAATCCTCATTGTTCATAGAAAAACTTGCATGTGGGACTAAAACTTTATTACATTAACAGACAGATTTAAGGCATACCTCAGGAAGAATCAAGTTCAGCAAGTGAACTTTGAAACTGGTGGATGTCAGGAGACTAAACTGGTTCTGCAGACAAAGGAAAGAGACAGAGAAAGATGCTAACACTTCTCATAATAGGCCATGCTCAGCCACCCTGTTAACAGTACAGTGCTCAGCTTGCCTCACCTGAGAGCCTCTGCACAGGCAGCAGCACTGCAGAGAACAGGAGCTTAAGGATGGCGGTTTGTTTTCTGAAAAGCTAAAAAACCCAGTTAGCTGAGCATCTTCTATCAAAATCTGTTTGGCTACATGTAAAGCACTGGTCTCTACCATATGATACATTTTCTGTCATCCTTATTCAGAAGATCTAAGCACATTCATGGAAGCAACTCCATACACTCATGGAGTTACCACCAAAAAAAAAAAATGGCATCGTTTTCTAGGACAAACAAATGAGCTTTTTATCTCACTGAAAAAAATGTTTAATGTTCAGACAGGAAGGAAAGGAAAAGAGGAAAGTGAACAATAGTGAATGCTGCTATTTTAACATACAGGTTAAGGTACAAATGCAGTAGGACCTTCAAAGCATGCATTCCTTGACAGTCAGTGGATAAGTACTTTCTCAACTTGTTGTCTGTCACTTGTGTAATGTGGTTCCTTATTCATGCTTTAGTTAATCTTGAGGCTCCTGGGTTTTATCCAACTCCTTATTTCTTACAAACATATGGGCAGCTAGGGGATGACGTTCATGGCAGAGGGCGAGAAGAGAAGAACAGTCAGATGTCCAGAAATTCTCCATCTAGGTCAATAAAATCTCTGTTTTATGGTCTTGCATTGATACTGAACAATAGGATTGAATAGCATAATGTACAATATACATTTTTTTTTCATGAGATGAAGGCTTCAAAAGGCCCTATTAGGAGATTCTGCCAATCACAACCCTCTGACAGCTGTGATGACAATGAACAAAGCCAATTTAAAGTTGTTTTGACAACTCTTCCCATGTCATGAAATTGGGCTTGTGGCCAAATGTAGTGGATTATCCACAAAACAACTGAGTAAATTAGCAAAATCCTTTGTCTAATTCTGGGAATATTTATCAATTTCTGCTACCACTGAACAAAGAAAAGCCTAGAACACTCTTGTCAGCAGATACTACTCATGGTTTGTTGCCATTCTTTTCTCAAGAATATTGCCTGGGAGAAGGGAAGCAAAATGGAATCATTAATGTTATGGCTAGAGTTCAGCAATTCATACTTAAGATCTTTCTAGATTATTGTATGTTTCACAATATTTGGGGCATCAGCCTCCCTGAGATTATCCTCCAGAGTAGTGGAGGAGGTCATTATTTGCTTATTGCTCTCCTTGCTAAAATACATGATGCAAGAGGACAAATATCAAGAAAATATCAAAGCGGACCTTGTGTGATCTGCCTCAAGCAAAGACTTTTTATAGTTCCATATCAATGATGACAAGCCCCAAAACAATGGAATTTCTGTTATTTTAAAATTGGTTCATAACTTTGCATGCAAATTCTAGCTTTAAATAAGTTTCATATTCTGAACCTTGTGAATAAGATTTCACTTAAAACATCATGAATTAAAGGTAAGAAAGCAAGATAGAATTAAAAATTTAAATCATAAATAGTGATTTGATTTAGGAGAATGTTTGTTTTCACAAAAGAGCACAGTGTAAAATATGATTCCTGGTCTGACCTCTGCCTCGTACTTCTTTCAGGAACAATCTAACACAGCTATGGTACCTCTGTAATGGATATTAATTTTTTTCATTTTGCCTTCTCCTTTTCTATTCTGTAAAAGAAACACAGAGCAGCAAGCAGAAAGCAAGAAAGAAAGAAAGAAAGAAAGAAAAGAGAATGAAAGGAAAGGAAAGAAAGGAAAAAACCCAAACACCATAGCTTTAATCCTTCCCTGATTGGCAGACTGGAAAGCTCTGAATTATTTAACAAAAGACATAACTTCTAACAGCATAGAAGTGACACACAGAGAGGAAACCTTCAAACAGGTGAGAAAGAACACAATGAAAAGTGAAAACCACAGTCAGCTATATGCCCTTCGTCCCAAACAGCACTTCATTTCCTCACTATCGTGTTCCTTCTGTCACAAAGCTTCACCACTTTGTGGCAATTGTTACAAATGCTAAAGCTTGTTTTTCTCTTCCATAATTTCCAGTGTTAAGAGTGAGAGCATTTGAAGAAGACTGACTAGTATTAAATATGAAAAACACTGATACTCAACCAGTACTTGCAGACTCAAAACTGGGCAACGGAAAGTAACCAGGGCATGTCAGACAACATTTTTTAGAAGACAATACCCCATATGTCTAGCTAAGAAAGAGAGGACTAATAATAATAATAATAATAATGATAGTAGTAGTAACAATAATAATCTGTAAATCTTTGAAAAATTTCTGTCATCCTGCTTTTGCATTGATAATTAGATTTCTACTAAACTTTCCTTCACCCCTGAGTAGAAACACCTGGAAACTCTTCAATTTTCCATTGAAGAATTCTTAAAAAATTAAAAATTTATGGACATAGTGTTTTACAGGTTTGGATCCTGAACAAAGTTTTCTCAGAAAAATGCTGATGAAAATATCTTTTCTTGGCCTATGGGTATGACTTACTGTAACAAAAGCTCGTATCAGCCAGAAAAATCTGAGCAGGAGCACCAGTGATATCCTTTTCCCGCTGCAGACACTAGTGAGAGGTTTTCAGAAGTTCCCTGATCGGAGTTCATAAACGCATCTGGTCAGCTATACTGTCAAAACATGTTTGAAAAAGAGAGTTCTGTTAAAATTTTCATTTTGCATTTGGTTTGCTATAGCAAAATTCCAAACTAATCATAGAAGTTCCCAACGTCTCTTTTTAGAAGTTTTATCTCAGTGTAGCAGAAAAAGTTACTTACAAAGTCTGTGAGTGCTTAAACCATGCTCCTCTTTAACCGTGCTGCTGTGAATGTCATATGCTCCTCTACATAAAAACAGAGTTGAGACCTCAGTCTCATACTTCACACCTCATAAACACAGTGGTTTTACCTCCAAGAGGGACAAACAGCGAAAGAGAGCAGAGCAGAGCACAGACTGTGCAGGGCTGTGATCTGATACCCTCCAGAGTTACCTGATTTGGGTCTTTACATCCGTGGGACCCAGGAGCCCGCCGGCCTGATCAGCTGCAGTTACAGAAGCACATATGGGCACACAGCCATTGTACTCTGTGACTAAATGCCTGCATCACAGACAGAATCAGACAGGTCTGAAAGCTCAGGGGAATAAGAAGAAAAAGAAGCTTCAGTAACACAGATATTAAAATCAAATTTACACATGACCTAATCCACAGGTTTACTGAATTTATTGTTGGATTTTAAGCAGCTATAACAGACTGAAATCATTAACCTAAAACTTGGGGCCAAATTTGAACTGCCTGCTATTGCATTTACAGTCTAACCTATTTCATTTGTAGAGGGGATAGCATATGCACATATGATGAGGACACAAGTGAGCTTTTCCCTTCCACATCTGGACCAACCTCTTTGCTTGAGCACGTGCTTACGCATGGCAGCAACAACCACATGCGAGGCTGAACTTCAAGATAATGGTGAACTGATAACTGAGTCACGATGCAAACACACGTGTACATGCTCCTGAACAGAGTCAGGGTAGGACTAGTCCACTTTTTTGAGGCTACTCCCTGAGCCATCCCCCATGAGTGCACACTGGATTCTGGCCAGGAGCAGCACCAGAGGCACACAAGTCTGAATGGACCAACTTATACGAAACTAACTGCCTGTGAGGCAAAGAAAAACTCTGAAGGACTATGATGTGGATCAAAGCAACATTTAGGTGGATTTTACAGCCAAAATATGTATAGGTAGAAGTATAGGAAGCCTGAAATTCACACCACAAATTCTTCTTTTCTTTGTTGTTCCCTACGTAATTTGTTAAAATGAAGGAACTGCGCCCCCCAAATATATTGTAACTCATATCCTGAGTACTGTTTGGTATCATTGCCTGACTAATTCAAATTACATGGTGACCCTGGCCATTGTAGATCTTTAATAAAAATTAAGTGGTGCAATTAGCCTTAGGTATAATTGTTTATTATTTCTCAAATATTAACCAATTATCTAGGAGCCTTAAAGTGCAGACAGATAATTCTACCACACAAACACCTTGGGAGGTAATTACCTTTTCATTTTATCAGTTTCTTTCACCTAAATATGACATCTCTTTTTCCAGTTTAGACTTAATGAAAAAGCACCACCAACAGAGACAGTGGTCAAAGAACTGCACGAGTTTCCAGGAAGGGGAACATTTATCAAAACATACTGTATGGTTAATGATAGTATGCATGGATAAAGAAGCCTGTAATAGACAAAAACAATAAAGTTGGATTAGTGTATCGAAGGTTGTTTGGACAAGATTCAGTTCCATTTCCAAGAGACTTCAATTTCCTTTCACATAAACTCTGTGAAATACTTTATGTGACATGTTTATGACTAGCTGATTTTATGAATGTTATAATTGTAGACCCTTAGGAAGGTTGAGAAGAGAATTGCCCCTTCAGCAAGCAAAAAAGCAAACAGATGAACATGACAATTAATAGTTACAGTTTAAGAAAGAAAATCCACATATCTCAATTACATTATACCAGATTACAGCACTATGTGGTGTATGCCATATTATTTAGGATTTTTGCAGTTCCTAATGACTAGCAAAAAAGGCACACTTAAGTTCAAGTGTAGGCAATAGGTACGAAAGTTTAGATTTTTCTCTCTGATTTATTAGGTTTACTTTATCAGCACATTACATAGTCACACTTCAGAAATAAACCATCAGATTTACAGTTCACATGTTGTTAATTTCTGCTTAAATTTTCTCTTAGGAAGAGCTCACAATATTCTCTAAAAAAATATTGTTTCCCTTTAAAAGTGTCTATTTCACTTTGTCATTTAGATAGTTCGAGATATTTAAACACTATGGGCTATAAACTTGCCCTAAACACGCACTTTTACTGAGCAGTCATTGCTCAGTAAAAACAGAGCCCAGCAAAAAATTTTAAGTCAAAACATAAATCAGAATCATCATCTTATATAAAGATTAAACAATAAAGTTGTGTCATGTCTTCTCACATCCTAGATACATGTAAATATGAGATAAAAAGAGCTTATTGCTTTATATTCATAAATTTAACTAAACCACAATTATTAATTTTACAGGTAAAAAGCCAGACAATGACTTAAACAAGCTTGACAAAATCAAACTCTAAGGCTATATAAGGTTTTACAGACCTCCATATCCCAAGGAATAATGCAGGTTTCATGTCTCAGCCCATCAGGACAAATTCTAACTCGCAGAACTAAAGAAAAGGTTGGTTGGAAGAGACCTCCACAGGCCACCCAATCCAATCTTCTGGCTGAATCAGAATGAGCTTCAAGATTAAATGTTCAGGGCCTTATTGCAACTTGTGACTGTTGTATCCTGGCCTTCCACTGTACATGACTCTGACCTGAGTAGGGAATGTTGTTGGTATATTCTGACTGCTACCTGTACCTACTGATGCCTTTTCCTGGGCTTAAAATCAAAAAGCCAGACACGGTTAGAGGGGGAAAAGGGAATTTACCTCAGGGTTTATTAAGGATCCTTAGATTCGGGCACGAGTATCCCACAGGAATGCCCTGCCCGGCCCGATGCACCGAAAAAGCCCCCCCGCAACGATTTGCTTATACAATTATAGACATTGCATATTAGCATATCTATCACGGATTCCCCAATGGGAGGCTCAAGAGAAGCCCCCCATTCAGGATTGTCCCCGCCCTGCATGGGTTTATTTTAGTTTACAGAATGTGTTCTGGAGGGGACCTTGGATTTGGGGCTCTGACACCCTCACTACGACAAGCCAAGATGTTTAGTTTTTTAACTTAACAGAACTTTGGATTTAAACTAGCTATCAGCCTTAGGGAATTACAAGTATGTGGGCTAAAAAGCGTTGGGATACATAGAAGCTGCATGAAAGCATATATGAAGGTGAATATGAGAGAAATGTATAAAAGCAAAAATCATTATGGCATGACTACAAGTTTCATGCTTCCTGGATATGTCACAGATTCAACATTATTTCAGATGTACCTTCTGAACACTTTATGGAGTTTTTCTCCTCTGGACTTTAATGCTTTGTATTGTCGACATAAATTCATCCAAAATAAAAAAGAAGTACAAAACTTATTTCTGTCTTCACCTGAAGCTCTTTAAAGTTTTTCCTGGACACAATGAAGCATTTTTAACTGTAGAAGTTGTAGATCTTCAATCAGCCTCTTGAATGTCTGTATTCTATATATCTCTCCATCTAGCTCTCCAATAAGTAAGAAAT
Organism: Platysteira castanea; assembly: GCA_013397175.1. Lineage (NCBI taxonomy): Eukaryota > Metazoa > Chordata > Aves > Passeriformes > Platysteira > Platysteira castanea. Next base: position 1,876,959 of record VYXC01013172.1, read on the forward strand.
CCAAATCTTGCTTTCTTCAGCTAATTCCTTATGTAATTCAGATTTTTCTTTTAAAAAGAAAAGAAACATAGTTCAAAAAAGAAAAAGTCTGAAAATATATATAAATAGGACAAGAAATTTTTTGTGATAGAATTTAATTTCTCTCTCAGTTGCTTATTCACATTGCATGTAGCAGGCATTCCTGGAAGAAACATACCTTCCTATCACTTTTTATATATTTTGCTTATTTTTAACAGTTAAAAATAGCTGCAATTCACATTCCTCACTCCACCAAAAACTCCTTAGAAAAGACCTAGAAAGTAAAAAATGCGTAAATTGAGATAGACAGACATTTTTATTTATGGTCTAAATGGAATAACTACATCTTGTATACACATGCATTTTTAAATTGTCACTGATCTCTGGCTCACAAATACCTAGATGAATTTTGGATGCAGAAAAATGGCTTTTGCTGCCACTTTATCATGTGGTTGCATCCTTTTAATGAAGACTGGGATACAAAATATTATTATTTATATTCCATTGAAAGACTTCCCTTCAAGTAAAATGGTTGCACCTGTAGGTGTTAATAAAAAAAAGCTACCTAACTTCCTGAGACTATTGCGGGGAGAGGATAATTACTGTTACTGGTCACAGAACAAATATTGCAGTGGATTTTTTCAGTGACTTTACTGTGTTACCTGTAACATGCCTACTATTTCATCACCTCTATGTCTACTTCCAACTTTTCAACGCTCTCAATATATTAAAAGTTTCCCATTAAAACAGAAAAAAACATGGCAGAGTGTTTCCCTTTCTTGTCACCTGCATTTCACACTAAAAGATCCAGGGTGAATAGTATTGACTATCAGCTTTTAAAGGAAAACCTATCAGATTTATCCCTTTCAAAACCTTTGAGAAAGGTTTTTCCTGTTCCTGCTACACCAGTGAACTGATTGATCATAGTAAGTCAGTGGATTGGAAGACAAACTTCTTTACTTTCTATAAAATAATTTCTTTAAAAACCTTTACAAAAAAATTTCCAACTTCCAAGGGATAGTCCTTTATATCAAAATGTGATATATGTAAAATATAATTAAACATATTGCAAGATATTCCTTCCAAGAAATATTCTTACTGTCAGAATGGGTTTGTTCACCATTCATCAAAAAACCCCAAAACCCACAAACCTCTTAAATACTTAGTTATGCAGCCTCTACATAGCACCATCATATATATATATAAAAACTTCTAAAAACTGATGTAGAACAACACTGAAGTTTTGAGGTGTCAGTATTAAAGTTGACAGTAAAAATTTAGTTCAGGGCTCTTGTGACTTTTTAAAATAGTGTGAAGTTAATTAATCACATGCCTTTCTCCACAGAAGTTTACAACTTCATTCAGCATGAAGAATGACTGACACTGGGATCCTGAGATAATGTTTAATACTGAGCGGTCTTCAGTGTGTGCCTCTCACAGCTTTTACTTTAGCTATCTTTAGCTCAAATCTCAATCTGAACACAGACTCTTTACTTTTCCCTGGGTGTTTTTCCATGTCATTGTAATATAAGAATTTATTTTCACAATAACAATGTGAAGTAGAGAGATTTAGCTATCTTCACTTTACAAAGTGCTGAAACACACAGACACAGAAGTCAGAAGTTTCCAAATATTTTAAGTATCCAGCCTGAAATACCTTACCCAACTGGTTTTCAAAAACACACCGGAGGTATTCTCTAAAACGCAGCTTCAATTGGCTTACTCATCACTGCAGCTTCTCCCAGTACCATGGCATGAGGTGAGCCCAGGTACACAACGAATGATGTACATAGAATTAGACAATCCTTGTGAAAAGTCTGGTGTAAGAAGCTTGCTAAACATCATGACAGGGCAGTAAAGAATCTGGTTCTCTAGGGTGAAACAATTGCAAAACTGTATTACCTCTCATCATCAGCTGTAATTACAAGATACACTCAGTAATACCTTCTTGTTCCTGCACTAACTTGGGAATGAAGGAGACAACAGCTTTATTAATGGCAACATTGGTTCATCCCTGGATTTTGTCACAAATAAAGATCTTAATTGGAAAAACAGAAAACAATCACATAATGAAAGAATGCACCTCAATCTACCACACTAACCCTGCACTGAGTTCAAGATGAACAGTTTGGGGTCCTGCCTCCAAAACTACAAACGCTGGGAACGTAACTGTCAGCTGCCAGCTAACCTTAGAGGTACTTAAGTTTTTATTACCTTCTCTTTCCTAATGTTTAACTTCAGAGCTCCACAGGCACTAAAGCATGCCAAGTCTTTACAGTCTGGGCAACTCAGCAACCAGCTTGTGCCGAGGTTCTTGTCTAGTGTCTAGAAGCCATGCATTTGTCTGCTTTCGTCCTCCAGGGCTTTGCCTCAGCCAGTGCTCTCCAAACACATGTACTATGCTCCAGAATTATCGCCTCTCACAAAAAGCAAAGCTATAGTCAGAAGGAGTGCCTTCTCCAGCTGGTTTTGAAAAGTATCAACCCCTTTTTTCTTTGGAAATAATATATAGACACCTATCTCCATGAGGTGGCTCTGAGCTATGCTATCTAAATATATAAAAATACCCCATTTTTCTCATAACAACTCAGTTAAACTGCAAGAATTAGGATGCACCCCTATTCCGACCCATTCCTGCTTCTTAGCTCCAGGCAACAAGATGCAAATTGGGCTGCTCAGCATGCAAACATTTTGAATTTCATTCCAAAGTACATGATGCTCGTATTGGGTGATTAATGAGAGGCCAGTGTCTCCGCTTCTGAGATTAATTCTTTATGTACATTCTCACTACCAGTGTAACATTCTTTTAATTTCTGTATCTGTCTGATAATTGGCTTCTTCTTGATCATTTTAATGGAAGACTTTTCAGCAAATCTAATGTCATGGGCTTACATAAGAATAATAAGAGAAGAATCCCATTTTCTTCAGTTTTCTCTGTAGCTCCATTTACTTTCATAAAAAGTTCAAATTCTTGTATTAATATCTTTCAGATGGCTGCTGCATGCTTGGAGAGTTCAATTTGCAATGGGATCCTATGCTGTTTCTGTACTTTTTTTATCAGTTTTTTATTTCTCTTTCAAGATCTTTCTTCCCATGCCTTGAACTTCTATCATTGGGTAAATTTTACAAGTGGTGGTGAAGAATTGTTTCTCATAATTAAGTCTTTTGTACATCCAAGTAAGTTGTAAACATTTATAAAATCCTAAAACGGATAGCAAGGGGTTTGTATGAATTGATTCCTTAATGTCAGAGTACCTCCAAGAACAAGTTAACCCGAGGCTAATGCTGTCGTATGACAACCTGTACATGTCCAGCTTCCCCTATGCATTTAATGGACATTGATGCCTTGATGCTAGATGCCAATGCAGAGTTCAAATGCTAAAATATGACACCACCTTAACTTTTTAGTTGTCTAACTGCTCTATTAGTTCTGTGTCATAATGTATATAGATAAGAACTAAATAACGTTGCTCAAGCAGCTCCAAGTGTGGCAGCACCTAACCTCAGTGTTTGACTTCACAGCCTTGATAATGTTTTTCAGCGTAGTTCTGACTGTACTTCTTTAGTTTCTCAAAATGTGTAGTGACATTGTCTTGGGGTGACTTTATGCTGTTGTATCCCCTATCATCGCTCTATTCCCAGACATGATTCCTGTGCCTTTCTGTGCCTTTAAACTGAGCCCGAGAGAGGGGAGAGAAAGAAAAAAAAGGTCAGACAAACTTTTCAAAGCAGCCTATGTTTCAAGGTCACCACTCCTCTGCGTTCTCCTGCTATGCGGAGAAGAGCAGAGGAAGCACTCTTCCTGCTTTTCAGCCAGTTTTTTTTCGGCTCTGTTTCCTGGAAGAAGGAGATGGAGAGGGCTTTTTCCAGGACTTTGGTTTCTTTTTCTTCTCTTCTGGACTTGTTCAGAACACCAGAACATCAGAACCCCACCAGGGGACCTTTCACCATCCTGGAGGGGGACCCCCATGCCAACCCAGCTCCAAGGAGGAGGAGAGAGATGACACCCACAGAAGGACTCTAAAATCTTTCTGGTTTTTTCCCCACAGGGAGAGATTTTATTATTTAGCATTATTATTCTTTACCTGTGTGTTTATTAAATAAAATAGTTTTTTAATTTTCTCTTTTACATTCCTCTGAGGAATATTTCTTTCCCAAATCTGGTGGGGGAGGGGCAGCTATAACCAGCTTTCCTTTGAGGAGATGTTCCTTTTGGACATTTCCCTGAATTTGGCCCAAACTGGCACAGACGTCCCCCTCCTCCCTTGTTATTCCATGGCATTATTTTGAGGTTTGTATTTCATACCAGTATTGCAGATGAGCTGGCCTAGACTATGTATGGAACACTACCAAGGGAGCCCACAGATATGCATAGAGACTTTTTTCCCCTTCCTTGACTAAGAATGAGATGCTTTTCACAGATATTTGCCAACAGCAGGTAATAGAAAGTTTTAGTTTTAAAAGAAGTTTAAAAACATGGCCAAATCAGAGTAGGTTTTAGTAGGATCAGCAAAGGATATGTCTACACAAATATATTCTCTTGCCAAATTTCAAGTCTTTCCTCCAAAGAAAATGGACTCCAGATGAAGCAATGACCACAGAGAAAGTCGTAACATTCATTTCTAGCACTAAAAATAGTAGTTTTTAACAAGGGAAAATCATAGCTTCACTTCCAGGGGTTGCTGAATTCTCACTCCCATATCCACCCTTGCTCCACCTTCCTCTCTCACCTCCCTTTTGTCCTTCTCCATACAAAAATATCAGACAAATTTGGGTACTTTGAATGCAAAAGTGTCAGACCAGGTGTTAAAGCTGTGCCATTATAAAATCTGGAAACCAAGATCTTAAAGTGCCATTAAATCTTTATAATTATAAAAAAACCTGTTAGAGAACAGTAAGATCTCCTGTAATTTAACCTTGGCCCTAAAAGGAATAAGAAAATTCCTAATATTTTATTCTTGATTTTTTGATACCTCATTCTGCAAAAAATAACTGGAGATCAGATAAGGCTAAATACACAAAACCTATGAAGTTAACAAAGCAGTAAGCAATGTGTAGCATTTTTCCTATCTAGTAGCTCAAACCTGACTTTAAATGGCTATGGTAATTTTCAGTGATCATAGTTTATTTCTCTTTGTATTTTAATGTATTTTTTCTGGATCAAGAAAATATTTGTGTATAATAATATATTTGTACATGTATAAAATTTATAAATTGGATAACATATAAAACTTTGAAATCAGATGACTTTAGTATACTATTAACACAGAGGGTTAATCAAATATATAAAGTATAAGATGGATTCTAGATTTTTCCATTAGGTCCTTTGCAATTCAATACTTTTTGTCAGCTTTTCCAAAACTGAAACAACATTCTCTCCAGAGAGCCATGTGCATAGTAACATGGGAATTTTCTCCAGAAAAGATATTATTTTGGAGTGTCATTATAACTAATATCTAGTTTACTACTTTGACCTGAGAATTTCTTTTTTGCACCATAGAGAAACACTGCATATATGAGGCCAAACACTTTTTTGATTGCTCGTTCATCTTGACAGATGCAGAGCAGAGACACATAAGTGACACCTACTGAGAACAGTAATGGACTTCTTTCCTGAATTTTAAAACTCGACAGAGCATTTGGAATCTGGATTCAGATGAAGACCATGAAAAATTCACAAATTCAGACATCTCACTCACTAAGGTAATAATAAAGAAATCACTTTCCAAGTATATTTTGAATCATTTATCTGCATTTTTCACTCTACAGAATTAAGATATATATTTTAATAATTCTAACTGACTAGAAAAGGAGCCCTCATATTATTGCAGGCTATACTTAGGCTAACATCTTGAAATTGGTTTTGGCTAGTGTGTAATCATGAAATGTATTAAATTCACCAATATATAAACACAAAGGCAATGATTTGTAATTGTCCTGTTTTTGTATATGTGCAGTGATAAAACAGCACAAACGATTTTGCAGGGCAGGTTTTTGCCTGTATGGATGGCTTTAATGAAAGAAAATTCACCTTCAAGTGATTGACTCTAACAAAGTTCCCAGTGAAAAGCTTTCTGCTGTGTTCTGGAGAAAGATTGCCTGGATGAGTTCTAGGATCTGATGAGCTGAAGGCTGACAGTGAGAGGAAGCCCCTCATTCACTGATATTTCTCGATCCCAAGCTTAAGAGGGTTTGTTTTGGCACAAGATGATAATCACTATGAGAATGAGAGGTTCACAGGCTGAGCTAGGTAGTGTGAGAGAAATACGTGACATGAGATGAGATAGGGGGAGGATGATGTCTGGCATCAGAGCTGGTGGATAATCTGTTTAAAGATGGCTCTGTAGACAATCTTAGAGGCCCCTGCACTGATGTTTTGGGGTAACCCCTTTGCAGCTTCCTCAGGATGAGTGACAGGAATGAAAGCAGCTTGTGTGGAGGTGGGAGCAGGTCAAGACCTCATCCTGAATGCAGTCATGAACAGTGGACACACTTATATGCAGGGTCACATGATAAATCCAGATTTACAACTGAGAAAAGACGTTTAGATCACCCATTAATATTTTCCCCTATTTCTCCACTGCTGGACCCTCTATTCAGATTTCTAAGCTAGCCCTCCAAGGACACCAAATCTGCTGCATTAAGTCAGGGAATCAGAAAAGCATCATGATATGATTAGGAACGCAGTCAGGAATGGTACCATAACAGAAGGTCAGAATGCGAGCCAAAGCCCTGGACATCTCCTAGAAGAATTCTTCACAACTGTGGCAGCCCAAAAATGTGTCATCGCAAAAATGACAGAGCAGAGTCATGTACCTGGAATATATTGTCTCGGTCTTGAGGGTATCTTCTCTACAGTTCCTCAGTACCCTGGTAGATGCAAAGCAGGAATAAAAATGAAGTGCAGATCATTTAATTTGATTTCATTTCAATTCATTTCATTAAGCTGTGCCCACCTGTAATTAATTTTTAGCATGACATGTCATGATCTTTATCCTACATTAAATTTGACCAAGAGAGAAATTTTAGGTCTGTACAGAGTCTATCATTCATAATCTAATTTATATTTTGGGCATAAGTAGGAATGCATAGGTTATGCATACGAAAGCCTGGGTTATGCAAAATTGTCAGGACTTTTTTTTGGTATAATCATCTACTGAAATACTGGATTAATTTTTCCTTCTTCTGAGGTAACAATGATGGCACCTTTGTGTGCTTAACATCCATGAAAATTATAGCTATTACTCTATCAACTTTCAACGTTTCCTTTATAACTATGAAATTTTCCTGTGTCATTGATCTAAATTCAAGTAGGTAAAGTAGCCTGGGACTGATGTGGGCAGACACTGAAGGGAAAAAGAAATGAAGCCATGATTTGTGATGGTCACAGCTGAAATTCAGTCAGCTGAACTTTTGAAAGATGGCAGACACCTTGGCTGAAATTCCAGATGATATATTGGACTGAACAACCTTAAATTTTCCCATTTGTAACTTTAGTGATTTTACTAAAACCAAACAACAAACAAAATAAAAAAGCATATAAATAATGGATGCTCAGAGCACCAGTGACTTATGTAGAGTTGGGAGGATTATACATAGTAAATAAATTATAAGATAAATTTTTCCTTTTTTTATTGACAAATTGTCTTTGAACAGCTGACAATTTTCCTAGATTTATTTATTTGAAATTAATCAATAAATTATTCATGTAATTAATTCATGGCTGTACCTAATTGTAAAATAATTATTTGGAAATCTACAATAATAAGGACTTATAGGGCCATGATTGCACAATATTTCACTCAGTTTATTTTTGCTCTAGGTCAGCTCTGCAGAATTTCAGCTTCAGTTTCCAGATATTAATGTATGCAAATTTTAAAATGCTTTTGCAGTAATATTCTTCAATATTTGCTTGTAAGTTTTATATGCCAGTGAACATTTCTAAAATAAATCTCTCTACTAAAATTATTTGCAGAAATCAAACAAAATAACTGAAATAAAAAGGCTAAGTATTGAAGGAATATTTTCCAGGAAATAGTGTTGAGATGGACTTCTAGTGACAGTGAATTTTTTAATAAGCTTTCCTTATTCCTCATACCCACACAAGCATGAACTCACTAAATGGTATTAACATTTGGCAAGGCAGCAAATGTGCAGGTTGTGCTGAGACTCCTGATGGGAAAAGGAATATTACAGAGCTAAGGGATCAACAGAATGAGGCTTCAATTCATTAGTTCTTCAGTGATCATTTCAGATGCTTAGTACCAAAACTCCCTGACTGACATTCAACATTCATTGGAAGATAAGTTGAAGTCAGAAAAGGTATAAGAAAAGGCAACAGAAATGGCTACAGGAATAAAGCACTTGCCTTGAGAAGAAAAGTAAAATAAGGCTTTTGGAGAGTAGGCTACAGGGAAATACAAATGAGGTTTATATAATTATCGTGATGATGGGCTAAGATCAATGAGAATTGTTATACAGAAAACTCCTAAAATCTGGAATTTCAGAGCTTTGAATCTCATAAAAAATCATAAAACAGATGGAAAAATTAGGTTTTTTATTGAATAGGTAATGAACTTCTAAAATGTATTGTCATAGGAGACTGTGCAGACAGATAGTATCAGTGTTTCAAAAAGAGATCAGTTAAGGTACTAAAGAGTATGTGCAGGGATATATACTCCATCCCGTATCTGTATGTATCACATATCCAGTGGCTGTGAATCTCAGGAGAGGAAAAAGGCGGGTGGCCAAATTCACATGTTCTGACTAAATATCATCCCCCACCGCCAGTGTTAGAGGCAGGGTATGTGTAGAGAACTGACTTCACTCAGTAGGATGTTTATCACATTCTTGCAGAATCTGAAACATTTCTAGTATGCACACTTTCTGTTTATTTCTGCTCAAAATAAACATTGGTTTCCTATGCACTATCAGTCATTTCCTTATGATCAGGTAGCATGAGGCAGCGGATATAAAAATTTCAGCACCTTCATAGAGCAGAACAAACCTTTATATCTGTATATGGTCCTTAAAGATCCTGTGGGGATTTACTGGGACATATTCATTCCACATCCCTCTCCTCATATGAACTCTGTACAGCTTCACAGTCTCGCAAGGCTGTATCTCTAGATGTTAAGCCTGCTGTTTATGAAAGATGAAGTATAAGTCTTGTTCCATGAGAAATTTCTGTCTTAAGGGATTATCTCCTCTTGTGCTTTATTTGCTGGACATGGGAAGTACGCATAAACAAGTCCTAACCAATGCTGGTGCACTGATGTAGCTCTGTATGCAGCAGTGATGAATATGATATTGAAATGTACCTTAAAAACATGGTCGGCTCACCTGGAAGTTCTTTAGGAAAAAAAAAAAAAAAAAAGGTGGGCAAAAGCAATGGTACAAATTTTTTTTAGGACTAAAAGGGTCAGAGCAAGCTCACTCTTACAAGTTTGTTTAAAGAAAAAAGTCCTTCCAGACTCCATAGCTGACAGTCTCTCCCATGGCTGACAGAGAGAAAAAAGACAGTTTTTCTTTCATGCCTTATACTTTCTTCCTCATGACATAAACAGGAAAAACAGAGAATAACGGACAATTTTCTGCCGCCCATTTCTCTTGTGGCAGCAGAGGAAAATAAAAGGGACTCTTAAAGTGCCACCCATTCATAAATCTCTTAATTTATGAAAGCAACACAGATTTCACAAAATCACATACTTCTGAACAAAACAGATAAAACATTTTCCAGTTCACATAACAGTGAGGAACTGATTACAGTTCTGTTTATTTGCCTGTAAAAAATACTAATGACTAAGTATTCAGGCTGCAAGAAAAACAAAGTTCCCCTCCCTCCTTAGCTGTGTATGATATCATCATGCTGTGTATGATGTCCTCATGTTTGTTGGTGAAGCCCTGAATGCAAACCTGCAACAGCAGCACTTCAGCACAATCCATGCAGTTACATAAATTCAGTTTCTTGTCAGAGAGATGTTTTCAGTTTAGGGCATACATTTGGGCTATGAAGCAACTGAGATGATCTCTCCATGTTTATATTTCTTCAGAGTGACATAACAAACTTTCAATACAGAGGTCAAGCATCAAAAGCAGTTACAGGTTGTTGGCATTCATATGTCTTCTGGGTACAAAAGAGAACACTTATTCACTTTGAACACTGAAGAGCTGAAAGAAGACTTTAAATCACCGCATGTTACAGGCTAGTTCAAAGAGCATAGAGTATAACACCATACTACTGGTCTATAAATGGAGGGAAATACATAGGGACAGAAAACAACTTTATAAAAAAACACAAAAACCCACAGTGTCTGCTGTTACAAGTGTGAGAAAAAAATTTTAACAGGATGAGAACTTAGACTGAAATTTTAATAAACATATAAAGTACAGGATAAGCTGTGACTTTATGTAAAATATTAGTTGATTTACCCCAAATCTTTCTATAATCATGCTAACAGCATGAAGAAGAAGAATGAAATAATTCTTTGCAGTGGTTTCTCACAGGAAAAAACATTCCATCCTGTGTTAAAGGATGCAAATAAAGTTTAATAGGCTCACAGCTCTGTAAATTATTGCATGAGAGAAACAAAGGGAATAGATATATAACTGGTCACTGTAGGTGAAAAAGAAACCCCAAACAGATCTCATATTTATACATAGACCTGAATTAATGAAAAGAAATTTATGTTGTTGTTCTAAAGCAGGAAGTGAAAGGGAAATTTGGGGAGAAATGGCTGACATCCCTTTTCTAAGTTTGAACAATCAGGGAGGTTCAAGTGGAGTGCTTGGAAAATGGGACATCTGTTCAACACTGCTGTGAAAACCACCATTTCTTTAAATTGATTTATGTACAACATCAATGACATTTCACAGGAAAATACATTTGCTGCTCTAGAACTTATTAAGGTCTAAAGAAATGACATCTTGATTTGAGAAAAGTAGTAGAAGGCTGTGACTGGTGGCTTAAGACAACTTTACAAAGAGCAACAGCAGTCAAGAAGTGTGAGTAATACAAGAAACATTTCAGAAAGAAGTGAATAAACTGTACATGCAGTTAGCAACATAATCTGAGCCAACCCCCAAATCTGTCCTCCAGCAATTATGAAAGGGTTATGCAGACTCACTGGAATGATGAAATACATAGAAAAATATATGTTTAACCTCTTTGAACCAGCAGCCAGAAAAATACAGTATAATGATGCTGGATAGCTTAAAATTCTTAATGAAGTGTTAGAGGACCTGGAGGGATAATGAAATACCCTAACATAGAGGTAATATAATAGTAAATGAAAATCAAACCAGCACATATTTAAGGAGAATAGAGACACAGCACAAGCAAATTTTCACTATCTTACAATATGGTACTGGATCAAAAGAAGAAACCCACAGACTCCTGGACTAGCACAGGACACCTACAGTCCTAATATTTAATTTCTTTGTTTAACAGACTGGTTATATGTATTCAAAACAGTCCAGAACCTTAATATGGCTTGTAAACCGCTGTTATTTTTGTACTTGATTACTAAGAGAAGATGCGAAATACTGGACTTAAAAGAGATTTTAGCAAGAAGTTGGAGCTATTATCTCATGCTACATAACATTGATTGGTTAGAAAAAAAGACCACGTCAGCCTCTCTTGCTAAGAATGATTTCGGAACAAACATAGCTTTCCCATAGGAGGTGATAGTTTAAAAATAGGAATATATCTTACCACATACAGTTTTCTACCAGTGAAGTAGTGACATCAAACACAGTAGTTGTTGGCTTATTTACAGCTGACTTCTTAACATGGTATCTCCACTCAGTATGACAGGACAGAGTTAAGAGCTGAGCAGTAAAATTCAAAAATTTGCCATTTATACAGGAAAAAAAATTAATGGTAGGTTGAACCATTCCCAAAATGAAACTCATAATAATTCTGAGCAAATGACTGCTTTTAACAGTTATTTACTCTATTTTATAGCACAGTGTTAACCTAGGCCATAAAACATAATGACTTGGACTGCAAAAGTGGCAGCACGTTTTAATTTTCATTCCAAAAATACTAATACATACTGTTTGTAACTTTTGCTTTAGTGCTTTGTATTTAATGTGCAGGAATTTGTTGTAAATTGCTATAAAAATTGGAATCAATTTCTAAAGCAAAATAAAAGCAAATTATTTCCTTCTAAACCCCTCAACCATCTCCTGGACCCATAAAATAGTTTCTTTTATTGAACTGCTCATGAAAAATGTAATGTTTTTCCAAAGCAAAGTTCTCTGCAGTGATGTGCCAAGTGATCTGATCATAATGAGGGAGCTGGGTAACCATGGAGTTTGTTTTCATCTACTTCATAATTACATTGCTTATAGTTCATGTTTTTAGCCTCCAGCTACCACAAAAACTTTTTCAACGTGTCTGACAGCCAAATCAGTTTTCCTGTCCTTGGTCTCTACAGCAGCCATGGCTGGTTGTAGCCTTTCTGATGGGTATCTAAGTGGTCTCAGGCATAACACCTTGTGCCTAATTGAAGCTAAAGTACTGTACAAGGTGAAAATCAATGTGTGGAGGGGAGAGAGAGTGATAGAAGATGTCAAATGCCATTTCTGACAAGCACTTCTGGCTGTAAAGAAAAGGCAGGCCTCTCATAAGATGGAAAATTGTGGTCCCAAGCCTTTGTTTACTTGGTGTTCTCATTCTCAATCCCCTAAGAAAATTAACTAATTGAGCCACTTTGTTTATTTTTAAAAATTAGCAGAATCACATAAAAATTTGAGAGTGACAGTAGCCTTTACTCAGAGAACTGCTGAGAAAGAAAGAAAGCAAGAACTAAATTTCTCAGAGATTTTTGGACACAAACAGTGACGAGAACAAGAGGCAGGGAAAGATGATTTTCTAGATTCACTTCTAACAAACAGGAGACAACTGGATGAAAATCAGAGGATGAAAGGCAACTCTGATGGACTGCCAACAATATGACAACATTCATTACTTAAGAAGAAAGAGAGTGAAAACAGAATACTAAGACAAAAAAATGTGTGAAAAGCAGACTCCAATAAACTGAGAGCTTTTTAAGTATACTTCTGTGGAAAATAAACCTGATGAGGAAAAAACTGGGTTCTGAAAATTTAGCTATTGTTTTAAAAATTATATCAAGGGCACAAGTGTAAATTACAGTGGCAGATGAAAGATAGAAAGTGAAATTGGTCACAATGAGTTTGCAATCACTTAAAATTTAAGAATGAAGAATAGAGATTTAGAAATTAGGTAATTTATGAAGGATCTTAAAATAATAGTTGGAGCATGAGAAAAAGAATAGAAGAGCCAAAGCTCAAAGCAATCACTGCTGGCAAGAGATGTGAATAGCAGGAACACTAAAAGGTCTGGCCACCTCCCAAGGGACCAGGAAGCTATCAACATATGATATCAAGAAACTGAAAGTGAACCTAATGTCTTTTTTACTTGAGTCTTCACTAAAAGGTCAAGTTCAGTCAAACAGGCAATGCAGTTAATGCTCATGACAAAAGGATGAGCCAAGCTATAGAAGGATAAAAACAAGACTGAGATTGCTAAAAATTTTTATACACTTGTAAGTCAGCTGCACATACCCATTTCCAGTCCAAGGCATGGGAAAAAAAAATTTCACTAATGTCAGAGGCATTAATGTCAGAAGTCCTTCTGGAAAATTTGTGACAATAAGTGAAGTTCCAGAAGACTAATATAGCGAAAATAACATCCACTTTTAAAAGTGCAGGAGAAAAACAGGAACTACAAGCAGTTGGCTTAACTTCATTGATACAAATTAATTAAAAAATTTGTTGAAAGAGGGAAGATAATATGGACACCAACCAAAGCCAGCAGAGTAGTTAAACATGTCTCATTTTCTTCTACAAGATGAGGAGCCTTGGTGTGTGGAAACACAATATTTTAATGTCAATAAAATGCAAACACTTTTAAGACAACATACCAGATGCCAGAGTGTGCTGAAATATTTTGGGCAATTGTACTTTCACTAGTGAATTGGAAGTCAGGTATTGTCAATTTCCAATAGGCAAGCAGCACTCTGGGAGAGATAAATAGGTGTCCTATCCCAGAATATGCAAGACCTCAGCCAGCATGGGGTCTTGTTTCCAGTGAGGGTCATTGACCACACAAGGTTCATAGGCAGAAGGTAATGAAGAACAGTAAAAGGTCTGAGAGAGGGTGCTTACAAAGAGCATTTCAAACATAGGAATAATCTAGTTTGGGGAAGATATGCCGAGCGGTAAGTAACTGATGCGCAAATGTGATACAAAAGAGGAAATAAGTTGTTCTCCACACTGAGTGTGGGTAGGGAAGAAATGAAGGCTTTAAACTGGGAGATGAAATTAAGCTCCAGACTAGGAATGAAACTCCCAAGTGGGAAGACTAGCCAAGAGCAGGAATCAGTTTCCCAGAGAGACATTAGAAATCGTGTTTTTTAAAAGTAGATGGGGGAAACATTTTCAACACCAACCTGAGATCAAGGAAATGGGCTGGCTTGCCTCACTTTCCTTATATATCTACCTGCCCAGCTGCTAAGGGAAGGGCAGAAGGGGAAGACAAAACCAGTTCAAGGTGGAAGAACTTATTGAGAGGACTGGATAAAATTCACCACCCTGCAAAAAGTGAATACCAGGTCTATGTAACAGGAAGGTTTCCCCAAAGTGCTCTACTGGAATTACACTGTAATCACAGATCTTCTGAACAGGAACCTTCCCATCTCTTCCAAAACAAAGTGAACCAAAACCTCTGAATTGCTCTTGTTATTTCAATTTAATCTCGTTTACTGTATTATTGCCAGGAACTAACCAAAACCAAAGCCCCACTGTGTTAAATATTATATTAGAACAGAAGAATGAATAGTTCTTGCACCAGAGGGCTCACAGTTCAAAGGTAGATGCAATTTATTCTTTCTGCTTTCTTTTTTTTATTCTTTGAGATCTCTGAAAAAAATGTAAATACATGCTTTCAGTATAGATACAGTATATCTGAAATTTCAAGGAAAATAACTTTGTTATCACCCTAATTTTCAGTGCTTACAGTTTTCTACAATAAGCATTCTAAAAGTTGAACTGTTTGCAGGCCATTTTAAATAGGTCAGGGTTTGAGTGTTTTGAGGTTTGGGGGTATTATTATTTTAAATGTTTCTCTATGTAAAATGTATTTGTAGTCGGAAAAATATTCTACTAATTTGCAGTTACCAGTACTTGAGAACAGAACTTAGTACAACAACTGTATCAAACTAATTGTTTGTCATTTCTGAATTACATAACCTGTATCTTGTCTTTCCAGTCTGAATCTGATTTTGTAACCCAATGTAGTCTTAATCCGGTCCAAATGTCATTCATGGCTGTTGTCAAACATTCCATATCTTTAATGTGAGCTAAAAAAAACAACCATTCACATGAAGAACATATTGCATGAAATGACTGTATGAGTTTTGAATTTCTTAAATGTTTTATCTCGATGTTTTTCAAAACTGTCCACATACTTTCAAATTACTAGAGCAGTTTTGCTATGTGTTTAGCTCTTTAAAGTATACTCTTTCCACATAGTTTTTCTGGAGCATAGAGGGAATGAAAGCAACATCATAGCATTAGAGAAATGACGCTCATGGCAGAATGTGTTTGCAGTATGAATGAAACAAATATACAAATGTTGTGTGCCCTTTCTTAGAGAATGCATCATAAAACCATATTATATACATTACTTTTGTCTCATAATATACAGGAAAATGTATTTTAAAAATTTTAAAAGTAAATATTGCTAAATATGGGATTTGTGTTATAAATGCTATTGTATTAATCCCAAGGGGTTTTTTTCACTGTGTATATTGTCTGTTTGAATAAGTATGATGTGAACCTATTTCTTCAAAGAAATAACAATTTATGACATCTAAAGTCGGTGTTGATCTAACCTCCAAACGATAAAGTTTGTTTTAAAATAATTCTTAGCATTTTCCCATTACAGACAGTTATTATCTTAAGCTAATACCAATCAACAAATATCATAGGTTTTTGTATTTCATTTACAATTTCATTCTTTTAACAGTGTGTTGCAGCTGCATTTATTGTATATATTGATGTCTGAAGTTTATGTTGTTTTTCTCTTCTCTTTTTCTCCATACTCTTTGTAATAAAACTGAATTTCTGCAAAATTCTAAATGGCTATTTTCTCTTTGTCAAGCTTGGTTTGTGACGCTTTTTCTCTTATTCTTCACATTTTCTTTCAGATCCTTTCTTCTTATAAAAGGGTTAAATGGTCAATACATTTATTCTGAATCCACTTATTTGGCTCTGTGCATATATATACTCAACTTTAGTAGACCAGTTAATGAACCTAATCCACTCTGCTTATTTTCACCCTCTTTTTTGAATAAAAACAGACTGAAACATTTGTGTAAAGTTTGGCTGTGTATTTTCATGATTTTTTGAAGCAGGCTATGTGTGTGAATTTAACCAAATTTGTAACTGTTTACAATATAAAAGCTTCACTTTCTATAGTGACATCTATGCAACTAAATCCATGATAACAGTAAAAAAAACCCACAGTGAAGTATATCTGGATTTATGCAGAGCTTGAGTTAAACTCAGTAATACATCAGAGCCATAGAAGCTTCTCCTTCTCGTGTTTAAAAGTATTAGTAATAAAATGTACATAAAAATTTGAAATTCAGTTATCATGAATGTTATGTATTTGACAGAATATGAAAATAAGCAGTAACAATAAAAGCATAACTTGAAGAAAAGCTTAGCAATATTAAAAAAATATTTCAAGCGGAATTTCAATTTTTTTGTTTAATTTCCACATTCAACACTGCAAAACTAGAAAATATTTTAAAAATTTTCATTGTATCTGACTGGTAGCTTAATTTTAAGGACTGTAATTTAATGGGTTCATTACCTTACAATGAACCCATTAATCCATGTAATTCATTTACAAGGCTGAAAGTCTGACCAAAGCTTGTTGTAATAAAAATGAGGCAGCAGTTTTCCTTCATTTGACTTAATAATTTTTAATATCTCTAAAAAGACCTCACATATTTTGTATTATATAATAGAATGTCTAATTTTATAGTTTGCAGCAGTTGTAGATTTAAACCTACATTTTCTTCATTTGCAATATTTATGTTTTGTTTTGAAATGTGGGAAACATATTTGTGCAATTTTTCCCCTTGGCTTAGATATTCTTAAAAGATACTACAGTGAAGTGACATGGTCCACAATCTGTTTGCACATTATAGCAATTAAAAATGATACAATATTGTTGCTGTCTTTATGCAAATGAAGAATGAAATAGCCTTGAAATGATTTAGGTACACCCATGAATCAGACAGGCTAAACAGAGTAAGCTTTGCTTCACACAGATGTGACAGCCAGATGTGGCTCTGCTTTTTATTTCATAGCTGTAATCTGTACTGGATTTAAGTTATTTCCTGAAAAATAAGGCATGCACTCAAAGCTGAAACATCACTAGTTGCTTCAGGTCAGTACTTGTTTTTAGCAGGGATCATTTCTCTGGCCTCTTTTTCTCTAGGGAAGAGGTGAAAGAGAAATTGTTGTTTCAGGGCGCTTTTTGTAAGAGTTCTTAAGAAAGGCCAGCAGATTTCATGGCATCCAGATAGTAGAATCATTCTTTAGTTTTTTGCTTGTTTAAAAGATTCATTCAAATTATTAAATAGTTTTTGGCAAGTGGTGCAAAATGTTTTCACTGTAGCAGGTTTGTTTCTGTACTACATTAAGTTATTGCTCTTTCAAGCCAAAATTAATAAATATCCCAGGATGATCATGTTTTAGTGTAGAGAGAGTGTATAATTGGCAGGGTCCCTTGGTGAAACAGGAAGTTTTCATGGGCTTTGGCTTTCACCTTTTTTTGCTCTATACAGTTGCTAATGCCTTCTCTAGACCTAAGAGACCAAGCTTTTTCCTTGGCATGCACATTCTTCCAATTAAAGGCAATGAGTGAAATGTTATCCTCAGTTATGTGATCATGAGCTCCAAGAACTTTGTGTCAATTTTATTGGAAATGATGAGCAAAAAATTCTGATATTGTAGCTGTGATTGCCTGTATGAGATTCAGGAAAAGTGCTATCATGTCTCTGTGCATTGTACAGTCCTTACTCCAGTTGCCTTGTAAATGAAGACTCCACAACCTTGCTCTAAATCTAACCTCTGCTTGCTCCAAATTAGTCAAAAATACCTAGGTGCTCGATAGTAGGAACCCAAGATGCTGAGGCTTTCACAGAAAAAAACAGTAGTCAAACACCCTCCACTTGCAAATGGATGAAGCAGAAAGATGACCTTAAAAGTTGACAGTGTGTCAATTTTGTTTAGGCTTTCCTATTCATCTGCTTTCTGTGAGTTTTTCCTCTATTCAGACACTGCCCTTCCTGGATTGTCTGGCAGCTACTAGGCAGTCATCAGCTCTGAACCTCACAGCTCTGCCTTGCTGTAAAGTTGAGTGTCCTGAAACGATGGGTAAAGAGCTGTATCAAACTGGATTATGCTCATCAGGACTTAGGCACTCTGAAGATCCTCTTTCTCTTCAGACAGCAGCACAACTAGACCCGTGGAGTTAACTGGAAAACATTTCTTCTAGTCCTTTTTCTCGTATGTTCTAAACAAAAGGTCTGCTTGGTACATTATTAGACTTGCAAGGCTTCCTTTAAGTGTAGCTAATACAAGTTATTTGGGCTTATAAATTTTGATTCTTTTTAGGGGTTTATGACTCCCAGCATTCTATATGGAAGCAATTTGGAAGTAAGTAGGACTAGGATAAGTTCTCTTTGTCCCTTTATAAAGACATGCTCTTGAAAGAACGCAGAGTAATGCTATCAGCTAGACCAAGGATATAAACACCTGGTTTGATACTGTTCCATTAGAAAGTAATATGGGTATGAAGTATGATCCAGCTGTCTTGGAGTTTTCTGTGCTCAGATTATCTGACTTCAGTTTTAGACATGGTCATGGATTAAAAACTGATAGCTACAATTCAGCTTCTTCAGTTGCAGTATTCAGCATATCAAACTGGTTTTAAGGGCCAAGGTCTTCTCAAAGAGAAAGGAAAGATCTCTTTCCCTTTTTTTCCTTTTTCTTTTCTTTTTTTTTTCATCGTTTTATGAACTTTGATGCATGTAAGCTATTTACCTGGTGTAAATTTCATATTTAGTTTTTGTTAGGTATCATTATCTTGGATAATGTGGCTAGTTCCTGCTAATCTGGAAAAGAGAATAAAAATAGGCAGATGTTATTTGCTTATTTGAGCAGACAGGAGGTTAGCGAGTAAAGCAGTGTTGGCATGGGAGAGTTCTCAAGTGTAATGACTCAGTATTAATTTAAAAATGGACTTAGAGAGCGGTCAGTTTACAACTTATAATCTGTCTAAATAGATAGGTCTGCAAGCCTACACTACTTTTGCTGTGTTTTTCAAAAAAGTGTTCATCCTGGAACATGGTAAAAGGGCAGATCCTGGCTGTAGCCCAGCTAGAATGGTTCTCTGGTAAACAAGTGTCAGTTATTTTGTCATGACAAGGATTACAGGACTCTTTTTCTAAGTCTGTTTCTTGAATTTATAATACTAGGTTCACTTTTAAAAGTCAATTTAGATCTCACATAAACAAGGTAGCAGAAACACAACCCTACTTAGTATCATTGTTTTTTACTCCAGTCCATCACTTCCCTATATTTCCACCATGGTGAACAATCTCCTTAATTTATCATCTCATAAATCAAAAATTGAAAACTTTTTAATATATTTCAATGCCAAAAATTCAGGGTGGTTTACAAATGGCAATCCTGGATGCCACTGAATATTTTGCTCTTGGGTTTATTTTCAAAACTATGAAATTTCAAAATCCTGACTTCAGAGAAAGATCTGACTGGCTAAAAAAAGATATACTTTAAATAGAGAATGTGGTTGGTTTAAGTCACAGTATTTTTGAGAAAGACTACATGAGCCCTCTGTAGATGTCTTTATAATGAGCTTCCACATTAATTTTAAGAAATCAGTATGATGTGCTGCTTGCAGATTATAATGTAATTCTGTAATACAAATTAGATCAGCTTTGAATGTCTTTGAAATGTAGTGTGTTAAAAATGGTATGTACAGGTTAAAAGATACAGATTCAGAACACTGGGATTTACATGAAATTATCACACATGCTTTGATAGAGTCCTAGACTGATTCAAAAGAGCAAGTTTCATATGAAGCTGTCTCATTTTCTTTGATAGCCACCTTGATCTTTATGCAGTCATCTATTAATTATATTACAGATAAGGTAAATAAAAGTGTTGAAATATTGAGATCACAGCCTCCTTTTTTCTTGTGAAGACTAAAGGTATGCTTCTATGAAGTCAGTGAGCAACGGGGAATGATAAAGGTATTCTTTAGCTGTCAGACAGTATTTATTTTGACACGTGACTGAAAGATCTAGAGTTCAATAGCTAAGAGCATAACTGAAAGGGTAAAACTTATATGTGATCTAGCCCAAAGACGCTATAAGACAGTCTATGGATTTTCCAAGGTCACTGCAGTGGGTAACACTATGAAAGTTTTCCTGGTGGAATTATATTTCATTTAGTTCTCACAAGACTATGCTGTGGGCCTCATCCTGCCCTGTGCTGATCACACCATACAACTGCCACTAGCACCACTCTGCATTCCAGCTTGTTTCCTCTCAGTTTTGGCCTCTCTGATTGCCTCACACAAACAACTTGAAAGCTTTAACCCTGTTAGTTCTAGAGGAGCCCATCATGCTTATTACAGACTAAACATAGGAAATTTGCTTATTTTATCAGCGTTCAGGATTTAGCAGTGTGGATTTTGAATGTAGAAATTTTGAAGCCTTTTTTTTAAAGGCAGCAACATTTAGCTAATAAGGAGCAGTGTCAGTGTTACACAGATGTCACTGCAGGATACTCTGTCTCAAGAAATTAGCTTACCTGCTTACTCTTTAAATCAGAATTTTCCAAAAGCAAATTCCTTTGCTTTCTGTAAGCCTTAATAGAAATGTCTAACCTATAAAAGGTATTTATCACTGTAGGGATGGAATATTCATATTCACCTGAACGAAATGCATTTGTTCACTTTAATATTAAATTCCAGTGTCCTGCCCTCTGTAGATGCAGATAACGGAACCTGCCCTCCCACTGAAAGGAAAACCAACAAAAGAAAAAAACAAAAGAAACCCAAACTAAACCAAAACAACAACAACAACAAAAAAAAAAAAAAAAAAAAAAAAAAAACCAACGAACCAAACAAAAACAAACAAACAAAAAAAACCCCCAAATCAAATCATGTGTATCTCCTCTAGAACAATAGCTTGATTTAAGCATACAAGTCCCTATACAAAACCTCTGTGGGTGCAATAGGTTTAATTCAATTCATTGCTTATATAGACATTGGCATTGTCTAAAGATGACTCAAGTCTTCTTTATTTCTTTATTTTTCTTAAGGAGATGTCCATGTATATTTAAATTTTAAACTGATATTGCTAACATTGCATGATATGGCACTGTGAGACCATCAAAAGTCAGTAACTACACACACCTCTGTCTCCACTGAAGTGCTAAAAATGTGAACTAGCAATATGCTCATAAAGCACTCTAGATTGCTGAGCTCCTCATTAGTGCATTTCCTCTTTAAGGGATTCTTTTCCTAGTTCTGTATGTTTTAGTCATAGTCTTTAAAGGGTTTATTGTCCAAACATGCATATCATTCCTACCTCCATTGATGATATTTATGCTATAAATGTATAAAGAGCGAAAACAGTCTTTATGCTTTTAAAAGTAGTTTATATAAATATTGCAAGAAGAAAATTATTCAGAACCCTGTCCAGTATTTTTCTCTACTAAAGTTCTTTTGTAAACTCACTTTGTAGTCAAGACAGATGAGTTTTTTGTAAGTTTATTTTTCTCAAACCAAGGAATGCAATTAGGTGGCTTTTATCTAAAACATAAATCTGCTGACTTGCTGCTAAAGTTTTGTAAAATGAGGAGGTAGGCAATGGTTATAGCAAGAATTTCCTAGACTACAATTGTATAGGTGCAAAATTCCTAATTTTGTGTTTTACTCTACCGAATAATTATGTGGGAAAACGGTGTGAAGCATACAGTGGCTATAGGCAAGCTGAAGAGAGCATGGAGAATGAAAAGAAAGAATTATGGACCCAAAACCCCTGAAAAAAAAATTATAGAAAGCTATGAAAACATTATTCTTCTTATAGGATGACCAAGTGGTATCCTCTGCTATATAGATTTTCATCAAAGTCAATGTTATGCTATGGATGTTAAGATCATCTTTGGTACAAGACAAAGAGCAGTAACATCTGTGCTTGAAAAAACAGTGATTTAATGTAGCAAAGTATTAATGTAGAGAAGGGAGCTTATTAAATAAGTATGTATGTTTTCCATAAAACAGAGCTGGAGTATTGCCAACATAAGATGAGCACTTTGGCTATAAGAACATAGCTTCAACAGGTTTCCATTCATAAGCTAAATTTACTGTAAAATACATTTTCTACTGGGTGTGAATGTTCTTTGCTCTGCTGGCCTATGGATGATTTCTCTAAAACTGTCAAAACTGAAAAGTGGTGTATGTTTATAAGTCATGTGCATGCTTGAAATTTTTGAAAACTACATCCTGAGCTACATATCAGACCACACAAGGTATGCATATGGACAACTTAAAAATATCTGAGACTTTGCTATGCAGATTTAACCTTTTTGATTGTTGGGATTTGTTAAACTTTCTCAGGGGTGGGGGGAAAGGGATTAAAAGGGGATGTAAAAAACCCCAAAAAACAATTGTCATAACTCCCAGATCAAGCCAGTAGAAATACTGTAATTTTCAGATGCTTTATGTAATAGAAAAGTAATACATTCTGTTATTAGTGAATATGTCTATTAAAAAAATTCTAAATCCTTAATTTATTTTCCCTTCTGTATAAACTTACATATACAGTAATTCATATGTACATTTCACCTGTTGTTTGGGTGCTGGGG